>CM062811.1:489305475-489825475 GCA_031772625.1 Pinus tabuliformis
TAGGTGTGGCTGTGGTGGAGGTCTTTCTTCAAAGATTTTAGGCTACTCTAATACCTTTGACTATTCTGATACTTGTAGTTGTCCTGTTTGTTCTGAGGTAGGAACACTAGTTTCCTGTGTTTGTCCCTGTGATTGCTTTGTTGTGGGAGCACTGGTTTCCTAGGCTAGCTTTTGGGAAGACTCGGTATGCACCTATACAAAAGATTCCAGGTCAACTCTCTTCCCCAAATATTTCATTACATTCTCAAATTCAACTTTATCACTATCTTCCTCTATCAATGTCCCTTCCCTCCATTCATTCATATTGGCACATTGTTCTATCTCAGGACTTCTGTGATGGATGTAGGGTGAAATCCTATGTTTTGTCCTCTTGTTAATGATGAAACCATGAGGGTCCTAAACCCAAGCAAAGGCTTTCTTAAGTCTCATTTTTTTTCTATGATTTATTCTGCTCTTCTTCTTGCTTCTCTATTGTTGCACACAAATGGGCCTAAGTGGTATTTAATCCTTAGTTGGGCTTTCTTCTTTGCCTTGGTGAAATGAATTTGGTCAAAGTTTAACATTTGCTTGTAATATTCTAGGGAAAGCAATCTCATAGGAACATACTTAGGCAACTTCAAGGGAGGGAGTTCACAACCATAGATTTGAATGTCAGTGTAATTCTTGTAGAAGTACCAGTCACCTATCTTGCACTGTTTTGAAAGTTGAAGGATTCTCTTGATATCATCACTGATTCTTGGGGGAGGATGTCCTGTCAGCATGGTGGTTACAGGATAGGCAAATTGATCTATGAATTCATTGTATGAATGGGGAGAAGTGTATGAATAATCAAAGATGGAAGTCCAGAAAATGATTGATCTAGGATTACCTCTAGTATCAAGCTTATTCACAGAGAATGAGAATTTGTCAATTTGGTAATACAGGAAGAGGTGATACAAGATAGTCGAATACTTGAACATTCTCTCATTTTCCAATCTCATGAACTGATCATGGATTTTGTCAGCTACGAATGTAGCATAGTCATATTTGGTAGTAGGGGGTTGTCCAGGGGTGAAGATAGTCATATAAGCAAAAGTCATTTCATCCACATATTCATTGCTTGAGAAACCAAGAATACAGGCAATCATGGTAATAATATCCCTCCCTAAACTTGTAAAAGCAGTTGTCATGTAGGGTGGAGGGTTTTCTAAAATGTATTGCTCTAACATGAACATTTGGCAAACTCTGGCAATCTCTGAGCTGGAAAGTTTGGAAGATTTGTCAAGTAAATCAGTGATAGACAGACTGGTAAGGTTCTGACTAGGTTGCAACTGCAATATTTCATTGATGGAGTCTGCTGTAATGGTAAAAAGAATTTGCTAGTTGGGGGACATTACAACTCTGAGATTAGATTTATAATTGGCATGGCACTGGTGAACAATGTCTAGGAAAATGTGCACAGAAGGGAATTGGTACTTTTGGAGATTTGATTCCCATAGACCAATATTGTCAACATTATTGAGGTAAAGGTCCCGATGTTTACAATGCAGTCTCAAGGGGGAGTCATCAAATGTGAGGTGTTTGATTTGGAAATCTTTATTTGCTAAGGGAAGAAAATCCAAATCTCTATGAGGAGTAGTGATAGGAGGTACATTGAGGGCTATGGGAGCTTCCATTTCTAGCTCTTGTGGATTCAAAGATGGAAATGGGGTTTTTGAGTGGGATAGGTGAAACAGGGGTCTTGGGTTTCTTTACTGTAAGTTTTGCAACTGAATTACACTAAATTTTGGGGTTTTCAACGTAATCATAGAGGAAATTAAGTATTTACAGGGTTTCTGGAAGGAAACTAGTAAATACCTGTTTATGGAGTGATTGGCAATGGAGTACTGGTTCACTGGGTGCAAATGGTGGACTGGAGTGGCATCGGACTGCAATTTTCGGGGCAGTTGATGGTTGGAGTACGAGCTGGTCGAATTCATGTTCTAGTTGCATGCATGAGTTTTTAGAATAAGAATGGAAAAATAGATTAACTTTGTTTTTTATGCAAAGTCAAAGTTTTTGGTGGGTTTCGTGATCCAGACAGGTGGCATGAGTGGGGAGGCGACTTGACATTTTTCATTAGCGGGAGGAGGTAAGCGGGTTTCATCTCACCGCTTTTGGAGGGTAAGTGGTATTTGGGGGGAGAAGTGCAATGGCATACATTTTTTGACTTGTAGCATAAACACTGTTCATGAAATTGCTCACATCGAATGCTAAAGGTCGACCAAAATGCTCGTGTGATATGAGCGAAGGCTATCGGATCTTAAGGATCCGAATGGACGATGGTCAGGGTAATGATGTGATTGATGGATAACAAGGGCGGGCCCGATATTAATTAAAGGATTAAATCAGATTGGGGGTGATTTAATTGGTTGGGAGAGTTATTAATTAGTCTGGAGAACTAAATTAATCCTCATTAAATGGTGGTGGGGCCGGGTTCTTAATCAGCTACAGATTAGTTATTTAATCCCATTTATTATTTGTTTTATGGTTATACTTAACCATAGGGGCGGGATATGTAATAATTTGGGGTTTTGCATAATATAAGAATACAAGCATGGGTAATTTTCTTTTATTTGGGAATTATATAATAAAACATTAATGGTTAACATGACCAAACGAATGGGAAATCACTAAGTCCAATGTTTTCCGAAAGTATTTCATCATATAACATATTGACTTAAGTACTTTAGGAATTTCCAATTATTGGGACGAGAGTCCGGTCCCTCCAAAAGTCAGAGAAATGCTTTGAGCCCCTCTAACTATGGCAATTACCTTTAGTACTTAGGGAATTAGTGAAAATTTTAGGGGAAATGAATGGGGAGGTTAATTATTGTGACTTTGAATGTTGATGTGCCTTCCATGTGCTACATGCCTTTGCCTAGTGATGAAAGTTAAAAGATTTAAGCATTTCAACTTAACATTCACCACACATTTATTCTACAACCATCATCTACTTACCCTACCTACTTTATCCTATCATTTTCACTTCTTTATTAGGGTGCACTTAGACTGGAAAAACCTTCTCAAACTTTCTTTGCTTTTACATAGTGATGCCTATCTAAATCTACATTTATTACATCGAAGGGATCAGATTAAAATGTTGAGCTGCTTTTATTCACTCTACCTACCTATCTTCCAAGATTAAACTGTTTGGTTAGATCTTTATTCTTTACTTCTAAAACATGAAATTGAAAATATGAACTAGTCAAGCTTAAACTCTTTTACTATTCATGAATTGTGGCATAGGTGACAATCTGCACACAATTTTTTATTATACAAAAGAAGAAGTAGTGGCATTTAGACTTGCACACTTTCATGGTCTTTTCTTTTTGTTGGGGTTCATTTTATTTCATTTTTTTGACCTTTTCTTTATTTCTTTTTACCCCTTTATTCTGTTTCTAGGGTATACCCTCTTTACATTTTTTAATTTTTTATTTTTTCACAAATATGGAAAACCTTTGCAACAAGTAAAGGTATGAACATATTTCAAAGCTAAACCAAGTCAATCATGATATATGACACCTATTGGTATAGGGGCATAACAATGGCTCCACTTGGGGATGGCTTTCCCTTGTTGAAAGTGAAGAAAAATAGATCAGTGGCCTTCTGAAAAACTTTTATTATGCTCTAGAATCTTCCTTCTCTTGTTGCTTTATTGTATTTATGACAATAATGGTTCTGAAGCTTAGGGCCTTCTCTTCGGGCTTCAACTTCACAAGTTTACCATCCAATCAACACTGACATTATAAAGGATATATTATGTACAGTTAGAAATCTAATCAGAGTTAAAAAATGGGATCAAAGTAATGTTTCAACATCCGACCATTAATTGGTCCTCCTTCAAGTTCTGCACCATTTAACTCTTTAAGAAAATATGCATTGTTTCCTCTAAAAGCATATATTATATATGGCCCTTTCCACAAGAAGTCAAACTTCCCATGTTTTCCTTTGTCCTCTCTTCCTGAATCCCATCTTAACACTTTGTCTCCAAGGTAGAAATCTTCTGCATTGGTCCTTCTATCAAAGATCTTCTTGAGTTTTTCTTGTGGTACTTGATATCTTTGGTACACCTCCTCCCTGGTTTGCTGCAAGTGGATGGTCTGGTTTATCCTTCTCTGTATATCATTTGGTTCGACTTTTGCTTCTTGAAATAATTTCATGACAGAAACACCTAAAGATGAGGGAAAAACATCCTCCATGCCATGTACTAGCTCATAGGGACTGGTTCCAATAAATTTTCTAGTTGTAAGTCTATCTGCACACAAAGCATTGATCAATTTTTTGTTGCAAGTTTTCTTATTTTCTTCCAACAGTTTTTTAATGATATTAATTAGACTCTTGTTGGAAAATTTTGCAAGTCCATTCCCTTGAGGATAGTAGGTTGTGGAATGACCCAGTGTGATATGGTACTTGTTATAGAAATTAATCATTTTCTTTGACTTAAAGGCTGCAGCATTATCTGTGATAATTTTATCTGGGCAACCAAATATGGATAGAATATTGGCCTCTAAAAATCCTATTGTGACAGTTTCTATGGCTTGTCTGGAGGGAATGGATTCTATCCATTTTGTAAAATAGTCATTTGCAGTGAGTATCCATTTGTGTTGACCAGAAGAGGGTGGATAAATTTCCCCAATGAAGTCAAGACCCCATTGTTGAAAAGGTTTCTCGATGGATATGGGTTTTGATGGTAAAGGTAGCAATTTTCTTTTTTCTTTGAATATTTGGCATTTGTGGTAGGAAGTTACAAATTTCTTTACATCTGCAAACAAGGTTGGCCAATAAAACCCAGCTGTTAGAATTTTGTTAGCAGTTGACTTCCAATAGATGTGTCCACCACAGTCCCTTGCATGAAATTCTTGGAGAAACTTGTCAACTTCTTCTTTCAATAAACAATTTAACAAAATGCCTTCATGATTTTTCCAAAATAAAGAATTATCTAAGATGCAAAATTTTGAAGACTTCATTTTCAAAAATCTATTCTTGGTTCTGGACAACCCTGGAGGAGCCTGCAGTTTTTGTAACACATAAATAATATCAGCATACCAAGGTGAATCTGAAAAGGCTTGGGTGATCTGTGGAGTCGCCATCTCTTGCTCGTTATCCAGCTCTGCAATGAGATTTATGTCTAGGGCTTGGCAATTAGTTTCTCCCATGAGTTTAGCCAATCCCTGACCTTTAATTAGCTTAGTGGGTTTTATCTCTAAATCATATTCTAAGATAGTAGCTATCCACTTTCCTCTTTTGCCATCAATTCCATCCTGAGTCAAGATGTCTTTGACTACTGCATTAGGAACGTAAGCTATTATATGAGAATATAAAATATAGACCCTGAAATATTTAAGAGCTTTTACCAATGCAAAAGCTTGTTTCTCCATTATTTTGTATTTTAATGATGCATCTCTAAGAGCTTTACTAAAAAATGCTATTGGTTTTTCACATCCTTGATCATCTTTTTGTAGTAAAATTGCAACTATGTTGTGTTCTGATGCAAAAGAAAAAATGATGAAGTCTCTATCAAATTGTGAGCTTGTGAGGACTGGTGTTCTTGTTAAGGCTATTTTAATTTCTTCAAATGATTGTTTAGCCTCAATTGTCCAATTAATGGTTGAATCCTTTTTTAACATGTTATTTAATGATCTAATGAGTTTAGCTAAGTTAGAAATAAACCTCCTTAAAAAAATAATCTTTCCTAAAAATGCCTGCAACTCTTTAATATTTCTAGGATAGGGAATTTGTAAAATAGCTTCAATCCTGGAAGGGTCAATTCAAATGCCATCCTTAGAAATGATGTGACCTAACAGTTTTCCTTCCTCCAAACTGAACAAACACTTTTTTGGATTCAAAGAAATACCATATTTTCTACACTTTAAAAAGACTTGCCTGAGATGCTCCAAGTGTTGCTGATCTAATTTAGAAAAAACAGTGAGATCATCAAGATATATAACAAGAAAATCATGAATTTCTTTTGCAAAGGAAATGTCCATTGCTCTTTGAAAAGTTTCTCCTGCATTTTTTAGTCCAAAGGGCATTTTAATGTACATGAAGGTACCCCATGGTGTTGCAAATGTTGTTTTCTCTTGGACATTAGGATGAAGTAAGATTTTGTTATACCCTGAAAACCGATCTAAAAGTAATATTCTAGAAGAACCAACTACCCTTTGCAATATATGGTCCATTTTGGGTAACGGATAGTTATCTTTCAGAGATACCTTGTTCACATTTCTTAGGTCAACACATAATCTTATTTCACCTGTTTTCTTTCTAGTAGGTACCAGATTAGATACCCATTCTGAGAACCTAATAGGGGCAATAACGGATAGTTATCTTTCAGAGATACCTTGTTCACATTTCTTAGGTCAACACATAATCTTATTTCACCTGTTTTCTTTCTAGTAGGTACCAGATTAGATACCCATTCTAAGAACCTAATAGGGGCAATAATCCCTGCTTCATACATGCGTTTGATTTCTTTCTCAATTGATGGTAATAGCACAGGGTTAATTCTTCTGAGTTTTTGTTTAAAGGGCTTTTGATTTTCTTTCAAAGGTATAGTGTGCTGAATAATAGAGGTGTCATAACATTTCAAATCTTCATAACTCTAGGCAAAGACATCCTGGAATTCCCTCATAATTTCAACATACTTTAGCTTCCGATCAGGAGGTAAAGATTTTGACAATTTTATCAATTTGGGATTATATTGTGTTCCTAAGTTATACTCCTCGATGTCTGCCTTTAAAGGCTCCATTTTAGGTTTCTTTGGAATGTCATTAGAGTCGAACAAATCTTCCAGAGGAGTCAATCCTTTTAGGTTGATAACCTTTGTTTCTTCTTCAATTATTTCGTTTAGGTCCATTTGTTTCAGGTCTTTAATTTCTGTTTGTGTGAATTTGGTTGGGTGAAGCATAGTTATTAGATTCTCTTCTGAAATGTTAATTTCTACCTCATTTATTTGATTAGAACTAGTAACTGTATCAACATCTATTTTAATGTTAGAAAACTCTTCATCTAAAGTTAAAAAATTATTGATCTAATTATCTATCAAAAACCTCCCTGTTCTTAAGATTATCAAGGATGGCTGGTCTGTGCCTAATCTTAGTAGTATACTGATGATTAGATTGAAAAGGTAATTTGCAGGTGCTGGCAAACATGGCCAGACTGTGGGCTTACTTGTTGTGTTTTCTGGGAATAGTTGCAAGCTAGGTTTCCAAAAAAGTGTTGAGGATTTCTATGATTGTTCCTCTATAATATCCTAGTCTAGCATCCCTGGTTGAGTAAGTCCCTTTAATCTATTTAACTATTAATTCTGAATCTCCCATGATGGACACCCTTATAGCTCCTAATCTTTTAACAAGTTTAAGACCTAACAAGAGAGCCTCATACTCTGCCATATTATTGGTGCATCTAAAATTTAATCTATAGGCATGGCCTTTAGCATGATCATTTTCTAAATTGTACACCCAAACTCCTGCTCCTGCTCCTAGTTTATTTACCGAGCCATCAAACTCTAAATGCCAAAGGATTTCATGTTCATAATTTGTATCTGGGGTAGTGGGAACTTGCTTAACCATGGCATTTGGGTCTTCATTGTCATCTGATTTTTCTTTGTTATTTGATATTTCCTGGATATGAACAGTTGATTTTTCTTTTTCAATTTCTTTTGGTTCTACTGCTAAAACCTCTAAGGTATTTGAAGGACCAGATTCTACATTATAAAGAATGAAATAATCCATATCAGAGTGTACTGAGTAGATGGGGAAATTTTGGGGTTTTTCCTGACTACTTACTACATATTTCATCAATGTTTCTCTGTATAGTTTCTTGGGTTGTCCAAAAACCGATATAGTGGCATATGACATATCCAGTTGAAGAGATCCCTGAAGCTTAGCACCCTAGGATCTTGACAACAACATGCCATATTTGGGTGGTATATCAGCTACCACTATGTCCATTAATATTGTTTTTGTAGGATATTGAACCAATGAAACACATAAGTCTTTTATCAATCCTAAACATCTCACTTGGCTGGAATCAAAAGAAAATAAATCTTTGTATGGTCTAGTGATGTCTAGGTCTAGCTTTTCCATGAAAAATTTGGGCATAAGGTTGTGAGACGCACCAAATTCAAACATGGCATTGTGAAGAATCTTATCATATATGTTTAGGCTAACATAGAAGGGAGGAATTCCTCCTTCCAATGGTTTCCCATTCACTTCTAGGCCAAAGACTAACTCGGGTTGATCATCATAAAGATTAACTGAGTCTTCAGTTCCAATAATTTTCAGTGATCTATTGATTTGAGTCCAGTAAACATCATGTTTAGCTAATTCAGATAATGGAATAGAAATTTTTAGTTTGCCAACTTCTGCTTCCAGATTAAAGGATTTTTCTATTTGGGCTCTTGGATTTCAAGCAGTTATGTTTTCTATGTCTTTCTCCTTTTCAGAATTAGAGTCATGATTCGTTGATTCTCCTAAATCAACCTTTGGAGGTTCTTCCACAGTTTCCTTGGAAAGAGGGGAAGTGGAAAGTTGTTTATTGTTTGGTTGATTATCGGAGACTTCTTCAATTATGGGGTCAGGAGGATTAGTGTTTGATCTAGAAATAATTTGCAATGGTCTATTTATTGTCTTAACTTTTTTGGGCTGATTTGGGATTGTTTTCTTGTTTGTTTCAGGGACATCAATTTTCCTACTTCTTAGATTGTATTGCTTGTGCACCTCAAAGACAACTGAGTCGTATCCCTGCCTAAAGTCAAAATATTCTCTTGATTGGATTTTAAACTATTTAAGTATGTGAGCCTCCTGATCATCTTGGGATAAGAAAACTTCTTCTTCATCATCAAGCCCCATCAAACTGATTTCAGTATTTTCTTCTGGGACTTCAGAGTGAGAAGCTTTTGCATAGTTCTCCTGGAAAGGGGTTCTAATGTTTTGGTTAGGACCATTCTTTCCAGTGTTCTGGTTTTGATTTTTCCTAAAATTAGGATTTCACCCTGGATTAGTTTGCTGGCTATCCCAAGGTGATTTCCTTTCAATTATCTGCACTCTGTATCCTAGTCTATCCATTCCTTTAATTATTACATCTAGTTTTTGTTCGAAGGGTGAACTTTCTTCTTTTAATGGTATCCTCCTTTCACTCCTCGCTTTGGATCTCTTAGAGAGCAGGTTGGCTTTGATGCTTACTGTTATGCTTTGCATATCTTCCAATGTAGGAGGGTTTCGTTCTCTCAACTGGAAAGCCATATCAGAATCAAATCCATTGGGGAATTTGATTAAGGCTAAGCCAAGGGGAGGCCTTAAGTCAAGGGGAATAGCACTATACACACTATTAATTCTAGTGCAATAGTCCTGCACAATTTCTTGTGGTCCTCTTTTGAGGTTCTTGTTTTCAGATAAGATCTGAAGAGGGTCTTTTCTTTTCTCCCGTCTGTTTACGAACTGGTGGTAGAGGGTTCTTAGACTGTCTATGCTATTGGGTGTTAAGGATCTGAACCGGGTTCTAACATCTCCAGTAAGGATTTGCACAAAAATCCTCATTTTCACATCAGCAGTGCCTATTTCATACATTTCAAAATAATCAGTCATCTTTCTAGTATGTTGTTGGGCTGTATAGGTTCCAGTGCCATCAAAGGATGTGATCTTACTTTGATAGACTTGTGGCATGGCACCTAAATTGGTTGGTAGTACCATGGGAGCATATCTGTTGGCCATTGCTGTAGGTAGTGTCGAAACAAAGGCTGGAGTTAAGGTAACAGTGGATGTTTGAGGTGTGGATGGAGGACTAGGGGTTGAAGTGAACTATGGAGTGGTTTGAGGTTGAGAGATATGAGGGACAGATGAGGAGCTTGTAGAAAAATAAGTGACTATACAAGGGTTAGGAGTTCCTTTAGTGGTAAGATCAGATTGAGGAGAGTTCTATAAATGTTGGTCAATTAAAAAAATAGCTCTTTGGATCTCGAGTTCTCTGATGAACTCTGGGTCTTGGACTAGATCTATTAATTCAGAGTTGGATGAATTCCAAAATAGAGAGATTTCAAAATACTCATCAAAGGGTAGGTATTCTAGGTAAAGCCACTTAGCAGGGAAAGATTGAGATCTAAATATCGGTCGAGGGCTAATAGATCTTTCTTGTCTTCTAAGAATTCTGGAGATCAAATTGGTGTTCTCAAGCACTGGGGGTGGAATAGGGTCAGGATTAGCCCTATTGTACCGAATCCTTTCTGAAGCCAGATTTTAGGTTTTTCGTTTTGCAATTTCTTATAAAAACATCAAGATAACTTCTATGAACTCTTTAAGGTGCATATAATCAAACTTTTTGTTTCTTAAAGATGTGTTTTGATTGAGGAATTGGTTTCCCCAGTGGAGTCACCACTATGTTATCACTCAGATTTTCCCTTAGAAGTTATCAAAAGAAGGGACACTCCGAGGTAACCACAAACCAATCTTTTAAGTACAGAATCTAGCCAATCTATACTAAGAGAGGGCTCTCTCTTTGTGATTTAGCTTTGTTTTCTGAGATATTAGGCTAGTTATAAAAGCTTGGGGGATTTTGATTTTGTTTGGTGGTGGAATTCGAGAGCAGATGGATAGAACAAGGTATTTTATGCCATTGGACTATGGAGTCAACTGAAGGATGGCTTAACTAGATCAGGTTGATTTAACAAAGGAGAAATTTCACAGGGAAAGATAGCCAAAAAAAAGACAAATGATAGTTTCAAATGGGTGATAAGGTCTTTAACAGGGAGGAATGGCAACTAAGAATCCTTCAACAGGGTCCAAGATGAGGGAAAGTGGGTGCTCATTAACAAAAAGTAATTAAGTATTCTTTGTTAAATGATCATAGTGATAAACTATGAAAGTAGGGAGCAATTAAGAATTCCCTACCTAAAATAGCCTGGAAGAAAACATCAAGAATAAAACGTTTTTAAAGACAAAATGCAGTAAATCTCTTTCTGAAATATAACTTTTCATTTATCATTCAGATATGAAACACATATGAATATTTATTAAACCAGAAAAACTGTAAAAACACAAGATATATAATACTTATTTGTTTCTCGTTTGACACAGGTATCCTGTAAAAGTCCTTTGCTTTATTACTTTGTTCTAGCCAGCCATACAAAAGTTGTTCAACAGCACTTTAATTCCAAAAGTAAATTGTCTACAAAAATGTCTAAGAATCCACAATCAATACTTCGAATGAGGAAGTATTTATACAAATGTTTACATCAAAATATCTCCTAACCAAGAGAGATATATTCTAGGAAAACTAAATCTTTTACATGAATATAGAGATAGATGGTCTCGAATGTAGAAACAAAATGTGAACTGACTGTTGCTGTCCCTATTTTTGTTGAAGGAGATGGAGGCAGGTCCTTTGAATATGCATCTTGTTGTCATGCTAGTAACTCTGTGTTGGACATCTGATTTTATCTTTTCACTGATACTCTTTCACCTGTATCTGATACTCTTTACTTGTTCACCGTTTTTCACCCTTTTTACCAAAATTTACTGTGGTAATTATTTCTCTTTACCTCACTTAAGTCATGGCGATTTACAGGATGTCAGTCATGCTGGACCACCAATCATCTTTTGGTATTCTTCTCCTCATCAGCTTCCTATAGATTTCATCTGCTTTAGTATATTTCACAAAATTGGGTTGCACTGGGAATAGGTGCTTCACTTCATGTTCAATGTAAAAAAGGTTATCCAAACCATCATAGAGAAATTTCCCTGTGGGTAATGCCTTGACGTAGATGAACTGGCCTGACTGTCAGCTTGCTGATGTAACTTGTTGATGTAGTCTATCTGAACCATTAGCTTGTCATTTATGACTAAAGGAATTGGGAGTCCTTTACTTTGTAAGACACAAAATTTCCTCATGAACTCATCGATATCTTCCTCCATACTTTGACATCTGCATTACAGGCCTTGCATTAGATTCCTTTTGGTCAACACTTAAATTATTTATTTCAGGGATGGTAGCAGTCCTATCCTCAATGTTTAACTGCTCCAACTGTTGTCTGTTTCTATGTTTAGAAAATTGATTAACTGGATTGCCTCTTCAGGCTTTCTACCTAATTCCTCTTTGGACCTTTGAACTTCTTCAAGAGCAGGCTTAACCAAATCAACTTGTTCAAAAATAATTTGAACGGATGACAAAATATCATTGATGGAATCAATGATAATGGTCCACAATATCCTTCTGATCTTTGTCAAGGGCTTTTCAAATGTAAGGTCTTTCTCCAGTGCTTTAATATGTGTGTCAAGCCTTTGTTTTTCCTCATCTCTTCTGTAAATTTGATTTTTGATATATCATATTTCTGCTCCAAAGTATTGAATTTCACTTTCACTTTCTACAGTTCTATAACTTGGAGTTTCATCTCCTCCATGGAATTGATTAAGTCTTCTATAGTCTGTGTTGGTGTACCTGTCTGTGATGTACCTGTTACTTTTATGGGTGCATCCGTTGCCAAAGGAATATTTGGTGCTAAAGCTGATGCCAATGTAGAAGGCACTACTGTTGAAACTATAAGCACTACAGTCTGGGCCTATGTGGTCAACTCACTCTACCTTGACTGTACAAATTTCTCTAATTCCTGCTCTGTTTCTTTTAATATCTCATTTAGCTTAAGGACAAAGTCCATAAGATCTAATTCATTTTTCTTCTCAATCACTTCAACAGTCTGAGGGTGAATGAGTGGTGGCAATTTCAATTGTTTCCTAAGTTCAGCTATATCTTCATTTTTCTTCTTTATTAGGTTTTATGCTGCCTTGACATCTTTTGGATCATGGCCCAACTCAATAATCAACTCCTTCAATGATTTGATTCTATTGTCTTTTGCCTATGAGGAGGCCTTTTCTAGTTGCAATTGGGCAGTAGTGTTGTTTACTTAATTTTGCAACCTATGTGCTATCATTTCTTTGCTAGTTAGTGTAGAATATACCATCTATCCTATTTGTTTGTGTAGTTCTATCTGGTCTATTGGGTGGATGTCTTTAGGCATGACTTCAAAGTCATTTTTGAGATAATCTACCAAAGATTTTGGTTGTTGCAATGTGGGCTTTAGAAAGGTCATTTGCATTTTTCCCTCTTTGATGTCAAAGGATGACATCAATCTGGTTTTGTTTGAAGGGGCTATCTTTAAATACTGAGCATAGTCTTGGGCCTTCAGCTACTCATTCTTTGTCTTGATTTCCTTAAACTTTCTTTTGATATCTATAATTTTCTCAGATGAAGACCTGAGAGATGAAACTTCGATACTTTGTTTCCTTTCCAGTTCTTGACTCTATGAACTTGAAGGTGTCCCACCTGTTCGAGATGTATGTAGACTATCTGCTCCTTCCTTCCTCATGCTCTCTATGGTTTCATCTATGAATTCCTCCTCTAAATAAGGATTCAACCTTTGCCTCTTAGCAAAGGTTTGATCTGTAGGTCTGCGAGAAGGGGTAGCTACTTCCCTATCTATTTTTAAATTATTTTCCTCATTTAGAGGAGTCTACAGAACTGGGGAATTTCCCATATTTGTAGGAGCTAGGTGTGGCTATGGTGGAGCTCTTTCTTCAGAGATTTCAGGCTGCTATGATATCTGTGGCTGTTCTGATACTTGTAGTTGTCCTGTTTGTTTTGAGGTATGAACACTAGTTTCCTGTGTTTGTCCCTGTGATTGCTCTGCTGTGGGAGCACTAGTTTCCTGGGCTGGCCTTTGGGAAGACTCAGTATGCACCTGTGCAAAAGAGTCCAGGTCAAGTCTCTTCTCCAAATCTTTCATTACATTCTCAACTTCAACTTTATCACTATCTTCCTCTATCAATGTCCCTTCCTTCCATTCATTCATATTGGCATATTGTTCTATCTCAGGAAATCTATGATGGATGTAGGGTGAAAGCTTATGTTTTATCCTCTGGTCACTGATGAAACCATGAGGGTCATAAACCCAAGCAAATCTTTTCTTTTATCTCATTGTTTTTTTTATGATTTCTTCTACTTTTTTCCCTGCTTCTCTTTTGTTGCACACAAATGGGCCTAAGTGGTCTTTAATCCTCAATTGGGCTTTCTCCTTTTCCTTGGTCAAATGAATTGGGTCAGAGTTTAACATTTGCCTGTAATATTCTATGGAAAACAATCTCATAGGAACATACTTAGGCCGCTTGAAAGGAGGGACTTCACAAACATAGATTCGGATCTTAGTGTGATTTAGTACAAGTACCAGTCACCTATCTTGTATTGTTTTGATAGTTGAAGGATTCTCTTGATATCATCACTGATTCTTGGGGGAGGATGTCCTATTAGCATGGTGGTTACAGGATAGACAAATTGGTCTATGAATTCATTGTATGAATGGGGAGAAGTGTATGAGTAATCGAAGATGGAAGTCTAGAAAATGACTGATCTGGGATTACCTCTAGAATCAATCTTATTCATAGAAAATGAGAATTTTTCAATTTGGTAATATAGGAAGAGGTGATACAAGACAGTGGAATAGTTGAACACTCTCTCATTTTCCAATCTCATGAACTGATCATGGATTTTGTTAGCTATGAATGTAGCATAGTCATACTTGGAAGCAGGGGGCTGGCCAGGGGTGAAGATGGTGATATAAGAAAATGTCATTTCATCCACATATTCATTACTTGAGAAACCAAGAATATAGGCAATCATGGTAATATTAACCCTCCCTAAACTTGTAAAAGTAGTTGTCATGTACGATGGAGGTTTTTCTAAAATGTATTGCTCTAACATGAACATTTGGCAAACTCTGGCAATCTCTGAGCTGGAAAGTTTGGAAGATTTGTCAAGTAAATCAACAATAGATAGAGGGGTAAGGTTCTGACTAGGTTGCAACTGCAATATTTCATTGATGGAGTTTGCTATAATGATAAAAAGCATTTGCCGGTTGGGGGGAATTACAGCTCTGAGATTAGGGTTATAATTGGCATGGCACTAGTGAACAATGTCTAGGAAAATGTGCACAGAAGGGAATTGGTACTTTGGGAGATTCGACTCCCACAGACCAATATTGTCAACATTATTGAGGTAAAGGTCCCGGTATTTAGAATGCAGTCTCAAGGGGGAGTCATCAAATGTGAGGTCTTTGATTTGGAAATCTTTATCTGCAAAGGGCAGATAATCCAAATCTCTATGAGGAGTAGTGATAGGAGGTACATTGAGGGCTACGAGAGCTTCCATTTCTAGTTTTCATGGATTCAGAGATGGAATGGGGTTTTTGAGTGGGATAGGTTAAACAGGGGGTCCTCGGTTTCTTTACTGTAAGTTTCATAACTAAATTACACTCATTTTTGGGGTTTTCGACGTAATGATAGAGGAAATTAAGTATTTACAGGGTTTTTGGAAGGAAACTGGTAAATACATGTTTATGGAGTGATTGGTAATGGAGTACTGGTTCACGGGGTGCAAATGGTGGACTGGAGCGGCATCAAACTGCAATTTTTGGGGCAGTTGATGGTTGGAGTACGAGCTGGTCGAATTCACATTTTGGTTGCATGGATGAGTTTTTAGAATAAGAACGAAAAAATAGATTAACTTTGTTTTTTATGCAAATTCAATGTTTTTGGTGGGTTTTGTGATCCGGATAGGTGGCATCAGCGGGCAGGCGACTTGACATTTCATCGTTAGTGGGAAGCGGTAAGCGAGTTTCATGGCACCGCTTTTGGAGGGTAAGTGGTATTTGGGGGGAGAAATTTTCAGGGAAATTGATGGTTGGAGTACGAGCTGGTCAAATTCACGTTTTGGTTGCATGCATGAGTTTTTAGAGTAAGAACAGAAAATTAGATTAAATTTTTTTTTTATGCAAAGTCAAAGTTTTTGGCGGGTTTCGTGATTCGGACAGGTGGCGTCAGCAGGGACGTGACTTGACGTTTTGTCATTAGCGGGAGGTGGTAAGCAGGTTTCATTGCACCACTTTTGGAGGGTAAGTATTTTCGGGGAGCAGTGCGATGCCATACATCTTTTGACATGTAGCATCGACACTGTTCATGAAACCACTCACATTGTGCACTAAAGGTTGACCAAAAGGCCCACACGATATGAGCGAAGGCTGTCGGATCTGAAGGATCTGATCGGATGGTGGTTGGGGTAATGACATGACTGATGGATAACAGGGGTGGGCCTGATATTAATTAAAGGATTTAATAATATCGGGGCCAATTTGATTTGTTGGGAGAGTTATTAATTAGTCCAGAGGACTAAATTAATCCTCCTTAAATGGTGGTGAGGTCGGGTTCTTAATCAACTACAGATTAGTTAATTAATCCCATTTATTATTTGTTTTATGGTTATACTTAACCATTGGGGCGGGATATGTAATAATTTGGGGTTTTTCATAATATAATAATACATGCGTGGGTAATTTTCTTTTATTTGGGAATTATATAATAAAAAATTAATGGTTAATATGACCAAACGAATGGGAAAGCACTAAGTCCAATGTTTTCTAAAAGTATTTCATCATATAACATATTGACTTAGGCTAAAGTGTATAAAATGGTTTTTATGAAGATTTATTTCAATTTCCGTAAGTAAAATAGGATTTTACTTAGGAAAAGTTTTATCAAAGGAATGAGTGATCTTATGGGGGGTAATGTGATGAAAGGGACTTAAGTAGTTTAGGCATTTCAAATTATTGGGCCGAGGGTCTGGTCCCTCCAAAAGTCAGAGAAATGCTCTGAGCCCCTCTATGTTATGAAACCAGCTCACAAAAAGATAGAAAAGATAGATCAACGCCTTAGAATTTAGCCTCTTCGAGGGGGCAACCTCCTTTACATTACGCAATTGAATGATTCTTTGATGATTTCAAATGACAAAACCTCCTTTCTATATATAGGAGTCTAAGGAGTCACAATATAACCCAGCCGACCTAACAATAATAATATAAAGCCACAAAAATAACATTAGAGGGATCCTATGGGGCACAATAATAACAATATGGGGGCAATAGGGCCACAACAATATTAATAAGGGATATAACTATAATAGTAATGGGGTAATAACTAGTATTAAAGGGACCTAACATGCCCCTCTCCTTCAAAAAAGTGTTGTCCTCAACGCTTGAGTAGTTCTAGATGCTTCTGTATAAAATTGTCATCCTCCCATGTGGAACGGATAAGTTCTTCCACTTGATGAGATATTCCGAAATTGATCGATTTTGTAGCTGTCGAGTTCTTGTTTCCGTGACTACTTCCGGTTCCAATATAATTTTTCCTTCCTCGTCAAGTTCTAGGAATATTGTTTGAACTGGGAGCTTGTCGCCTATAACCTTCTTTAAACATGAAACATGGAAAACTGGGTGCACTTGAGAAGTTGCAGGAAGCTCCAATTTGTATGCCACAGTACCAATCTTTTGCAACACCTTGTACGGTCCATAATACTGTGGCAATAATTTATTATCCTTCTTAGCTTACTTGAGGGACATTTATTTATATGGTTGTAGCTGTAGGAATACCCAATCACCTACATCAAAACTTCTTTCGCTGTGATGTTGATCTGCCTGTTGTTTCATTCTATTATGTGCCAACACGAGGTTATCCTTTAAGAGTTGGAGGACTTGTTGTTGATGCTTAATGTGATGTTCCACTGCTTGAACCTTGGAATTTTCTCTTAAATACGATGTGATGGATGGTGGCTGATATCCATAAAGTGCCATAAATGGGATCATTTGTGTTGCCGTATGGAAGGAAGTGTTATACAACCATTCAGCCAGAGGCAACCATTTGACCCATTGTGTCTGTTTATCAGATACAAAGCAATGAAGATATCCCTCCAAACATTTGTTCACTATCTCCATTTTCCCATCAGATTGAGGATGATAAGATGAGCTATGAGCTAACTGAGTACTAAGACAAGAAAATAATTCTGTCCAAAAATTTCCAGTGAAGATGGGATCTCTGTCACTTACAATAATCTTTGGGTTTCCATGTAGCTTTTGAATTGTTTCCATAAATGCAGTCGAAACTGTATTGGCTTTAAGTGGATGTGATAATGCACAAAAGTGTGCATACTTGGTAAATCTGTCAACTACCACCATGATGACACTCTTTCCCTCAGACATGGGTAAACCTGTGATAAAATCCATTGAAACCTCCTCCCAACATTGTCTTGGAAGGGATAAAGGTTGTAATAGACCCGGGGTCTTAATTGTTTCAACTTTATTTTGTTGGCAAACCAAACATTCCGCCACAAACTTTTAAATATCTTATTTAAGGCCATCCCAAAAAAATTCCTTCTTAACCCTGTGGTAAGTTTTTAAAAATCCTGAGTGCCCTCCTAAGGGAGAAGTGTGCAATTCCATAAGAATATTTGGTTTGAGTTGAGAATTCTTACAGAGGTATAATCGATCCTTATACCATAATGAATCATTTTTCCAGCTAAATGTATCCGATGTACTGGAATCTTGTTGTAACTTTCAAATAAGTGCTCACACTTCTTCATCATTCTTCCTTTCCTCCCTTACTTCATTTATCCAATCTGGTTGGATAATAGAAATGGCGCACAAAAATGCTTCCACATCCTCATCTTTTCTTGAGAGTGCATCTACCACCACATTTTGCTTCCCTTTTTTGTAGATGATTTCAAAGTCATAACCCAACATCTTTGCGACCCACTTTTGTTGCTCTTCAGAGGATAATCTTTGTTCTAAAAAGTATTTAAGGCTATCATGATCCGTTTTTACCTTAAAGTGTCTTCCCATTAGGTAGGGTTGCCATTTCTTAAGTGCATGTAGTATTTCCAACATTTCCTTCTCATAAATAGCTTTGTGTAAAAACTTTCCCTTGATTGGATGGCTTTCAAATGCAATGGGTCTTTCATCTTGCATTAAAATAGCACCAATTCCATTTCCTGAAGCATCACATTCCACAATAAAGGTTTTTCTGATGTGTGGTGTAGCTAAGACCGGTGCTTGGCACATTGCCTCTTTAAGATGTTCAAAGGCCTTTGTTGCTTCTGGAGTCCTTGAAAATGCAACTTTCTTCAATAATGTTGTTAGAGGTGCTGCTATTCTCCCATAATTCTGAACAAACTTGCGATAATACCCTGTCAACCCGAGAAATCCTCGCAGATGCTTTATGGTTGTAGGGATTTTCCATTCCTTAATGGATTTAATTTTTCTAGGATATACCTTAACTCCTTCATGAGATACAATATGACCCAGATATTCCACCTCTTGTACTCCAAAGAGACATTTTGATCTTTTTGCATATAATTGTTTCTCCTCCAATAGTTGTAGCACCATGTCAACATGTTCAACATGATCCTTCCAAGACTTTCTGTATATTAGTATATCATCAAAAAATACTAATGCAAATTTTCTTAGGAAGGGTTTGAAAATGGAATTCATCAAACCTTGAAATGTAGAAGGTGCATTGGTAAGGCCAAAAGGCATGACCAAAAATTCATAGTGACCCTCATGAGTTCTAAATGTTGTTTTTGGAATGTCTTCAGTCTTCATTCTGATTTGATGATATCCTGAATGAAGATCCAACTTGGTGAAGTAAATTGATCCATGCAATTCATCCAATAATTCATCAATGACAGGAATGGGAAAGTTATGTTTAACAGTGAGCTTGTTGAGCTCCCTATAATCCAGACACATTCATCATGATCCATCCTTCTTGTGCACCAATACTACTGGAGCAGAGAAAGAACTTTGACTAGGTTGAATTATACCAGCCTCTAGCATTTCTGCAACCATACGTTCAATTTCACTCTTCTGGGCATAGGGATATCAGTACGGCCTGATGTTTGGAGGAACACTTCCTGGAATTAGATGAATAACGTGATCATGATCACGAATAGGTGGGAGACCTTTGGGAGTCTCAAATACCTTGGAATGATTGTCCAAGACTTTTTGGAGATTTGGAGAAATAGATGATTTCAATGTGGAAACATCTAGTGAACATAGTTGTGCAATTACACCTCTTTGTTCCTTTTTTAGAAGCTTTGTCATACCGTTAGAGCTGATTATCTTTCCCGGTTTCCCTGCAATACCTCTTAATTCAACTTCCTTTCCTTCCCCAAAAAATTTAATGAAAAGTTCTTGAAAATTAAAAGCTATTGTACACAAGGATTGTAGCCATTGGACTCCTAGTACAACATCAGCACCTCCCATTGGAATGGAAAGCATTGGGCTAGTCAATACATATTCTCCCATGGATAGCTTGATATTATGGCACTTTCCAGAGCAATTTATTGTTCCTCCATTTGCAACCATCACTTGACACTCTGGTGCTGGATATAGGAAGCAATTCAATTCTTTTGCTACCTTACAATGAATAAAATTGTGGGTACTTCCTGAATCAATCAACACTATTAACTTTTTCTTCTTGATTTGTCCTTCTATCTTGATGGTTTGAGGAGTGGTAATTCCAGCCAATGCATTACAAGATATGGTCGGATCCATTTCTTCTTTATCTAGGCTTTGTTCTTGGAGTATATCCTCTTCTTTTGACCTTTCTTGCTCCTTTTCTTCTTCCTCTTCACAATCTATGTAGAATAATTTCTTCTTAGCACACTTATGGCCTTTAGTGTATTTGCTATCACAACTGTAACAAAGCCCTTTTTCTCTTTTTTCTTCCAATTGTTGTGGTATCAACCTTATAGATTGTGGAAGACTAGGGGCAAAAACACTTCCATCTTTATAGTTGTGAGTGGTATGCTTGTTGGTTGCCATAATTTTGCTTTCCATTTTTCTTGCTTACCTGAATGCCTTCTCTAATGAATTAGGTTCCGAAAGGTGAACATCATGTTGGATATTATCCTTTAAAGTCCATATGAACACATCAATCCTATGCTCCTCTGGAATATTTTTTACCCTTATGTTCAATTTTTGGAACTCCTCAATGTGCTCCATTATTGAACCCTTTTGTTTGAGACTTATCAATTGGCTAAAAAAAGTGTTTCTTTTTGTATCCTCATAATGTGTTGTCAATTCTTCCAGAAAAATTGCACGAGTGATAATTTGTTTACGAGAGCAAAGCCATTGATACCATACAAACTGATTTGGTTCCAAATACAAAGTTGCAATACGTACCTTTTGTTTGTTTTGCACATTATTGAGATCAAAAAATTGCCCCATCTATAATATGCATGTTGCGGGATCCTTGCCATCAAACTTCCTCATATCGATTTTTGGAATATGGTGGGTCTTCGATCCAACATTAGAGTCTACGAAATCATGATTAACATTTCTTTTGTTTGCATCATGAGTTTCCTTCACTGCCCTTTCACCATTAGTAAGTATTTATTGTAGAAACTTTGTCAAATTTGCCTTCAAATCTATCTTCAAATCGTCAATCTTAGCTTCCACACCCTTTATCTTAGATTCCATGCCATTTATCTTAGCTTTTGTTAGCTTTTGTGAGAGTGAAATTTGTTGCACTTGGTCTTGTAATTTTGATATATCATGTAGCATTTCTTCCTCTTCTTCATGAGTCATGCTAGAGCTTTCAGGTTGCTTACTAGGAGTTTGCATTTTCTTTCCTCGAAGTATCAGTTACTGATAATAATGCACTACTATGCCCTTTGAATTCCATCAAAATAATTTTTCAAACCAAGCTTAAACAAAAATTTTCAAAAAATCTACACACCTTTTTTCACTTTGTAGGAGCTCGATATTTCCTCTGATGTATCTCTGTAATTTCAGATCATCCAGTTTTGAAATTACAACCTGCAGTATCCCTCTATGCCCTCCTTTCAATGACACCAATTTCATCCCAATTGGATTCTCCAAGGAAGAGATATGCCAAATCTCCCAGAGTGACCTGATTATAGACTAGTTCAGTAGAGCGAACTTGTATGACGTGCCACGTGTCCTGTTTCAACCTTTGGATCTGAAAAATATATACAAGAAACTATAGTTTGTCCTCTTTCTATACCTTGTTATGAAATTTCAATCCAATGCTCAGAGAGAAAGTTATGATGATTTTCCCGAGGTCACCTGTTTGGAATGTAATTCAGGAGTCCGCAAAAAGACCAACTTCCTAAGATCATATCTCCCCAAATATAGTGCGAAAAGCTATGAAATTAGGATCCGAGGTTCACTACGATTTCATATCAAATGCGTTTTTATTTTCTCTTCTGAAACATTGCAGAAAAAAAAGTTATAGCGAAAATTCCACGATGACCTATTTGGAGTAGCGAAACCCTAGAATCGAAGACTCTGATACCAAAGGTTATGAAACCAGCTCATAAAAAGATAGAAAAGATAGATCAACGTCTTAGAATTCAGCCTCTTTGAGGGGGAAACCTCCTTTACATTACACAATTGAATGATTCTTTGATGATTTCAAATGACAAAACCTCCTTTCTATATATAGGAGTCTAAGGAGTCACAATATAACCCAGCTGACCTAACAATAATAATATAAAGCCACAAAAATAAGAACAGAGGGATTCTATGGGGCACAATAATAAAAATATGGGGGCAATAGGGCCACAACAATATCAATAAGGGATATAAATATAATAATATTATAGGGACCTAACACTCTAACTACGGAAATTACCTTTAGTACATAGGGAATTAGTGAAAATTTTAGGAGAAATGAATGGGGAGGTTAATTATTGTGACTTTGAATGTTGATGTGCCTTCCATGTGCTACATGCCTTCGCCTAGTGAGGAAAGTTAAAATATTTAAGCATTTAAAATTAACATTCACCACACATTTATTCTGCGACCATCATCTACTTACCCTACCTACTTTATCCTAGAACTTTCACTTCTTTATTAGGGTGCACTTAGACTGGCAAACCCTTTTCAAACTTTCTTTGCTTTTACATAGTGATTCCTATCTAAATCTACACTTGTTACATCCAAGGGCTCAAATTAAACTATTGAGCTCCGTTTATTCATTCTATCTATCTACTTACCTGCCAAGATTAAACTGTTTGGTCGGATCTTTATTCTTTACTTCTAAAACATGAAACTAAAAATATGAACTAGTCAAGCTTAAACTATTTGACTATTCATGAATTGTGCCATAGGTGACAAGCTGCACACAATTTTTTGTTATACAAAAGTAAAAAGTAGTGGCATTTAGACTTGCACACTTTCATGGTCTTTTCTTTTTGTTGGGGTTCATTTTCTTTCATTTTTTTGACCTTTTCTTTGTTTCTTTTTACCCTTTTATTATTTTTCTAGGGTATACCCTTTTTACATTTTTTAATTTTTTATTTTTCATAAATATGGAAAACCTTTGCAACAAGTAAAGGTATGAACATATTTCAAAGCTAAACCAAGTCAATCATGATATATGACACCTATTGTTATAGGGGCATAACAGACTACACCAAAGCATTTCTCCTTGCTGCAAGACAAAGAAACAATACAAAAATCAGTTCAAGTTGACCATTATCCACCTGAAGAGAAACAAAGAAGAAAAGGCATTAAAAATAGAGTTTTGAAGAAGGTCAAGAAACATTAGAAAGTGGGTTTTTCAAGTGAAAAATCAAAATTTACTCCTATATAAGGCCTCACATTTCATTTTCAAGTTCATCATTCTCATTTGGTAAGCAAGGAGTCAAAAAGTGAGGAGAAGCGGAAAGGTTGAGTGAGTTTTGGGAAAAGTAGAAGTGGCCTTGTACTTCTGGAGGGTGGCGCTGTGCATTTGGAGCAATGGTGGAGTGGCACTATGCGTTTCAGGTAGGAGGGTTAGCGCTGCATATTGAGAGATTGGTGCTATGAGTTTGGTCCCAGTGCTGTGCGTCTTGAGAATTTCACAGTGTAAATTTACATTGTGCTACGCTTCTAGAGGTGGCACTGCACGTCTGTGTGGTGGCGCTGCGCATTGAGCAGAAGGGCTAGAGAGGCCTCAAAACATCAAGAATCTTCAAGATTGCCCTCTTTTCCCTTCAATACAGGTAAGTTGTCCTCCCATACTACATTGTTGGTTTGCATTCAAACTCTTAAGCATAATTCCCCATGGTAAATGTGAAACCCTAAAAGTTCCCCTAGTTATGCCTAAAACCCTAAACCCAATTATCCCTCCTATCACCTATGCCTAAAACTCTAAACTCTTTCCCTTTTACATTCCATAACATCCCCATCCCCTTATCCCTCTTCACAAAAGGCAATATCTCAAACAAACAAAGACCTCCCTCTCATTTTTATGATTCCTACTCCCTCATTCCTTTTCTAGCCCATAAGGTCATCTCCCATCTCCTCACTCCTAAATCACTCTAACTAATTCCCTTCGTACAACCTCAAACCTTGCAAAAATGGATAGAGAAGAGCAAGACTATGAGGAGGAAGAATACATAGGCAGTGACTCCTCAACATATAGAGCTAGGCATCAAAGAAAACCACACAAGGGAGGCAGAATTATCAGAGAAGGGCCATCAAACCTTATAGAATTTCATACCTCTCAGTTGGTTGTAACTTGTTTAAGATATCTTGGCTACTATGAGTTTTGTGACCAGGTAGAGAGAGTTCAACACCACCCTAAGCTCATAAGACTTTTTGTAGCTCATCTTCATTACAATAAGGTGACTCTTGCTGGGGTAACATTCACTGTCTCACCCCCATCATTGTAGATGCCACTAGGATTCCGAATGTGGGGGATAGGTGGTACAAGGCACAAGACCTAGATGAACACTATTATGAGCCTTATATTGAACCCATGTACAGAAATGAGGTGAAAAGAAATTTTCCTTTGAGATTTATTGGGGACATGTATGTCCCCATGATGAAAATCATCATGAAATATTTCACTTGTGAGGGAAGATTTTCTAGGATGTACACCTATCACTTCAGGGTTCTCATGCATTTTACCAGGGTGAGGATGTTAAGCCTCTCTTATTTCTTGTTCAGGAATATTGAGAAGATGGCTCATTTTTTCGAGAAGAAGCCATACCCTCAACATATGAGCAGCCTCTATCATTACTCCCTGATCTAGATGATTGTGATTCATCACATTAGCCTCCTCAACATCTCTTGGGAGACATTTATTGATCATGACATCTTCAGGGGTCCTCATATTCCTCCACCAATGTCTCAAGAGGTAGGGGGGCCTTCTAGGAGTGCTCAGGTGAAAATAAATGAGGAGGCCAAAGAGACTAGAACTACTGAGGTGCATGAGACTTACATGACATATCAGAGGGGCACAAGGAGATTGTTTGCAACTGATAAGCAAGTGTTTTCTCCACGGGATTTGGAATGGACTTTGCCTTATTCATCAACTGATAAGCAAACGCTTTCTCCATGGGATGTGGAAGGGGCTTTGCCTTCTTCATCAACACAATAGGTACAGGTACAATAGCTGGACAAAGGAAAGGAAAAGATGGTAAAGGAGAGTTTTGATGACAAGGAGAAAGAGAGGGACTTTGACTTGACAGAGCATGATGAGCTAGAGCAGCGTTATACTCATCATGGCATGGAAATAATTGACTTAGAGGCTCAAGACGAAGAAACAATAAAGGACATCATCATGCAAGAAAACGAGGCTCAAGTCTAAGCTTTGATGGACAATTTGGAGATGGACAAGTATGTAATCACATATTTGGAACAAGAAAACAAGCAGTTGAGTGACAAGCAGGTCCTCATGGAGCTAGAACTTCTCAAGGTAAAACGGCAAGGTGACAAAGAGGCGCAGGTCACTTTGACTCCTACTGAGAAGGAAATTGAAGATGATATAGAGACTTGGCTTGAGAGAGTTAATTTTCACCTAGAGAAGCTATTGTAGAAGGCCAATAGATACAACCATATGATCAGACACATGGCCTACCATTACAGGACTTGAAACAAAATTTACAACATGAGGGTGAAAAAGATGAAAGGCTAAGGCAGGATCTAGAAGGAAAAAAAGAGGAGGATAGGCTTAGGTTGCTTGTTGAATCTTCCTTGGTTCATCAGGATACTTTATGATAGTGCTTCTCACCAATTTTGGGCAAGTTTGGATGAATTTTTGTCATTTGCAAATTTTGAAATTTTACACACAGAAAATCTGCCTCAACGCGTAGCGCCACTGGCATTATGCTTTTCGTAGGGGCATCCAATGAAAAAATGGTTTAAATTTTTGGATTCATAGCAATAAGTACATGCACCCTATGGATTTGTTAAGTTTTTGGGGCAGAAATGGTCCACCAAAAGGTCAAAAAACACCCTAAAAATGACCTTTCTGCCACTTTTTGGACACACAGAAGCAGTCTTGGGAGAATGAAGTTTTGACGGGTCAAATGAGCTTCAAATGTAGACATTCCAGGTTTTTTTGGAAAATATACTTGAAGATATTTCCAATGAGCTATCATGAATTCAATTTGGATGCCAGGAAGACCTCCAAAAGGGACCTAAAAGTGGCGTTGTGCATTAGGCCAATGGCATTGCGCATAGGGCAAATTTTGCACAGGGTGGCTAGTTTTCCATTTTTTTGGTTGTGTTCATGGATTTTCTATCATGGAGGATGTTTTACCATTGTAAATGATGACTTGGAATTTAAATATGATGGATAATTAGTAGTATAGGGTAGATTCATTGCGTTAAAAGTAAATTTGAGCTCAAATAAATCAATTTTTCACTTTTAGAGGCAAGTTGTTAATATGCCTATATTACTGTTTTCTTGTCCAGTGTTGGTTAGATTAGCTCGTCATCTTAGGGATTCGACCCCTGAGGATGGGAGGAGGTTGATACAATGCCTATATCTTCTTCTTCTTTCTCATTGTAAAGGGTTGGACTCAGTTGGATGGTCAAACCTTCATTGTACCTCATTTTGTAGCAGTTTAGCAAGAGACTAATAAGAATTGCAGCTATTTCTATGGGATCCATATGGTATGGAGTTTTAGTACAGTTTCTTCTTCTATGATCATATGTTAATGTGTTTTGTATACTTCGTTCATCATTTCATTGCTTTCTAAGTGAATACTTTCAAGTTGATAGACAGAATTCATTACATCAGTGCTCTACGTTGGAAAAATATTCACCATTTCATGTTTTCTACAGTTTGGGAAGGATCCATGCTAATCACTTGCTCTTCCTAGCCTCTCTCCAGTCTTAGAACATCTCACCCTTAAAGCCCTAGAGTGTTAAACCTTATGCCTACCTTGCTGCATTGAACACCCTGCAATTTTGACCTAATTCCCTAGCCCTAAACTGTCCAGCTCCTCTTGATCCAGCAAAAATCCTTCAAAATCCAATCAAATCTTTATGCTACTATGCCTAGCCTAATATCTTTTACCTGATCCAATCATCTTGGCTGAGATCCTTATGGAGAGAGCCCTCTCCAAGCCTAGTAGGGCTAGCTACTTGGCTAAGCATGGTTTATGGTTACCCTGGCATTGCCTTCTTTCAGCCCGAGGTTCAATCCAGGTGATAACATAGTGGAGACCATAGTGGGGAATGAATGACTAATCACCCTGGTTGTATGTTTCATTTGAATTCTTAAGCTTATGGATGATGAGTTTTAGAATTTACTAGGCTAAATTGGGAAGTTGTAAAGTAATATATAAAACTTCAAAATTTGAGCACACTGGCTTCGAGAAAGTACACTAGGGCCAATCTAGATCCAAAGCCTGCCCCAGTAGTGGATAATCCTAATCTAATTACCAGAAGACTCAAAAGACAAGAAAGTTCATTCAGTCCAACACCTTCAATAAAAGCACATTCCTGCCTTGATGAGTGGTTGTTTTTAGAATACCTTCTCTTTGATCAGTTGTTTGACCTCTCCCTATTTAGAACCAGGTTTGAAAGTGCACTTGAAGACATAGTTCTAGATCCAAATTTTATTGCAGATCTCGAAGTCCAAAAGACAAACCGGTCAATTGATTAGTATATTCTAAATCCCTCTCAATCATCCCTTACTACTGCTAAGATCCCCGAGCTTTCTGAACCGGTTTCCACTACCCTCTATTCACCATTATTCCCTTTAACCTCTGAAATTCACTCCCCACCTCCATTTATACCCTCACTTCCCTATCAACCTACCATTCCCCATCAATCACCTGTTACTCCCAGTTCTCCATCACCTACTACATCAACTCCTAGTAGCCCAACACTTGCTTTAAATCCACCTCGATTTATGGCTGGCTGGTATGCACCCCTTGTTTTACCTCAGAATCTTGGCGCCATGCCTGTTGATTATCAAACGAAAATACCTTTCTTTGATGCCACTCAAACCATTACAGCTGAGCAACATGTTGATAATGAATGATTTGTTTGACCTCCATTAAGTAGAGATTTAAGATGTGACGATGAGATTGTTTGTACAAAGCTTTGGAGGTGAAGTTCAAAAATGTTTCAGAGCTTTCCCCACAGCTTCTATCACCACTTTACCAATCCTCCATAGGCAGTTCCTGGATCAGTGGGAGGTGAAGAAGAATCCACTTCAGATTTTGTTCGAGTATGAGAACATCAAAATAAATGTCAGCGAGAGTGTGAAAGACTATTGTGTGAGGTTTAATGCAGTATAAAATGCTATTCCTGCCAACGTTAAACCACCGGAGGGATTGGCTTTGCTCAAGTTTCCAAAGAGCTTCGATGCTAATATGGCATATCAGTTGTGGGAATGTGATCCTACCACACTAGAAGAAATGCAAAAGAATGTTGTGCGTGTAGAAGTAAACTTGCTGGCCAAAAGAGAAAGAATGAGATCTAAGAAAAGAGTGACCATAAAAGAAGAAGCATCTACTTCAAACGTAAAGATGGATACATTGATTCAAACAATGGAAAGGATGGTTGACCAGTTATCCATCATAGATAGACTTGAACCAGCAATATGGAATCCAAATTTTAGAGGACAGTAGCAGCCCCAATTTCAAATGAAGCAGAGAGAACAAAAAGCACTAGAGCAACTAGCACAACAACAACAGATAAGAACTCCCTTATAGTAGAATTATGCTCAAGGAATGGAAGAAGAAGATGACGAAGATCCGGTATTTGAAAAAAAATCACTTTTTCACTGCTCATGATATGCCTATATTTCTGACCGAAGATGAAGAATACATAGAAGTTCCATACATTCAAAGGGATGAGGATTACATCTTAGAAAATGATGTGGTTCTAGAGGCTGAATCTGATGATTATTAGCATGGTTATATGAATGCTTTGACTGCACAGTAGAAGTAGTACTCTTTAAGGAGTAGAGATGTACCAGTCAATCCCATTCAGAAAAGAAAAGATGTGCAATCAAAGAATGATTCCTCAAACACTCAGAAGAAAGGGAAAGAGCTTGCTAATCCGAATTCCAGCAAGGTACCATCAACAAGTATCACTGCAAACGAGAAGAAAAATCAGCGAAAGGATAGTGCAACGAAAGAGAAAACAGATAAGAAGGGCATTGGTGTCAAAGAGGTAGAAAAAGTTTCATCCTTTAATTTAGAAAGTGAAATTGCTAAATTAAAAGTGTCCATTCCTTTCACTGAGCTTGTTAAGAATAGCAATTATAAGCACCATGTATCTAGAGTATTGCAAATAGATCCTTTGTTAGACATGGTGAATGTCCAAGATGATCATCCTAAACTCATTTTTGGGCCAGCCATAGAAGGTCAGCCTGAAGATAGTGAAGTACCTCCCTCTTATTCGAGTCTTAGACTGCATTAGTACATTCTCCATAATGCTATGTTAGATTTCGAAGCTTCCCACAATTTGATGCCTAAAGCCATTATGGAAAAGTTGGGCTTCGATATCAACCAGAAATATCATGATTTGTACTCTTTTGACTCTGATAGAGTTTGTTGCATTGGTCTCATCAAAGATTTTGTTTTTTCTTTAGATCAAATCCCAACCAAAAATATCTTGATGGATGTGGTAGTTTCTGATATACCGCCTCGATTTGGTATGCTCTTATCTAGATCGTGAGGTGCTAAACTCAAAGGAACTTTACAACTTGACTTCTCTTATGCTACCATCGCTGTTTTCGGTCAATTGAGGAAGTTGTAAGGGGAAAATAAAATGAAGTATATGATCACTAGTAAGGAGAAGCCTATGAATCATCCAATAAATGTTCTACATACTGATTTAGAGTTCTTTTTTTTGTACTTTGATAGTGGATTAAATGATGCACATATTCAGCTTGTAGAAGTAGATGATGTACCAAAAATTTCCAAGAATTTTAGAGTAGTTCTTAACAAGAAAAAGGAAAAATAGCAATTTCTTCTGAGCAGCCTACAGAATAGCAAAAGGTCAGTGAAGAGTATAAAAATGAAGTAATCAACAAAGGTAAGGTTAAGAAAGAAACAAATTTCTAGCATCTAGAAGATGAAGCCAGCCTTTGGAGCATGGACTTCGATGGCGTTGTGGGTAAAGACGGTGTTGGTATTGGAATTTGGATTCGAAGCCCTACTTTCCAGCCTGCCAAAGTCCCAAGTAATGTTAGAGTATGTTCCTACAAGTTAGCTTTTGATTCCTCTAATAATGAAGCAGAGTATGAGGCTTTGATTACAAGTCTTAAAATTTTGAAGAAATTGGATGTGAGAAGGGTTTCTGTTTATGGCGATTTAGAGCTAGTGATTAAACAAGTAAAAGGAGAAAATCAAGCAAAACATCCGTGGATGAGAGCCTACAGAAATGCAGTTCTGGATATTTTGAGGATGTTTCCTAAATATACCTTGACAACAATACCCCAGACTCAAAATATCATTAAAGATTCACTCACCACTACGATGAGTAATTTGAAGATTCCAATCAATTCTAGCAACAAACTTGAAATTCATGTCAAACATAGAACTGTTGTTCCTCATAATTTGAGTTATTGGCAAGTTTTTTTGGATGACAATGAAATTAATGCCTTTTTGCAGAATGAAGGAAAGTTTAAGAATGCTTTCATTGATGATATTTGTGATTCTGATGAACAAGATATTTAGGCAAATTAGATGGAGGTTTTACAGCTGAAAGATAATATTATTCCTAGAGGTCTCATACCTTTAGAGGAGCTTTTTGATCAGGATGATGTGGCAAGAAAACCAACCTTGGTTTTTACGGACAAAGGAGTTGAAGATGTAAATCTTGGAAGAGCTAACCATCCCAAGCTTGTAAAGTTATCAAAATCATTGTCTCCCGAATTAAAGGCTAAGTATGTTAGATTACTTTCTAAATTTTCTAATTTTTTTGCATCGGATTATTCCGATTTGAAATTGTATGACAAGGATAGCATTCAACATACTATTCCTATCAAGCAGGATCAAAAACCTTTTAGACATAAGTTGAGAAGAATCAATCCAAATCTATTGTCATCCATCAAGAAAGAGGTAAATATATTGTTTAAAGTTGGCATCATTGTTCCAATTAGATTTTCTGATTTGATTTCAAATTTGGTCCCTATACGAAAGAAGACAAGAGAAATAAGGTTGTGCATAGATTTCCGGAACGTCAACATAGTGTCCTTAAAGGATAATTTCCCTCTTCCTAAGATGGACCATATTCTGCAAAGAGTAGTTGGAGCATCACGGATGTCACTACTAGATGGCTACTCAGGTTATAATCAGATGTTGGTGCATGAAAAAGACCAAGACAAAACTGCCTTCACAACACCATGGGGAAATTTTAAGTATGCCAAAAAGCCATTTGGATTGAAGAATGCCAAAACATCTTTTCAGTGGGTGATGGACATAGATTTTGCTAATGAGAAGGATGTTTTCTTAGTATTTTGTTTAGATGAATTGATGATATTTTCTGGTTCTGATGATGAGCATTTGCACCACTTAAGGATTTTCTTTTAGAAATATAGGAAGTTTGGGATTTATCTAAACCCAAAAAAGAGTCTTTTTGCCACGGGCAAGGGTAAACTCCTTGGTCTTATAATTTCTAAAGATGGTATTCACATTAATCCTTCAAGGGTGGAGGCAATCCAGCATATATACTTTCTGTGCAACAAAAAGGAGATTCAAGCTTTCAATAGTAAGATGAATTTCTTACGCAGATTTATACCAAATTTGGTTGAGCATTTAAGTGAAATAACTAATATGCTGAAAAAGGGCAGCACTGTAATATGGACCAAGGATGCCATGAAATCATTCAACTTGGTAAAGTTTGCTTTGACCATAACCCCAATCTTGATTAGTCCTAATTATACTCATGATTTTATTATATTTTCATTTGCCTCTGAGCATACCATGGCTGCGGTGTTGATGCAAAAGAGGGATCAGGAGGAGCAACCCATTTCTTTTTTTAGTAGGACTATTAAAGATGTTGCCTTACGTTACAATATCATTGAAAAACAAGTGCTCACTTTTATAAAAGCATTGAAGGATTTTAGACTATACATTCTGCATTCACATACTATAGAATATGTTCCTAATGCAGCTATCAAGGGTGTTCTCATGCAAACTGACCCGAAGGGGAGAGGAGGTAAGTGGATAGAAACAATGTTGGAGTATGATCTTGAGAATAAACCAGCAAACTGATTAAAGGACAAGTCTTGGCAAAACTGATGGCTGAATCAAATTCGCATGCTCTAGACATAAATTTTATTGCAGCAATGTTAGAGGATGAATATGGTGGCTCACTCATTTAAGTATTAGAAATGTTTCTCAAATCACCTTGGTATTCTGATATAGTTTATGTTCTTCAACATCTTTTTCCACCTTGTGGAATGTCAAGAAGTAAAGGTAGATCACTAAAACTAAACTCTACAAAATTCTGAAATAGTGCTCTCTATTGGAAATATCTGGGAGGAATTCTTCTTAATTGTTTGGTTGAAGATGAAGCTCAGCACGTGATGAATGATTTTCATAGAGGTGATTATGGCGGTCATTTTTTTTGGAAAAAAACAGCTAACAAAGTGTTGAGAGTAGGATATTATTGGCCAACTTCATTTTCAGATTTATATAAGACAGTGATGGGCTACCATGAATGCAAAGTTTTTCAAGGAAAAAGGAAGTTGCTTCCTCTTCCTTTGAATCCAGTTGAAGTAAACGCACCTTTCCAGTAGTGGGGACTTGATTTCATAAGGGAAATCCATCCCACATCATCAACACAACATAGATGGATTTTGACAACTGCCAATTACCTCACCAAGTAGATTGAGGCCATTCCGACAAGGCAAGCCACAAACACGATAGTTATCCAATTTTTAGAATATAATATCTTGTCTTGTTTTGGTTTCCCTCACGAGATTATAACAGATAATGCAACATCATTTATGTCCAAGAAGATGGTCGAGTTTTGCAAAAAGTACAACATTACATTGGGTCGTTCCACGACATACTACCCGCATGGCAATGGATTGGTTGAGTCATCAAATAAATCCTTGGTGAACATTATCAAGACAATGTTGGAGGCAAACAAGAAGAATTGGTATTGAAAGCTTGTTAATGCCTTATGGGTCGATAGAGTGAGCAGTAAGAAATCAATAGGTATGTCACCTTTTGAGTTGGTTTATGGCACTGATACAATATTTCCTACATCACTTGCAGTACCGGTCACAGGATTATTACAGGAAGCTGGAAGCGAAGAGGATGATATTCATCATAGAATTAATCAAATGATTCACCTTCAGTAAACATGGGAAGAGGTTTCCCAAAACACTTTTTGGTTGCAAGAGAAGATAAAGAAAATTGATGACCTCAAAACCAAAATAGAAAAGATTTAGCTGTAAGATGTAGTGTTGTGCTGGGATGCATAGAATGAGAAAAAGGGAATGCATGGTAAGTTTGACAATTTATGGAAAGGAACATATAAAATCTCAGCTTATCAAGGATAGAATGCATTTTTGTTGAAGGAAATGGATGGTCAGGAATGTTCAGGAGGGCCAGTGAATGGTAGGATCTTGAAGCACTACTACTTTTGAGGTTGTTCTTTGAAATTACTTCACCTTCATTGTATATACCAGTTTACTTTTCCTTGCAAGGTTTCAAGTACACAATAATTTGAGATTGGGGCCCAAAGTGAAGGCTATAAAGCTTGAATGATTAGTGTCAAGTTTGGTTGATTTGATTTATAATCAAGTTTAAAGTCGGTTGTGAGTCAGTTTTCAGTTTGTAATGAGTCATTTTTCACCTTTTTGTTTGTTTGACCATATTTCCCAATGGATTAGGCACTTGGTATATGGTGTTCTTGACACCTCCAAGGAGCTGCCATCCCCAATAAGGCCAATGTTAGTGTCAGTATCTGCATACTTCCATCAAGGATCAAATTTGATCTTTGCATTGTCATTCTAGTGGTCCCCTACTGAAATTTTTACATCATTTCATTAGGTCATGTCAAACTGATCCAATGATGGTTGTCTTCTCTTTAGAAAATCTAATTTCTCCCTCATAGAGTGTACTTACTGACCCTTCTTCATGTTGTCTTCAATTATGGTTTTACGGTCAATTTGCAATCATGCTTTCATTAGGTCATAGGGCATGTTTTCATTAGGTCTAAGGGTTTCATTACCAAGGTCAAGAGCATGATTTAAAGTGTAAATAAAGGGCAGCAAGGGTATGAGGATGATAAGTAAGTCAAGCATGACGGCTTGTAGGTCATAGTCACTATATAATTATCTATTAAACTAATGTAATTTTCACCTCAAAAACAACATAGTATTTTGAGTTAATTTGTATTTCTTATGTAATTTAAAGTCAATTTACATAATGAATGATCATATCTACACCAAAGCATCTCTCCTCACTGAAAGAAAAAGAAACACTACAAAATCAATTCAAGTTGAGCATTATCCACTTGAAGAGAAACAAAGAAGAAAAGACATTAAAAACAAAGTTTTGAAGAAGGTCAAGAAACATTAGAAGGTGGGTTTTTCAATTGAAAAATCAAAATTTACTCCTATATAAGGCATCACATATCATTTTCAAGTTCATCATTCTCGTTTGGTAAGCAAAGAGTCAAAAAGTGAGGAGAAGAGGAAATTTTGAGTGAGTTTTTGGGCAAAGGAGAAGTGGTGCTGCACTTCTAGAGGGTGGTGCTACGCGTTTGGAGTAGTGGTGGAGTAGTGTTGCACGTTTCAGGAAGAAGGGTGAGTGCTGCGCGTTGAGAGACTAGTGCTGCACAACTAGGCCCGACGCTGTGCATCTGGAGAATTTCACAGTTTAAATTTACACTGCGCTGCGCTTGTAGAGGTGTCGCTGCATGTCTATGCAGTGGCATTGCATGTTGAGTAGAAGGGCCAGAAAGGCCTCAAAACTTCAAAAAACTTCAAGACTTCCCTCTCTTCCCTTTAAGACAAGTAATTTGTCCTCCCATAATGCATTGTTGGTTTGCATTCAAACTCTTAAGCATAATTCCCCATGGTAAATGTGCAATCCTAAATTTTCCCCTACTTATGCCTAAAACCCTAAACCCAATTATCCCTTCTATCACCTACCCCTAAAACTCTAAACTCTTTCCCTATTACATTCCATAACATCCCCATCCCTTTATCCCTCTTCACAAATGGCAATATCTCAAACAAACAAGGCCCTCCCTCTCATTTTTATGATTCTTACTCACTCATTCATTTTCTAGCCCATACGTTTATCTCCATCCCCTCACTGCTAAATCACTCTCACTCATTCCCTTCATGGAACCTCAAGCCTTGCAAACATGGAAAAAAAAGACTGAGACTATGAGGAGGAGGAAAAAACATGTAATGACACCTCAGCGGATAGAGCTAGGCATCAGAGAAGAACACACAAGGGAGGCAAAATTATCAGAGAAGAGGCATCAAACCTTAGAGAATTGTAAGCCTCTCAGTTGGTTGTCACTTGTTTCAGATATCTTGGCTGCTATGTGTTATGCGAGTAGGTAGAGAGAGTTCAACACCACCATGAGCTCACGAGACTTTTTGTAGCTCATCTTCAAGACAACAAGGTGACTCTTGCTGGGGTAACATTCGTTGTCTCACCCTCCATCATTGCAGATGCCACCAGAATTCTGAATGTAGGGAAGAATTGGTACAAGGCATAGGACCTAGATGAACACTATTGTGAGCCTTACACTAAACCTCGATACATAAATGAGGTGAAATGACTTTTTCCTTTCAGATTTCTTGAAGACAAGTATGTCCCCATGATGAAAATAATTATGAAATATTACACTTGTGAGGACAAATTTTCCAGGCTGTAATCCTATCACATCAGGCTTCTCATGCATTTTACCATGGTGAGGATGTTAAGCCTCCCTTATTTCTTGTTCAGGAATATTGAGAAGATGGCTCATTTTGTCTAGAAGAAGCCATACCCTTAGCAGATGGGCACCCTCTATCGTTATTCCCTAATCAAGATGATTATGCTTCATCACCTTAGCCTCGTCAACATCTCTTGGGAGAAATTTATTGCTCATGACATCTTCAGGGGTCCTCAAATTCCTCCACCAGTGTCTCAAAAAGCAGGGGGACCTTCTAGCAGTGGTCAAGTGAAAATAGATGAGGTGGCCAAAGAGACTAGAACTACCGAGGTGCCCGGGACATACATGACATATCAAAGGGGCACAAGGAGATTATTTGTAGCTGATAGGAAAGTGTTTGCTCCACGGGATGTGGAAGGGACCTTGCCTTCTTCATCAACCCATAGGCAAATGGTTTCTCCACAGGATGTGGAAGGGTCTTTGCCTTCTTCATCAACACAGCAGGTACAGGTGCAGGAACTTCACAAACAAAAGGAAAATATGTTGGAGGAGAGTTTTGATGATAAGGAGAAAGAGAGGGACTTTGATCTGATAGAGCATGACGAGCCGGAGTAGCGTTATACTCATCATGGCATGGAAATAATTGACTTAGAGGCTCAAGATGAAGAAACGATAAAGGACATCATCATACAAGAAAAGGAGGCTCAAGTCTAAGATTTGATGGACAATCTGGAGAGGGCTAAGTATTTCATCACATATATGGAACAAGAAAACAAGTGGTTGAGTGAGAAGTAGGTACTCATGGAGCTATAACTTCTCAAAGTAAAACAACAAGGTGACAAAGAGGCATAGGTGACTTTGACTCCTATTTAGAAGGAAATCGAAGATGATAGAGAGACTTGGCTTGAGAGAGTCAATTTGCACCTAGAGAAGCTATTACAGAAGGCTAATAGAGACAACCAGATGACCAAACTCATGGCCTACCATTACAAGACTCGAAACAAAATTTGCAACATGAGGGTCAAAAAGATGAAAGTTAAGCTAAGGCGAGCTCTAAAAGGAAAAAAGGAGGAGGATATGCTTAGGTTTCTTGCTGAAGCTTCTTCAACTCATCAGGATACTTGATGATGATGCCTCACCAATTTTGGAAGAATTTTTGTCATTTGAAAATTTTGAAATTTTACACACAGAAAATCTGCCTCAACGCGCAACGCCACTGGTGCTGCGCTTTTCCTATGGGTACCCAATGTATAAATGGTTTGGATTTTTGGATTTATAGAAATGATTACATGCACCCTATGGATTTTCTAAGTTTTTGGTGTAGAACTGGTCCACCAAAAGGTCAAAAAATATCCTAAAAATGACCTTTCTACCACTTTTTGGACAAACAGAAGCAGCCTTGGGAGAATCAAGTTTTTAGGGGTCAAATGAGCTTCAAATGCATAAATGCTAGGTGTTTTGGAAAGTAGACTTGAAGAATTTTCCAATGTGCTATTATGAATTCAGGTTGGATGCCGGGAAGGCCTCCAAAAGCGACTTGAAAGTGGAACTATGCATTGGGCTAGTGGCGCTGCGCGTAGGGAGAATTTTGCACAGGGTGGCTAGTTTTCCATTTTTTTCACTGTGTTCAGGGATTTTCTCTCATGGACAATGTTCTACCATTGTAAATTATGACTTGGAATGTAAATATTATGGATAATTAGTAGTAGAGAGTATATTCATTGCGTTAAAAGTCAATTTGAGCTAAAGTGAATCAGTTTTTCACTTTTAGAGGCAAGTCATTAAGATGCCTATATTCCTATTTTCTTGTTCAATGTTGGTTAGATTAGCTCCTCATATTAGGGATTTGACCCCTGAGGATGGGAGGAGGTTGAAACAATGCCTATATCTTCTTATTCTTTCTCATTGTAAAGGGTTGGACTCAGTTGGATGCTCAGACCTTGATTGTACATCATTTTGTAGCAGTTTAGTAGGAGACTAATAAGAATTGCAGTTATTTTTATGGGGTCCATGTGGTATGGAGTTTTAGTATAGTTTCTTCTTTTGTGATCATATGTCAATGTGTTTTGTATACTTTTTTAACCATTTCATTGCTTTCTAAGTGAATGCTTTCAAGTTGATAGGCAGAATCCATTACATCAGTGCATTGCTTTGGGAAAATATTCACCATTTCATGTTTTCTACAGTGTGGGAAGGATCCATGGCAATCACTTGCTCTTCCGAGCCTCTCACCAGTCTTAAAAAATCTCACCCATCAAGCCCTAGAGTGCTAAAAATTATGCCTACCTTGCCCCATTGAACACCCTACAATTCTAACCTAATTCCCTAGCCCTAAATTGTCCATCTCCTCCTGATCCAACAAAACTCCTTCAAAATCCAATCAAATCATCATGCTAGTATACCTATCTTAATATCATTTACTTGATCCAGTCATCTTGGCTAAGATCCTTATGCAGAGATCCCTCTCACGGCCTAGTAGGGCTAGCTACTTGGCTAAGCATGGTTTGTGGTTACCGTGGCATTGCTTTCTTTCAGCGTGAGTTTCAATCCAGGTGATAACAGCTGCTACATAGTTGTAGGGGTTTTCCAAAAGGGCTATAGCATACATACTCAGTTTTTCATATTTGAATTTGTTTTCCAATACTCTTCAACCCTAAATCAGTGTGAAGGGGTCTGCGTTCTTCTTTGTGAAGTTGGGCATGAATGCCTTGTCATAGATATCCTGAGGGTGAGGTATGTAGTACATGTTCTTTAGATCATCTGCTCTGAATGACCCTATGATGTCCTTTCTTGAATTCCTTAATTGCCTACCCTCAGTGGAGAGATGGTCGATCACGCACCTAATCATATCTGTGTATGGGAGGATTTTAGCTCTTGCTCCTATCCTATGAAAGAAAGAACATGTAGCATCCCTTAATTGAAGTTCTGAAGGCCTTGTTGAATCAGTTGTTTCCCTCGTGACAATGATTTTAGGACATTCATCTTCGAGGCTATTATATGTGACCTCCCACGTTGTTGTGCCTCTGGTAGTGTCGCAAACTATATTTGAGAAATAGAAGCCATCTCTGTAAACTCGGATTCATCAATGCTCTACTTGCTTTGTTTTTGCATCACCTTCCTTAATGACATGTCTTTTGTAGCTTGCTTGAAATTGACAAGATAATCGATGGAGACAGTATTGGATAATTAAGACTGAAAGCTTCTCTGAAATGGCTTTGGATTGTGAGAAATGTTTAATGAGATACTCGATGTTAACTACCCATAACTTGGAAAATTATTATCCTTCCTCGGGCAACTAAATATTTATTAACCTGTAAATTCGTTCGTTTTGATACTAGAATGTAATCATTTCACACGTTTTACTCCTCTTAAGTGCACATCACAATCTTTAAATGGATACAATATAGTGCTATCAGATGCATCAAGTGAAATGCGATTGCAAATAATGAAATATCACATTTCGCAAATTGCTAATGGACATTCTAATGGCATAGCTAAATTTCTTGCGAAGTTTGCGAAGTGTGATTTGTGAAATGACAAGCTGTTATTTATCGGGCTATCGCAACAGAGATTTGATTGTAAATCGCAAGTTTTTGAAGATTTTTTGAGAGATTCAGATGGAAAAGCGCAATTTGTGATTCGCGATGCGGATTTCATCCTCAGTTCATTTTGGGAGGTTTTGCTAGGTATTTTCTTAGAGTTGGGTATTATTATCCTAAGCCTAAAAAATTAAAAGGGTCCCCATTTATATCTCTAACGTTAGCTATTGTTCTTCATAAATGGGGGGGTTGTTTCATAGTACAACAAAAGGGAGCCACATATGCCAAAATATTAGGTCACCTACTGTCACAAGGACTCACATAGACCCTCCCCTTGCTGAAAGTTCAAATAGCTATCAACCACCACTTGAGTAGACTAATAATGAGCCTACAACTCCAACTCGACCATATACACAATCTATCTTCAATGATCTCAAGAACCTATATCTTGAACTCAAAAAATATTCAAAATAACTTATTCCATTAAAAGGAGATTATATTAACACGTAGTCACTCCTCTCAAACTTCATTTACAAGAACCCACAGTACTATATCCACATCAAGGCATCCCACTAACTAATCTTATAGTAAACGATAGCTTTCACGAAATTATTTCTGGTACAATCATTAACCTCAACCAGTCTACATCTGAGATACTCTTTGGTGAGTCCAACCAACAAACTCTACTTGGAGGTTCTGATTCTTCTCCTTCTCTACCTAGTTCACTCTATTCCTTGGGAAACTCCTATAGTGACAAAGGATCTTTTGAGTTGTCAAAATCTGAAAGGATCCCCTAGAATGAAATACATTCTTGTTAATTGTGGAAAAAATCAAGGAAACCAAAAAAATGATCCTCCAACCCCTTGTATTTATTAGGATGTTGTTGGAATTCCGAGTGTGCAACATCCTCTCCCAAGGAACCCTCATAAGTTCCTTCCAACATTTTACCATGATTTGAAGAAACCTCTTGAGGATTAAATCAAAGAATTCATGTTGGCTATTAGGTAAAGGGGCCCAACATGAGGATGTAGTGTGTAGAATGTTTCGTTATACATTTGAGGGAAAGGCCTCTACATGGTATTTATCTTAGGTTCCTCAGAGTATTGTCTCATGGTCATAGTTTGAATTTGCGTTTCTTGAAAAATTCACAGATGATAAGCCCCCATAGGTTCTACTAGATGATTGTCAAACATTAAAATTCAAAACAAAGAGAAGGTGAAATATTTCAACATTATATTTCTTTCATTAAAGAAAAAATCCCTATTGAACCTTTGAGAGCTGAAAATCAAATTATCACTTATTACGTGAAGGTGTTACTTCATGATATATCCATCTGGGTAAAAAGGGCTAAGAAACCTACTTTACATGGAACCTTTGAAGAAGCCTTGTTAGTAGAAAAGGACATTCTTAGCGTGAAACCTAGTACTCACAAACAATCTCACTCGACTCATTCTTCTCACAAGAAGCTAGAAACATCAAAACAACCTATAGTCAAGAAAGACCAGTCAAATTAAGATATAGAGAGCCTTCAAAATATTATAAATAAATTATGCAATGAAATAATTGACCTTAAGAAAGAAAATAATAATGGTCAAATGATAGGGGGAATTTTAAGCAATCATTTAAGGAACTACCTCCTCATAAATCACCTCCCCTTGATGAAGGTTTGAATTCCTAAGTAATGGAAAATATTTTGTAGAATTTGATACCAAACCTTGATTTGAGCTTAGAAAGAAGTCAGGAAAAGGAATATGAACTAGAAAATGGGTTGATGGTGTTAGATTCCGCTAACATAGAGGAGCTCTCCGCCATGTGAAGTCCCAATTAGATGTCATACCATTTGGAGTAGGAGCCCCATCTAGAATATCATCTTGGACATCATAACTAAAGGTTTTCCTTGGTTTCAGTGGATAACACAAGAGATTATACACATAAACTTTGAACAAATAAGTAAGTTGACATTATGAACCACAAATTGCAATGTGTAAAAGGAGGCCTTCATGAGAGGGGAGACAAGAATGGGTCTCTAGAAGCAAAGTAATAGTACTATCATAAGAGAGGCACATGAGAACAAGGAATTATTTGTTAGCTATCTAGCAAAGTAATTCACATAGACACAATGATCATTAAAGAAAATACAACACACATTGAACAAGATAAGCACCAAAGCAAATAAAGTATTTCAATCTCTTTAATACATATGAAGATAAAATATACCACAAAAATCTAAAGAACAATCTTACAATATTTACGATACATGCATGAAAATGTGTTGGATCAATGAGCTTCAATTATTAAGTGAAAGATCCAAGTACATCATTACAATGGTGAGCCACTAACTCTAGTAGTGGAATATTAAGTTACTTCTTGCTTCTCCAAGGAATTATTTTCTCTCCTATGTTAAGTTAGAGAAGCCAAGGCTAGCTCTCCAAAGCATAAGCCTCCAAAAGCCTTTTGCTTGAGTTATGAGGGTGTATTTATAACAAGAGGAATTTCCTTTCATATCCATTATGAATCTTGAGCCACCCTCATGACTCTTGGACTCCTAAATGACCTTTGAGCTTCTATTTAACTCTTTTGTCCACATGTGACTTTACATATTTCACAAGTGACTCTTGGAATTCCACACACTTACGTTTTTTCATTTTCTTGAGAATACGTCATTACATTCCACATGATGATGTGGCATGACATATTGACATATATGAAATTGTGAAGACAGTTGTACAAGCCATAACTTCACATTGATGACATGGAAATTCCTCACGATGTGGAAATTCCATGCTGCTCTTCTCACTGCTTTGTCTTCAATCTTCATGAATGATCTACTTTGTTTTTCATCTTCACCCTCCAAAGGGCCTTGGATCAGTATTGGAATCTTGTGAGTCATCATGAAAGTTTTTCATTCTATCTTGGTCCAAGATCTATTCACGTCTTCATGGTGATTCTTCTTTGTGCTTCTTCTCTGCAAGTGACTCTTTACTTTTTCTCATTAACATATTTCTTGAGAGTCACCTTTCCATGTTGATATGGTACACCTACCAATGAATATCACTCATGACAAGAAAAGATGAGTTTGAAAACATCTATTATATCCATAATTTTCTCAAGGAAGTGGTTGCTTGTGATAGGCCTCTAAAAGGACTCAAAAGGAAAAGATTGATGAGTGTGGTGTAGTTGAGGTCAATAGTAGTTGAGGAGAGCACCGATGCTCACTAGAACTATACCATGCACTATGAGGAGGGGTTCTTCAAGGTGCATTGTAATGGGCAAGTGTAAGGAATAATTTGATGAGCCTATTGACTAAAATTGTGCCTTGCACTAGGCTGAAGGGAGTAGGAGATGGTGAGGGCATAGTTTGGCTTGACATTGACTGAGATGAGGCCTCATCATCCTCTACAGCTACATAGTGTATAGAGAGGAAGAATTAGAACAAGCTTCAACACAGAGGGGAAGTCTAGTGGACACGAGTTGAAGGCTTGTTGGCTAGAACTGTGATATACATTAGGAATAAAGGGCTTGACCTAAAGGGTAGTGTAGTTTTCTTCTGCAAGGGCTCACTATCAACTGAATTGCGTTCTTCACCCTATTCTTGCACATTTTTCTTCTGCATGGATTTTTCGTAATAGAAGATTACATTGTTCAATGAGGTAGGCAACAAAAATTAAGTCACTTTGCCCATGAGATGTTTATTTCACTCTGAGAGGGAGGAGGCCTTATATGGTGTAATTTTGTTTTGTAGAGGGCCACTATAGATGCACCATGCACCCTACAATCTTGGCAAGCAAATCAAAGTCCTCCAAAACAAATTCTTCAAAGGAAGTATGACTATTAATGTCGACAAAACTAAAGTCATGATAATTAAATTTGAAACGATCACTCATGACAACAAATCCTTGCATGAAGTTCCTTCATATGAATATCCAGGAATCAATATCCATCATAAACTAAATTTGAATTATAGGATTGAGAAAATGATAAATGGAGGTTCAAAAACTTATTATGGGCTTGAAAATAGTTATAAGTTTATGAATCTTTGTATTTGGGATAAAAGGAAGCTCCTCTTTGAAACTCTCGTCACTAATGTTATTGTATATGGATGTAAGGTTTGGTTTTGCAATATATCCAAATAATTGTGGACAAAGACTTAGTATATCGAAAAGTAGGTTATGACCTCAAATCTCAAGATTAAACAAAGTACTCCCCACCCTATCCTCCTCGTTAAACCAAGTATTTCACTTATTCAAAGCATTGTCACAAGTAGGTAACTTATGTATAAGAAGTTATGCAACATGGACGCCAAGAGGTTTCTTATAATATTGACTATTGTTAATATTTGCAATATATCCAAATAATAACAGCGATTCCATGTTTCAAACAAGCATCTTGTGATCTTTTAGTTTTAAAATTTTTCCCACAAGCACTCCTTTTAGCTTCCTCTCCTTGTGATGAGGGGTGATGAGGGGTGGACTGTCAACTCTAAATGTTGGACATTTCAAAACAACCTACATAGCTCTCTCATGACCACTCTTTTCTAACATTTTAGCTTTATTTGGATGTGATGATGGATGGAGTGTACATTAGAAAGATAATAGGTTTCAAACCACTTATACAATGCATTTAGGGAAAGTTCTAAAATAATTAAATATCAATGCAAAATTGTTAACTAAATATAAACGAATAGTTAGATGGAAATGGAAAATCTAGGAATGGATAGCTAGATGTAAAATGCAAAATCTACTTTCCTAGCAACAATGCATTACTACTTCCATGAAGTCATTACCACATATTAACTACATATATAGATATTGATAGTCTTAAATCATCTCAAAGAAAAATCTTTTGCCAATAAAGTTACATGCTACAAGTATCACTTCTTTCTCTCCTTTTTTTCCAAAAAAACTTTGAGTAGTCAATAAATAATAAATGTTACATAGCCACTTACATATACTAAATATGGATAGATGGTTAGATGTCAAAGGAGTTTCCACTTACATCAACTTATTACCACAAATTAACTACATATTCATGTTGATGATAATGCATAATGTTTTCCGATTAATACTATCCACTTGATTTTTTTTTACCTTTGACCATTCTAAATAATGGTTCACTTTAATTAGAAAACAACTTGATTCGGCTCCTTTCCACTAATATTTACTTTAATTAGAAAGCAACTTGATTTGACTCATTTCCACTAATATTTAAATAATTATTTATTTGAATTACCTGACGTAAAACAACTCTCCATTGAACATCAAAAGCATCTTACGAATCATTTATACTACTAAATTTACCCATTATATCTTTGAATCACCCTTCTGGGAAGTTGTAAAACCACTATTGTTAATCAGTACAAATGCATTTTACTCGATCCCCACATCTGCAGAACAAAGGGAGTTGGGCACTCCTCATAGGTACGAAGGTTTGTTCCTTAAAATTCACGTCAATGCTGATAGGTTGGAATTTGCATGGCAGGATGAATATAAGGGCCTCTAAAACTTGTACTGTAACACATTTGCTCAATGCTTTGCATTGGACTAGTTACAGAAGTTCAGAGATAATTATTACTATCTCTGCGTCCATTTTACTGTAGAAATTTAGTAGGTTGAGGTATGTATCTGCGTCCATTTGACTGTAGACATTTAGTAGGTTGTACTAATATTACTGTTTTGTTTTATTATTATTATATATTATGTAGATAAGAATTCCTATTCGGCAGTGCAACTCACATTCAATAAGATAGGTGGGATTCTTTCACGCATATATTTTAGGTTTTTTTATTGACTTGGGTGTTCTAATTGAAGTTTGATGTTGATACCCATTTCTTTTCTTTTTCCGCTGATCTTTGTTAATATTTTTTCACTCATAGTCCTTGTTGGATAGGAAGTGGTTTTGCAGGGTGGTTTTGGGCGGCAAAGATGAAATTCATGGTGGGTTATGGAAGTAGAGGTCTACACCAAGGAGCCTGGTTATGAAGGCCCTTGGTTTGAGGGCATTATATAGATTTCCTGAAGGACCACTGCAATGTTATTTTTGGGAGTGAAGATGGGCATGGGCCTCTTCTGGAGAAAACAGACTATATACGATCTATTAAAGTCACGCCATCCAGCCACCAACGTCAGAAATTTAGTGGCAACAATCTCTCAAACCACACACCTGGCTGAGTGCCTCTACTTCCGTAACCCGCCTAAAGGAATTCAATGATCTTAGAGATCCCATTGAACACAACATAGAAATATCAGCTAAACCCAGTGATCTTGTTGAACAAGAGCTATATTTATGTAAAAGTTTGTCATATGTCAATGTTTACTTAGTAAAAAAGTTTGTCATATGTCAATATTTACTTAGTAAAAAATTACAGATTGTCGTTAGTGAAGTTATAATAGAATTTACACAGAAATTTGTTTCTCTTAATTACATATTGTCATTAGTTGGGTTATAACTACCTTTGCCTTCTTACTGTGTAGCTTCTCCCATCTTCCAGAGGTTGTTTTTCTCTGCAGCTATGAGAGATATGTCATTTAGTTTTGTAAAACAAGCTAATAGCAAGGTAATTTGTTTCTATGTCCCTTATTCATTTAGGTATTTGGTTGATATCCGTTATTTTATTTCGAACTAAAGTAAAGCAAAGGCTTTCTTCAAAGGTTTTCTTTATAGACCTCTCTACATTTGTACAAGGATAATACGGTTCCTCCTTGTCAGGGTTACGTACTTCCTTACAGTAAGTTGATTCCAAGAACACAAATTCTCCTTTTGCAGATTGAGAAAATGCATTGGCCAACAAATTGAAGTTCCCAACTCATTCCTTTTACTTTCGTTATTTATTTAGGGCTTTATGCTGCCCTACCAAGCCACGAATTCTGCTAATCTTTGTTTTTTCTTCTGTGGATTGCTAGGTTTCACCTTTATGGAATTTTGGTTATGAAGTCCCATTATCTTATGGCTGTTAGGTTACATCCTTGATGCTTTGATTGTCTTTCTCTAGTTTGAATTGGGATTATGACTAGTGATCAAATTTGAAGGGTAGGTCTTAATTTCATTTAAAAGGGCACACATTCAGTATGCACTTCCATAATGAAAATCATAAAAAAAAAAATTCAATTCACAACATTAAATTATTTTCAAATTTCTTTTACTTTTTCACAAACAAAAAGATACTACTACATCAAAGGCTGGATTAGTAAATGCATTAATATTACACGCGTGATTGAGAAATGTAGCCACATAAGATCATATTTCACAACCACAATTAAACCAACTATAGGGACAAAATCATAGTTGGAAACTGCATATGAGTCTAAACTACGAACAAAAAATAAACATATAGAAATAATTACATATCAATGAAATTGAAATAAGAATAAAAATATGAAAAACAAAAATACTTATATTAAAAATATATGGAAGGTATCATTTATAAAATTAAAAATAAATTCTAGCTTATACTAGGAACAAAAAATAAACATATAGAAATAATTACATATCAACGAAATTGAAATAAGAATAAAAATATGAACAAACAAAAATACTTATATTAAAAGTATATGGAAGGTATCATTTATAAAATTAAAAATAAATTCTAGCTTATATAGGAGGTACCATTGTAATTCTAGCTTATAAACTTTAGATTTGACCAAATCACTATTCTATTGTCTATTAAAACCCTTTTGCAAAGCTGAGACTTCCAATATTTGCACATTTCAAATGATTGGAACTACAGTCCCTATACTTGGCCACAAAATTGATCTAAGATAGCTTCTTCTTTTAGTTATAAAACTTTGGCAGTTGTGGTCCTCGAGCTTAGCATAGGTTGGCATAGGTTGTGGAATAAAAACTTAACATACAAACTTAAAAAATATGGTTGTACTTTCATTTAATGGTATAAAACTAAAAAGTTTCACTTACCAAAATTATTCATTCAATTGCTCTATAGAGTAAGACAATGATGATAATAAATACTAAAACTTACTAGATCTTTCAATCTATTTTCAAAGTGGAATAGGTTTTCGAGTTTTCATCTCTTTCTATTCATCATAAATAGCATTCAAATCTAACTCATTTATAGCATGAGGTTCAGTGAGAGAGATAAACATTAACATATCCAATGTTTTAAAGAAAGTCTTGACCTATGCTCATTTTTTATCTTATTTAATTTTGAAAAACCTCTTTCACAAACTGTTGTACTAGCCAGAATAACAAGAATTGCTTGCCATAACTGCATTAAGCATGGAAATCCTTCAAACCATTCAATTTCACCTCCACATAGATCCCATGCTCCAAAAATATGTTGTTTTGGGTAAGATTTATACATAGTGCATATAAATTCATCCATTTCACGCATACGTTTAATGTTGTCCACAACAATCAAGCCTCCAACACTAATTTTTACACATAAACATGTCAACCATCTTGTTGTTTGAGAGCCTCTACCATCCATATCTTCATAATAATTACGAGGACTAAATAACTTAGCTGCATTAAAAATAGGTAAATTTGTAAACCTTGCATTTAGAGAGTCAATCACCTTCATTACAAAACCCTTTCCCTCCATAATGCAGTCATCTAGTGTCCCTGATCTTTGTGACTTTAACAAACTCTCAAACCTAAATTCATGTACATGTACTATACCTATGCAATCTACAAACTCAAGAGTTCATTTTTGTGTTTTCCTTAAAAAGGATAATGTGTGCATTGCACCTGCCCCAAATGTTCCTCTTAGAAATCTCTTATGAAACAAGCTAATAGTGATATCCAAAGTTGTTCCAATAGATGTATTGTCAACATGATACTCTTCAAACTTTTCATTCAGCATATTAACTCAATAAGCACATCTGCAATTAAGTGGATGAAAAATTGAACTTGGAATATTGTAGCCATCTCATACATTTTTTTCTCCACTAACTCCCACTCTCTTAACAAAGCAAGCATGAGCTTAAAGAGTCTTTCCATGACTTTTCCTCTAGAAATCCATCTAATATGATGAATTTGTAACACTTCTAGCCTTGTGATTTGAAATGACTTGATTAGCTCTTTAAATTCTCCATGTCTTTTAGTAGATTTCCCTAACCATTAATAGATCTTGTTTGCAAACTTATCAATAGCTTGCAACTCTTCAAAGTAAGATGAAGTATCATTTCTTGCTAATGCTTCTAGATGAGCTATATAGTGGATATCTACTAAATCAGGGTATGTCGATGAAGCTTAGTAGATAAACCTTCATGAATACCCCTCATGGATTATGCTCCATCAAATCCAAATCCAAATAACTTTGTCATGGATAGATTCATGTTTGATAAAAGGGATGTCACAACATCATACATAGACTGTGATGTTCCATCCCTAGTTTGTAGCAATTGTATGAATTTTGTAGCACATGGACAGCTTCCTTCATTTGTCAAATATGTAATATAAAAAATCAAATGTTTCACCATAGTCTAACTAATGCTTTCATCAACTAAAAGTGAGTAATATGGACTTTGGAAAGTATCATCTTTTAATTTTTTCCAATATACCTCCTTAGCAACTTCTAGAAAATCTTTTAGAGATGTTGTATTTGTATATGCTGAGTATTCATCTGTTAGAGGCATGTGAGGAGTATTTTTATACCTATTAAAGTCACAAATTGGCTTATATAATTCCAAATGTAAATCATGTATTGCAACAAATTACATCTTCTCAATAACTATATAATTCTCTCTTTCTCAGCATCAACTATTAGCTTTACATGTTTTGTAATTGGAAGAGTACTCTGTTTACTTTCTCCCTCTAGAAGTTGAAAAGCAAATTTATGAGCCTGTCATGTTGCATGGATATTTATAGCACTAACTTGAAGGGTTGTGCTTCCATGTTTAACAAATGGAGTTTCCCTTTTAAATTTTACACACCATGAACATTTTATCTTTTCAACACCATTAAAATCTTTTACAACATAAGCCCATGGAAATCTGAGCTTCCATTTCGGCTTGAATGTTTTTTTGTACCTTTTGGATGTTGGTTCCTCTTCAAGGAGTTCTGCACTATCTCATTCATGGTCCTCATCCACATGATCATATACTTCATTTTCAGAAATATGCAGTGGATTAGAACATTGAGAGATACCAAATGCATCGGAAAGTGAAAGTTGTTTCAGATCCTTTTTGGGGTGACCAAGAGGTGGCATTTTATACCTATAGTCAATAAAACAAGAAATATAAATTAATATAAAAATACACAATATTCTTTGAAAATAAGAGAGTATACAACAAAATTCATATGAAAACTATTGAAAAGCAACAAATAGGTCTCTCACACACACGTATGTTGATCATTGAAAATTAAAATTAACATTGATCTTCATGGAAGGTTATGCACATTGCCATCACCAAAATGGAATTTCTTCTATAACAAGGAATATCTCAAATTGTTTTTCAGTAATTGTAATGTAAAAGGAATCATGATTCACAAGTACAACAATGATAAAAAAGGGGATGCACAAAGCACACTAGTAGTTGGCAGTTCAAGTGGGGCAAGTATATGCAACATCCGTCATGTATGGATGCTTCTTGAGAAGAGTTGACACACACTTCCAACTAGAGAAGAGAGTGAATATGCTTCCTTTTGTCTCAAATGAAGAAATTGATGCTGAGGAGTTGAATTACACCCACCCAGAATTAGAATGTAATTGGAAAGATAATTTAGCTATACAAGGTGGTTCGGCTAGATAATAAATAATTAATAAAAATCATGCATGATTATCTCCCAACAATTCTAACACCAGATGATTGGGATAGCCATGAACATTCACATGCACGGTTCCATGATTGTTATGTATGTTAACAACTATATGTGGTTGAGAGTGGAGGTGGGAAACTAGAAGTCCACATTTCAATGCTCAACAAGTGTACATTTCAATGTCATGGTTGTAATTACATCACACATAAAATTATAGACATGCCTATGTGTAAATTTCAATGTTATGGTTCTAATTACATCCTAGATAAAATTACAAACATGAAAGAGTGCACATTTAAATTGTTTCAATTACTCTTATTGTGTGTTTTGCTTTGGGAAAATAAAAACAACAAATGCCTCTCTCTCTCTCTCTCTCTCTCAGTTGTTACACTCCTTTATTAGTGGAATATTTTTCTTCATCTATTTGTCCTTCTTTTATATAGTAAAAAGAATGCATTGAACAATGTACTATGGTTTGGAATGTTTTCAGATCATCCCATTGCATCTCAAGTCAACTTGTTATAATGAACATGATATTTACTAGTCAACACATATAAACATATTATCACATGGCATTGTAAAGCCATCACTCATTCTATCTTATTAATTATTATTTTCCTATATGGATTTATATCTATTGTTTTTTGTATGTTGGATTTCTCTATAATAAATTAACATTATTTATTTCCCTATTGCAAAGATGTGATATTATACCTCTCTAGGATTAAAATATAGGTAGATATACTTTGATCAATGGCATTATTGTATAGGGATTTAAAACAATACTTTGATTGATTGAATATCTTCCCATTTTTTTATCCTTCCCAATGCTTGTTTATATTTTTAATAAAAATAAATAAAGTGAATGAACAATAATCAATGCACTCATGACTATGAGTTTTTTTCTATTGTAATTAAATTTCTTTGTATATCATGACAAAAAACTTGTGTTTCTACTCTAAAATATAAGATTTTAAATTTCTTTGTTTAATTTTAAAAAATAAAAATAAAAAAAATCTGACTTCTTAATTTATAAAACTGAATTCCATATTACATTTAGTAAAAAAGATGAATGACATATTAAAAAAAAAAAAAAAAAAAATCAAAAAAATGGTTGTTAAATCTTTTCCACTTATATCTTATTGTTCTCGTTTTACTCATTATTCTTGTGTTAATTAACTAAACTTTTTTCTTCAGGATAAGTTATTATGAGAGACGAAACAATTTATTGCAAACAATTGATTCTAAATCACTTTACCCTTAACTTTATTGGAGTGAAATTTATAATCTTTCAATGTTTGTTCCCCTTAAATCTCTTATATCATACTATTATTAAATCAATCTATTAAATCAATCTATTTATCGCTTTGGTCTAGCTTCATGAATTAGAGTTTGGGATACATAATTCATTTGTGATACAATGTTAATGAAATTGATAATCTTTCAATGTTTCTTCCTTTTAAATCTCTTATATTGCGCTATTATTAAATCAATCAATGTATCGCTTTGTTTGCGGTTCACGAATTAGACTTTGGGATATTATGTTTTGGAGCATACATTCATCCTCAACACAAATGTATGAGAAAAGTTAATGGCCCCTCATTTGAAATTATTATTAATTCTTATAAATTGAATAAATTAAGCTTTATTGCAACTACGAGAATGAGGTGTTTTTGCATTTAAAATGACTTAACTAAATGTATGAATTATGTGTCTAAATTAAAATGAGTATGGAAATTTTAAGGACTGAAAATTTTCTTCAAGTTGAACATGGAAAATTTGAAGGATTGAAAAAATTTCCAAGTTTAAAAATGTTAGCAAACTAAAAAATCTTTGGCTATATTTTTGTAAGAATAGTTAAGTTTTTAATGATTTTATAGAGTCTCTAAATTTTGGGCAATTATTAAGTAAAATAAAATAAAATTAAAAATTAAAAAATTTATAGTACAAAATTTAGGCTAATCATTTTTAGAATAAAACAGAAATTGGCAATTCTTTATTTTTTAGAAAACGATTTAAAATTAACTTACTTGGAAACATTAGCCCCTAAAATTTTCCTTGAAAAAATGACAAAAAAAATTCATCTACCTTTAATGTCAATATTACAATAATAAAAAAACCACTTGAATACATTAAAAACATATCATAAATTCATGTTAACCTAGTCCAAAATTATATCATAGCTTCATCTTAACTTAGTCCAAACTTATCACCAATATTATTAGGCATTAAACTAATTCTATAATATAACAAATATTCATAAAAAAAATTTACAAAATTAAGAAAGGCTCTATAATTATTTTAAATAATTAATTTATAACCAATATTTAATAAACCTAAAATTAAACAAAACATTTACTCTCATTTACATATTTTTATTCTAATTTTATATTTTTTATTAATATATATAAATAACATAGAAATATATATTAATAACATATTTCTAACCTTCCATTAAAAAATTTCACGTAAAATTCAATAATTAGGAACAAATCTTTATAAATATAAAACATTTTCTCTTTTAAATCTAATGTCTCTTCAGTCGAACTTTTTCTAATTTCATATATCTATGTATATCAATCTTATAATTGTGTGCTTTTGGACCACTGGTACTTATAAATGGAGTAAGGAATAATGTTTGCATAGCACATGTATATGCTATTTATTTTTACAAATTTATTTATCTTTATAATATGTACATTACAATTAGTAATTTTGAAAAATACTTTGTGCTGGCAAAAGTTTTAATTATACATGTTAAAGTTATTAATAAATGGTTATTTTTATTTAAATTATAGTTTCTTAGAAAACTGATCAAATAAGCAAGGCTTGAGAGGGTGTTCCATTAGCCAATAAGCTCAAGGACCCCCTTCTCTCCAAGGGTCCAACCAGTTCAAGTAACCCTTTACCAATACGATAGGGTGTTCCGCCCAACTAGCTCAAGAACACCCTTAGATAGGTTGTTCCACTCTCCCTTTCTCTGGTAGCATCCTCCTCAAAAAGTTTTTGTCTAAGGAATCAATTTCCTTTCCTCTCTTGGATGGTTCCAAGTCTCTAAGTCGCCTCAAGATTTTTCCCTCTCACCCTCTAGGCTACCTTTTGAGATAATTTATCTCTATTTTATCTCTAGAATATCCCGCTTAACATCTTTCCCCTTTAGTAATTCTTTGGTAAACCATAACCAATTTCGATTAAAAAAATTAAAATAGACATTTAGATTTACTATCTATTCTTTTCTTTAGCAAAAATAAAATTAATTACTCACTTTTCACTAAGGAGTATTACACTTTGTACCCCTTACACTTTGGAAATCTTGGTAATGTAGTGATATTTGAACCTAAAATCTATTGGCTCATGACACTTCAACTATCTAAGAAGATCTTTTTTTATTAATTTAAATTTAAATATTAAAAAGTGTTTTTCATCTCAAAAATATGTTTTATTTATTTATTTATTTGTTTATTTTAAATCATGTTTATAGTCAAAATGCTTTGATTCTTATATTGAACTTTTTTTTTTAAATATTTGTTTTTTTATTTTTTTTATTTATATTTTTTTATTGGTGGATCACTAATTTTATGTGGTTTACAATCAAATTTTCATAATAAAAAATTGTTTAAAAAAAAGAAAAAAATATAATTCTCAAGTGTCATCATAAATTAATTATCAAAAAAATTTCCCATGATTTTTACATAAAACTATGTTATACCAATATATTATTAGCAATTTGATTCAATGTCCACCAAAGTTGTGGTGCTTAAATCATGCACTTTATATAATTAAGTTATATGATCATATTCAACCCTTAAGGGTTCTCTACTTTTTCATAATAAGGAGCTACTCAGGCACAACCCCCCATATTACACTTGTTTAAATTAATTTTAGAAATGATGATAATAAACATAAGGTTCATGAGTAGGAAGGTGGAAAAAAAATGGTAGCAATAAATAGATTATATTAATAAATTTTATGGTCAAAATATTTTTCCATTGTACATGTCTCTCATAATTCAATTTTTTTAGTGTGTATAAATTTCATAATTGGTTCATCTATTTGTTGATTCTCTTTAATGGTTGGGCCATATCATAATGTTGATTCAATATACATTATTTGAAGTTTTGTACATACATATATTTTGCATGACGGGTAGTATATTACGAAAGAGCATCAATTACAATAGGAAAAAGAGTTAAATCAATATGACTAGTTAGTATTCATAGAATTAGTTCAATATTAAAAATATCATTAAAATGTTTTTTACAAGGTCAACAAGAATATTGGTTTGACTACCATGTGTTCCTTTTCTTTCCAAGCATCCTCATCTACATGCTCAGCCATTGAAACAAGCTTAGTTATAAGTACACCATATGTAAGTAAATATTAATAGCCATAATCATACTATTGATTTTATAGTGATAATTCCATCATGGTTGAGATGCAGACCATTGCATAGTGATAATTCCATCATGGTTGAGATGCAGACCATTGCAATCTACCATGGTCAGGATATGTTCTATTTCTAGCCTCATTATTTTTGTTGTCCTCCTACTTAACATTAATTCATGGGTGAAATAAAATTGTGAATATTTTTTTACAAGTGACCAAAAATTAATGTCTATTGATTTTATTTACCATGTCTTTCAAAGGACCTACTTAACATTAATTCATGCGAGAAATAAAATTGTGAATATGTTTTACAAGTGACCAAAAATTAATGTCTATTGATTTTATTTACCATGTCTTTCAAAGGGGAAGAATGTTTTTGCCCCATGCTTTCTTGATATTCAAACATGGCTTCAAAGCCAAACTTCAAACTAAGTGTGACAATTTCTTTATTGGTTGCAGTTTTGAAGTGAGTAGTTTACATTGAATAAGATCAAAAATTCTTTACTTGATGTAATTAAATAAAAGTTGGATGATTATAGGAATGCTATTGCTTAATTATTTGATACTTGCAATTTGTGCTTTTAGTTTCATGTGACCACCTTGGACAATTTTGTGCTTCTAATGTTTTCGTAGTCTTTGCTTGGTTTCCTTTGACATGTATGAGGATTTATGAAACATTTTAACTAGGTTGTTGGTGGAATTTGTTGATGATAAATTTTGAACATAATTATATCAATCCAAGAGGGTAAGCTTAGAGGCACTACACTATATGTGCAGAGGTATGGACACTAATGGATTTTCTATCTAATTATTGGAATGGGGATTTTATCATGTTTTAGAGATTTTATCTCTAGAAAAAAAACTTAGGGACACTTACTTCTATAAGAATAACCAAGTACCCACACTATGCCTTTAGATCTTGTCTTCAGTAGATCTTGCCTATGCACCTACCAACAATGTGATGAAAAAAGATATGGAGAGTCTTCACGTGTCACAAATCATTTAATAACAAAAAATAATTCAATAATCACCTATCTTTAGAAATCAACCACACATGTAAAGTTAAATTTCACTTGGTTTCCTTCAGTAGACAACTTTATTAAGATGTCAGATAAACAACAAAATCTAACTAAGGTAATCATTGGGAATTCTATGTAGGGCCCTTTTCTTCTTGACTGTAATCCTTGTCACTTGGGAAAATGAATGAGTTTCCATATTTAAGAAATGTTTTAATGCTTCAATATTTCCTTCATTGGTTGTTCTTATTCGTGCAAAGCTAAAAAATAGTCTAGAACAAAATATAATCAATCAGGTATTCAAAGAACAAGAGCCATGGAACTATTCACACTACTACAAATACTCTACCAACAAATAATAATTTAGAGCACATTTTCATGGCTATCTAAGATAAAATAAGCCGAATTGCATAAATCAAAGACTACTGTATTTAGTGTAGCTTGTTAGATATTAATCAATTTCACATGAATAAAAAATATCAATATATCCAAAGTGATCATTACCATAATGGATTTATATACAGGACGAAAGTATCTATATGAGTTATAGGCCAAGTATTAATAAAAATATGGTTATTCACCCATGATATATACATTAGAGAACTCACATCAATAAAAAAAAACTCATATATCAAATATGGAAACCATATATCTATAATAAATTGAGATAAAAGGCTGATATCACTTAAAAAACCTAGCTATCATGTCACAAAAGATAAAATTATAAAGATGAAAAGAGTCAACACATTGGGTTGGGTGGGCCTTGTTAACCAACAACATTTTCGTACGAAATAATATTAAAAACATACCATATATAATACACAACACATGAGATCAACCAAAGACAATCTAGTTATTGAAATCCATAAATTACATTGATACAAATATGCATAGGGGCACACCGAGTGATCCAAATGGATCGTGTTTACTACATTACAATAATGTTTGATCTCATTGTTAACCTGACTCGGATGGTAGGCTTTGTTTTTATACATTATGAAATACATAACAATAGTATTGAGATTCCAGGCCTAAAGTAAGAAAAATGCATTTGGTCTAATATCTCTAAGACACAAACCCTGGATCCTACCATCTCTTGCTTATGCTTGACTATTGACGTGGAATGCCAACTATGCACTTGGTATTGATTATGATTTTGGTCCAATAGGTGGAAAAGCATATTAGGGGTGTTTTTGAATAGACACATGTGGCCAATTTGAATTTGAGGCACACACTTATGCCAAGCATGGAGTGCAGTTGTAGGTACATGCATATTTTACCAAACCTGCTTCATAACCTTTATTAATGGCAGTAGTTAGGATTAGTTACTTAAATGTATTCAAAACTATAGGAAACAAATGAGGATTTGAAGGGCTCGAAATTGGTCAACTAATAGTGAGGATTCAATCAATTTTGAGCCTCGAAATATCCCATAGGCCTGATATTTAGTGTCTTCACATAATCAAAATTATAATTAACATAACTCAATTGGTACCTAGTGCTCCTTCCAAAAAAACTAATAAAAAATGTAGTGTCCTTATAGTCTCACTTATTACTAATTACACTTGGCCCACTTTTCCTCCATACAACCTTAAGCTTCTTTTGCAAAATCTTTTTTTGTATATGGCCATAAAATTTCTTTAAAATATTAGTGAAAAAACATGTTTATCCGTTATTAAGCTAGAATTTCTCTCTATACCATTTCCTAGCCAACTTCATATATTTCTTACTTTCCTTCGAAAACTTGGTAACCTCCTCTCATAGCAACGCATTCTTGGTCTTCAAGATAGAATTTTCCTTCTTAACATGTCTATTAAGAATTTTAAATTCCACATTCTAAGTTCTAAGATTTTAAATATTTTTATTCTTCTTTTTCAACTCTTGAGTTGCTCGAGCATTTGGCATGGTAGAGTACATAGTAAGTTCATATATGTAGCATCTTGAACTGATGGTGTCACATAATCATGATAATAATTTGTCATTAACATTTTAGGTAGAGAAGCCACTAATCCCTGCTCGAGCATTTGGCATGGTAGAGTACATAGTAAGTTCATATATGTAGCATCTTGAACTGATGGTGTCACATAATCATGATAAGAATTTGTTATTAACATTTTAGGTAGAGAAGCCACTAATCCCTTGCTCTTGGTATTCTTGTCAATAATAGATTGAGCAAAAGAGAAGCATTTATATAAGTTTGTTGGTGGATGAGGGCAGTAAGGAGACCGGGTGCAGCAGCAGGCTCATATTAAGGTAAAGGAGCTAAATTTTTTGTAGAATGGGGAGGGGATGCTATAAAAGGTTCATAGGGAGATAAATGATCTCAATTGGAAGGGTAATAAAGAAGTGATATGAAAGGGACATGATAGGGTATGGGAGTAGCCTCTATCTATGCAAGAATCTTCTTTATATCACTTTTGGTTACTCTCCTTAAGGAAATAGAAGGTTGTTGGTTTAAATTTTCCACTTACTTGGATAGTTTCTAAAGGGATCAAAATTTTCATCCCTTGGAGTATCATCTCCTACATTTCTATTATTCTTGTCTTTATCAAGAACTTCTTTAGGCACATTTTCAATCAACCCTTTTGGTGCTACTCGTGGTATTATAAGGGGGTACCAAACTGATTAGTAGCAGCAAAAACATCCCAATTATCCTTCCTCATCCTTAGTTCATCCATAATTAAACATTTTATGAAGCTGTAATGATATAGGTTGCACTTCACATTTCTAGGGTTTTGTTAGAAAAACTTTGCCATGTAATCCCATCTTTTCAAAAGGAAATAAGTGAAATTTTTTGATTCACCAACTTCAAAGTGCAGAAATAAATGAATATGATACAAAAAGGTAATAACATCTCTACCTTTAGAGATCACCACCTTCTATAAAACAAAGAGTAGATTCCTTCATTTCTCCACAATGTTGCTATGTAAAACCCCTTGCTTCCAATTTAGATCTAACTCTTAATAAGTGAAGAATAAACTCTAGTTCCCCTTCTTTGCTTTCTTATTTTAAAACTTCCACTCACCTTGATGAGAGAGCCCCATGGCTGGAGCAACTGAATATTTTATTTTGTCACTGCCATGACTAAACCATCATTCTGAAATATGTTACCATAAAATCCTTGGGCAAATGCCATTGCCACATCATCATCATTCCGTCAAAATTTCTTAAGGAGGCTAAGCCATCCCACGGCTTGAAGAATTGGTTTACTAGCATTATACTCAGGAAAATTTTCCAAATCCAACAATGACAAAGGTTCCTTTCTTACTGGCCCAGGTTTCCACATCATGTAGATTCAATGTTGAAGGCTTAGTCCGTATGAGCTCTATTATCAGCCAGGGTAAAGGTATTTTTCAATCAAGGGACACAATGGTGTTTGAAATAAGGGACAAGATAATATTTTGAATGATGGTAAAATGATACCTCAAACTGGAGGTAACGTGGTAAAGCAGTTAAATTATTGAAAGTTATAGTCAATATGGTGTGCATGCAAGCCAATAATGACCCATGCCAATAGATAAATTATGATAGGGATTGGCGTGCATAAATTAAATAGCATGTTAGTGATTACATTGTGGTAGGAAAAACATGTTTATAAATATGGTTTGAAGGTTGTATTGTTAGACTGCTTAAGTTTCAAACACAAATAACTTTCTAAAATGATTAGTTCATCTCACTTACTTTGTACCACAACATCCATGCTATTTACCATGCTAAACGAACCTAATTTTTATAATCAATGAAGTGTTGAGTTGTCATTGTCGGAGAATCTATGGACTTGGGAGCATTAACACTTAGAATAACCTTCGACTCTGACCGATGGAAAAATAGAAGGATTGATATACATTGAAGAATACAATAAGACAAAGAAAATAACCTAAATATTGCAAATTGATTTACTAAAAACATAATACAATTAGCCATGTAACCTGCAAATTGATAATGTAACCACAATGGCTAGACTACATCCAAATATTGAAAATTCATAAAACTTGTTAAGACTAACATGGTTCTATGTGTATTTTCTATGTCCATGTCGCTTGTGTCTTAAAAATTCCAACTATGAGGTTCAAAATAAAGCTAAGGAACAAATGATGAAAATAATTTCAAATTTATGAGAAAATAAAAATAATCATATGGTCCTTGTATCTTGGTGTGCTTCCTTTTATATATTATTTTTTGTTGATGATGATGCTAAGGTTACCACTATACTATTAATTTTGGTGTTGAGGTTGCTAACAATTGTGATGATGTTGAGAATGATGGTGATGCTCATGTTGATGATGAGAGTGATATAAGTGGTGTTGGTATTGATGTTAATGTTGATTATGTTGAGTGTAATAATGATGTTGATGCTAATTAAAAATATTAATTGTAGTGGAGGTTTTTGTGCTAGTTGTGATGACAAAATTGGTAAAGTGGTTATTTCAAGCTCTATATAGGGGAGGTTTTCCATGGACCTACCTCACTAACATAGTTTCTACCATCAAATTCAGCCAGAGAAAAACTACCCCCTTTTTCAAATAGATCACTTGCTACCTAAAAACTAACACCTTTTTATTAGCTTAAACAAAATTATTTTGGAAATATTTTCTTTCTAGTTACTTGGTTTTCAAGTAGACTTCCTAGTCAATGATGCGAGTAAGCTAGTTTTCACAATTAAACATAACTTTTCTTATTTTAATCTTATTATTATTATTATTATTATTATTATTATTATTTGGGAATATTTTACTCCTAGTTGCTTGGATTTCAAGTAAATGTCCAATTCAATTGCGCCAATGAGCCCATTTTCATAATTGAACCTTATTTTTAATTATATTATACTAAAGAAGAAGATAAAATTAAAAATGAAGTTACAATAGGTTGGGGGTCTACCCTCACTAGCACTTTCAATATAGATTGTTGTAGAACTTTTTGAAAAAATTCTTCTCAATCAACATGTTACTGGGATAATCTCAATCTATGCCCATTGACCAGAAATGAATTACCCTAGCCATAGATGATTTTATCATTTATAGATACATTGTCATTTAAATTCTCAAATTAATAAAGGGCCTAGCCATTTTTATAGAGTTCCCCCTTAATCTCTTTAAACTTAGAATGAGAGAAGAGAGCCTAGTCTTCTCCTTTGAGCTATTTCCTTTTTACGAATTTATTGTGTCATCTGCTTCTTCAATATTGGAAAAGAGTGGTATGTTGAATAGAAATTTTCTACATCTCATGCAATTCATTTAGTTGGAGGAGTTTTTTTTTTTGTGTGTCAAAGAGCTTCATACCTAACCGAGATGTAGTCCTATATGTCTTCAGTTGAAATTTAGTTGGAAAAAAATATTATTGCCATACACCAAGTCATATGGAGTGTGCTCCGTTCTATTCCTACATTAGTCCTATAGGCCTAAAGGGCCTTAGGAAGTCAATTTTCCTAGTCCTTGTGATACAACTACAATGTTTTGGTTAAAATGGTCTCTAGGACTTTATTGGTTTACCCATTGGCATGTGAATGATAAGGTGAATATTTTAGATGCAAAATTTTGTACTATTCGGTAATGTCTTGCATAAGCTTTAAGGTGAACTTTTCTCATTGATTTATTACAATTCTCCTTGGGACACCAAAACTAGTGAAAATATCCGCAAATAAAGAAAATCAATTTATTGTTCATTAGCATGAAAAAGAGGCCTAGCCTCTACCCACTTAGTAATGTAATATTTAGAAACCAAGATATACATTTTCCTTTTGGATGTTAGGGTAATAGGCCCCACAAAATCAAGTTCCCATTTTTAAAATGGGTCAATAATTACTTGGGGTTGCAAAAGAATTTCATCAATTTTCACTACGTAGCACATCCTTTGAAAAATATTAGACTTTCAAACATACTCTTTGGCATCTTCAAAGATGGTAGGCTAATAATATCCCAAATGAAGGACTTTAGAAGTAGTCATTTTTTTTGGCAAAATGTCCCATGCATGCCTTATCATGGGAATATATCAATATATCAAGTATTTTGTATTCTTGTATGGCTCTTCTGATGATCAAGTTAGGTCTAGTATAGAAGATATCTCCTCTAGCCCAAGAATAGAAGGCACTGAGTCTAACGATATTTTTCTTCTCCATGGAAGAGAGATGTTGAGGTAGCTTACTTGTGGATATATAGTTGGGGATATCTGCAAACCTTGGAGAGTTAGTAGACATCGTTAATAATTTTTCATTGGGAAAAGTGTCATCTACAAAATTTTCGTGTTCTTCATTATGAATTTTGGAAAGGAAATTTTCTACCATAATATTCTTGTGAGGATTATCTAAACTTGTAACATAGGACTCTTGTAGTAACAATAGTCGCCTAGGCGGATTATCTAAACTAGTAACATAGGACTCTTGTAGTAACAATAGTCGCCTAGTCACCCTACCATTAGTTATAGGTTTTTTCGTTATGTATTTCCTGGAAAATTGATATGTTGGAATAATACCTCATATCTAGTGATGCAATGTCTAAATTTATTGATCACGTAAACTATGGATAAGCATTATTTTTTAATGTTTGTGTAGTTAATCCATATTTTTACTAAAGTATTAGATGGCACAAAATAATTTATCTTCTTTTTGTCCTATAAATTCCCCAAGGTCTATATGTGAGGCTTCTATGGAGATGTGAAAGGGGCACGACCCATTTGGTCCTCTTAAGATATGTTCATTGGTGAGCTTATCTTTCAGCATTTCAAAAGAATTTGACAATAATAATCCTAGGAGAAATTGATTGAACATTCTATTCATCTTTATTCATATTATCAAGCCATATAATTTCTTCAAATTCTTGAAAATATTTGGTAGGGGGATATAATGTCACTTTATTTATTGATTCCCCATAAGAAATGGGCATATCTCTAGAGAAACAACCAATGTAGGAATCAAAAATGGCAATCCATGGTCATCTTAAGATCAAGGGGTGTACTCCTGAATGGATTTAGGATTTAAGACCATAAAGTGTATATGATACTCCCTAGAATCTAAAAAGACAATTAAATATTTGAGTAGGAAATTGTGTAGGTGGTGGAGGTTTGGAAAGTAGTGGTTATGGTAATTGAAATTGTTGTGGTGGTGCAATTAATTAATGTTCTTAAGCCTATATATACGTTTTATATGACGATTGAAATGGTATAAATTATTTTTGTTCTAATGGTAAGGGATAAGAAAATGTAGGAATATTGCTACAAGGAGGCCCATCACCATCCCTATTGCCATGGGTAATTTTGAACTTGTTGTGGAACATATGTTTCTAAGGCATATGAGGATTCATAAATTGAGATAAATGTTGTCATCTATAAAAATGATTAGAAGACCAAGGAATATGATTTGAAGTTATACCTTAGTGTTCAATTTGCCAAAATTTCTTATGTTCCAATGCATTTAATTGTGTTGCTGCATGATTTTATCTTTGGTAAATCACTTTAAGTCTAAGTAAAGATGGGATGCTTTCCATTATATGATCACGTACACAAAACACATATATCCATAGCATCCAAGGGGAATTCTCACAAATACTGTTTCTCCCTACACTTTAAGACAATATAAAAAGTGTTTCTCTTTCCTCTTCTTCCTTTTTCTTAGATTTTAAACTGTGTAATCGCAGATTAAGATTCTAAAGTGAATCAATTTTAAATTTTTCTAACGAATGTACCAAATCGAGCTTGGTTACACCACTCATTTCATATTTCATGTTTTTAGGTAAGGCATCCTTAATCCCTTTACCAAATATCTCATGATTGCTAGAGTACTTCATGCACACGTCACAAATATTTTTGAAAGGAAAATGTGAAGAAACTCCATACCCCATCAAATTTAATACTTTTATGGACTCATCTTAAACATCCTTAAGAAAATAGTCCTAATGCTGTCTTGATTGAGTTTACATTATTTAGGTCATTAAGATTCATTGAAGATCATCTTCAATGATCTCATTTTATCTTTGTGTAATATTGAAAATTTCCTCCCTCAAGTATCTAGCTTTGCAATAATCCTGATATTTTTTAAGAAAAAATTTATGCATTCCATCCCAAGTTGTAATAGTCTTCTCCCTAGACGCATGAACTAGGAAAGGTTGAATCCTTGAGACTAATGGGGAACATATTAAGTTTTTTGGCATCAGTATAATAGTCATAAATCCTACACAATATATAAAACTCAACTAGAAAATGATTAATATGTTCATTTCTATTACCATGTGGTATTATTGAAGGGGGAATATTATTCATCTAGACCACTATAGGAGGATCCACAATAAGGAATCCAAAGGTTATTTTTTCCTTCTCTTCTTGTCCTTCTACAAACACTTCTTCTTCTCCTTCTCCCAACTTTCCACCTCAAAGAAAACTAAAATTGGTATCAAAGGGTAATTTGGTCTCTCGGTTAGAGTTGTGACCAACATTTTGGCTTTGTCCTTGGTTAGGATCCCCCAAATAGAGAAAATTCTTTGGTGAAGTTTATTTTTGTGTTCAATTAGGCCTTTGATCTACTTTCTAAGGTTTTTTTTTCCCGATCCTTCTTGGAATATCCACCTATGAGTGATTTCATATTAGAAGTATGGGTTTTAGAAGTACTTGGCCTACAACTTGTCAAAATTTATAACTATGATTAGTCTTCATAATGTATTTGGACCTTGATGAATTTATATTGATTATTGTAAATAATATCCTAAATGCTAGAGTCAAAGGAGAAACACATTTTGAGTCATGTCCTATTAGAACTTTTAAAACAAAGAAATTTAATTTTTGAAATTGAAAATTTTGGCTCCAATATCATCAAGTTAGCCTCCCTCCGTGTAAATTTGGTCTAGGAAAAGGAAACATGGTTTCAACTCAGCATAAAAATATATATAAATATTAGATCTCCTCCACAAGGAGTAATTAAATCTCTCTCATCAAGAATCTTCTAGGAATCAAAGTGAACAACAAGAATGATAGGGAGGATGAAGACACAGAAAAATTTAATCTCGTTCTCTCTCTCTTAGGCTCACACATGTGGATAATATCTCTCTTAGATTTCTCATATTTTCTAGGAATTTCAGTTGTAGGAGGTTGAAATTCGTGGAAATTGTAGGGGCCGAAATTTCTTGGTTTCTGGGTAGGATAAGGATGTAGAAAATTCAGCCTACAGAAAATTAGAAGGTAGAGTGCTAGATCAAATTGGAAGTCTTGACTTAGAGGGAGAAGACTAGGTTTGACCATATATTTGTTCAAGTTGAGTGTGACCTATTTGTGGATTAGAGGTCTGTTGAAATTGGAAACCAGAGTAAAAATTCATGTCGGTCATCTTATTCATGTGTGACAATATTTTTATTAGATTCCTCTCTTCAAGAGGTGTAGGATTGATATAAATATCATCCGATTCTGATAAGTATTCATGGAGATATGAATTTATTTTGATTATGGAATTATTATCAAGTCGACCTACAACTCATGTAGGCTCAGAAGCCCAATAGTCACATCTATTCACCCACCAACGTTGTGTATAAATATAAGAGGAATTTTTCTCATTTGGACTCACTCATGTCATCACATCTCTCTCTCTCTCAACTACGCAAAAATGAGTCTCTTCTCTACTGCGCTGAAATGGGTCTCTCTCTCACACATGTGAAGCTGGAAGCTGTTGAATTTGAAGCTGCAACTACAGAAGTAAAGATTGACCTACGTGGCATAGAATATCTCCTCTTTGGAACTGCACTATAGGTTCATATGAACCTCCTCTGGAAGCCACAACTTTTGGTGGTGGAATGAAGTCAATCCGATCAACGGTTTACAAGATATCGACTGCCCTAGTTTGAAGCCGGAAATTGTTGAAACTGAAGCTGCAACTGCAGAAGTAAAGATTGATCTGCGTGGCCTAGAATATCTCCTCTTTGGAACTGCGCTGCAGGTTCATCTGAACCTCCTCTGAAAGCTGCAACTTTTGGTGGTGGAATGAAGTCAATCTAACGAACGATTTTCAAGATATCGTCTGCCCTAGTTTGATAATGAAGCCGCTAATGCTGATGCTATTGATCTAGGGTTTGATACTGTCGATATGAATCAGATTTATTGTACAATTTCTCTCTGCTGAATTATTGAAGATAAAAGAAGATTTGATCAAAGGGTTTCCCCACACATTGTGGGGTTTTTCCCTGGCTAGCTGCCACATCTTGTGTCTCTTGTCTTGCCTTGTTTTTTGTCGATCGTTTAATGTTCTATCTGCACTTTACTTTATGTACGTGTGATTTCTAATCTTTGGAATATAATAAGGAAAAGAAGTAAACTGTTATAAGCATAGAACATACCATAACTTAACATGGTATTGGAGCTGAGGTGAAGACAAAGCCCGAGCAAGAGCAAGAGCAATCATCGAAGAGAAGATTGGCAAGGCTATCCTAAAAGAACTATGGGGTCCTCAACACTCTTTCCTGCTAGAGACAAGCTCCGTGAGAAAGTTGACTATCACGGATGGAAGATGTCTATCGATCTAACCCTTGAGAATCGAGTGTTGGATCATGTGAGAGGAAATATTGTTGCGCCTCCATCAAATGCATCCGCTGCTGCCTGGAACAAATGAAGAAAAGGGAGAAGTCAAAAGAAGAGAAGATCATCCGGGACTGTATCAACAAGCACTTGGTGGCCTACATCTCTAAACTGGACACCTCCAAGGAAATCTACGATAGATTGGACTACTCCTTTGAACTATAATGTAATTCCTGGTTTCGAGGAATTAATGGCTAGATGCATTCAAGAAGAAACAAGGGAAGAAGTGCAAGAAATGCCCATGCCTAAAGGTCCTCCTGCTGCCTTTTCTTCTCATGCAAAGAAAAGAAATAATTCTGGGACTAAATCAAAAGGAAAGGCTGGACCTAAGGCTAGAAGAAAATGACGATGTTACATTTTTGATAAAGCAAGTCACTATGTATGAGATCATGAGCATCATGATGAATGAGATCATGGAAATAAAGGGCAACATGAGATCATGGACATATAGCATAGCATGATGATGATGCACACTAGTTTGAGCAGCATTATGATGGATAAAATCATGGACATGGGCAACATGATGATAATCATGATTAGAGAAGCATGGTACAGTATGTAGTGGTGCAACTCGAAATCCCTCTGATGGCAATCAAAGGAATGACAAATTCAACAGCAAAGGTAAGAGGAGAGGTGGGAATCAAGGAATAGGACAAGCATTCAAGAAGGCTAGAAATTCTAGGATGTATTAAATGCACCTGACCTCAAAAGGAACCTAGTGTCCATCTTGGCAATGGAAGGCAGAGGCTACAAGGTAACCTTCAACAATGGCAAGGTATGTGTATGGAAAAATAATGTTAAAGATGCCTTTACTCTTGGGTTTAGTGTTGATTCATTATATCAGGTCGATGGAAGTCCGTTAGGTGTCATGTCTTGTGACACAACTCTTTAGTCCAAACTTTGGCATCGGAGGTTTGCCCACCTTCATTACAAAACTCTACCTGATGTAAGACAGATGGTAACAGGGATGCCTGAATTCCAAGTGGATAAAGAAGGTGCATGTCTGGGATGTGCCAAAGGGAAGCTCAAAAGGGGACCATTCCCCTCAAGCCAAAGCAAGACCTCCAATATATTACAATTGGTTAACTCAGGCATACCTGAGGTTGGCATTAAGAGGGAGACTACTACACCACATACTCATGAGAAGAATGGTGTGGTGGGAAGGAAGGACCACACGCTGATGGAAGCTGTCATGGCCATGCTACATGATCAAAGACTTCCAAAGTTTCTATGGGCTGAAACTACAATCACCGCCGTATATGTACAAAATCGATGCCCTCATCAAGCATTGGGTTCCTAAACACCTGAAGAAATTTTCACCACCGGTCAAAGGGAAGTCATGATTAGTCATGATGTCACCTTTGACAAAGATATGGCTCTCAGCAAGGTGGACAATCTACTGACTTTGAGTAGCTCTCAAGAAGCTGACACGAGGGAACCGATAGAAAATGATGATGAATCAATGCTTGATGTAGAAGAACCCATGGATCCGATTGATCCTCATCCACATGAGGCTTCCTCTTCTAGGAAGAGGCCTTCATGGCTTAGGGGGATACTTAATGATGCTGAAGGACATGCTGCACCTTGAGGAACCTTCCATCAAAGTAAGAAACTTAACAGGTATCAGGGATACCTGACCATCATGAGCATGATCATACAAAATGAACCTTCATCATTCTCAAATGTCATCAAGCATTAACTATGGAAGGATGCTATGACCATAGAATACGAGTCTATTATGGAGAATGATGTATGGAAGTAGTTCCCAGACCCTGGAAAAGACAATTGTTACTTCAAAATGGCTTTACAAGATAAAGCACGCAGCAAATGGAAGTATGGAAAAGTATAAGGTTCATTTTGTTGCTCGTAGTTTATCCCAGAAGGGAGGTATAGACTATGATATTTGCACCTGTTGCCAGATATACGACCATATGCTTGATCATAGCCCTTGTGGCTTCACAAGGATGGAACCTACATCAGATGGATGTTAAGACCGCATTCTTGCATGGTTCTATCAAAGAAGAGGTCTATGTGGAGCAACTTGAAGGATTTGAGATTTATGATTGAAAATCTCATGTATGCAGGTTGAAGAGGGATCTCTATGGGCTGAAGCAAGCACCCCGAGCATGGTATGAGAGGATCGATAGCTACCTGATGAAGCTGGGATTCACTAGGAGTGAAGCTGACCCTAACCTTTACTTTAAGGTTGAATATGACAAGCCTCTCATACTGGTGTTGTATGTGGACAACCTCTTTGTAACAGGTGCAAACCCTCTCATTCACAAATGTAAGAGGGATATGGCTTCTGAATTTGAAATGAAGGGCCAAGGACTTGAAGTGTGCCAGAAGCCAAGGAAAATTTTCCTATCTCAAGGAAAATATGTGGTAAATATATTGGAAATATTCGGTATGATGGACTGCAAGCCTGTGACTACCTCGAAGATCTTAACTTTTAGAAGTTATATGGTAGTGATGTCGGACCAGACTTGGGAAATGCCTCTGAGTTTCAAAAACTCATTTGCATTGATGTTCTTGGTGAACCTCTGTCCGAACATATGTTTTGTAGTTAGCATTGTGAGCTCATATTTGGTTGAGCCTCACTGGATTGATGCCAGGAATCTTTTGAGATGTCTTTAGGACACAATCTCTCATGGATTAAGATACACTGCTGGAGATGTGAGACTACTTGGATATGCTGATGTTGATTGGGCAGGCAGTGTGGTGGACAGTAAGAGCACTTCTGGTTACTGTTTCACCTTGAGATCTACTTCGATATCCTAGATGAGCAGGAAGCAGAAGTCGGTGGCTTTGAGCGCCGCCGAAGCAGGATATATTGTTGCTAGCATAACCTTGTGTGAGGCAGTCTAGTTGCGAAAGCTCTTTAGTGAGCTGTTTGGATTTACATTGGATACCACTGTGATTCTTTGTAACAACCAGAGGTGGGAGTCGATTATTGAGGAATCCCATATTCGTCAATTGCTCCAGCAGATAGACATCATCTGGGATATGGTAAGTCGATGAGAAAGGAAGCTCCATCACATTAAGATGATGTACAGGTTGATACACCTTGTCAAATCCCAGAGGAAAGATCTAATCTGTGATTTTCCCAAACAAATTGGAGTCGGCAAGAAACCATTGTACAAGGGTCCTGCATGTTGCATACATTGAGCTCTGAGGGCTTGCGGTTCCTACTGGAGCAACATATGACCACAGGGTGACTCACCCTCCCCTGGTGGTGCACACTGGAATAAGATGATTCGCTCTCTTGTGGGACAAGATGATTCGCTCTCTTGTGGAACAGGATGATTCGCTCTCCTGTGTAGCAGGATGATTAGTTCTCCTGTGAGGCCTGGATTGATGTGTTCTGCACGACGATTGTAGCAAGATTGATGTGTTCTCCTATGAGGACAGGATTGATTAGTTGTCCTATCGAGGCATCCTACCCATGCAGGCTGGGACTCATGGGAAGTACCTCTCATCTGATCAATGAGCAGGGAAATGAAGTTAGGGACCACAGTAGTACCGATGGACACATCGTTGTATCTACCGTACTCCCTACGCTAGGATGACCTCCATTGATCTGGGATCAATGATACTGGTCTGGGACCAGTGGTAGGAGTTGTACCATACTATGACACTGACTTCGGGTCGGTTGAGACTGGTCTGGGACCAGTGGTACATACTCTGAGACTGACTTTGTGTCAGTGCAGTACTGGTCTAGGACCAGTGAGAGTGGTACATACTATGATGCTAACTTCGGGTCGGTTGAGACTGGTCTGGGACCAGTGGTACACTCTCTGAGACTGCGATACTGGTCTGGGACCAGTGGTAGGAGTTGTACCATATTATGACACTGACTTCGGGTCAGTTGAGACTGGTCTAGGACCAGTGGTACATACTCCGAGACTGACTTCCTATCAGTGCAATACTGGTCTGGGACCAGTGAGAGTGGTACATACTATGATGCTGACTTTGGGTCGGTTGAGACTGGTCTGGGACCAGTGGTACACTCTCTGAGACTGCGATACTAGTCTAGGACCAATGGTAGGAGTGGTACTTACTATGAAGAAGCTGACTTCGGGTCAGCTGAGACTAGTCTGGGACCAATGGTACGCACTCTGAGACTGACTTTGAGTCAGTGGAGGATGATACTGGTTTAGGACCAGTGGAGTTGTACTCACTATGACGCCGACTTCGGGTTGGTTGAGACTGGTCTGGGACCAGTGGTACATACTCTGAGATTGACTTTGAGTCAGTATGATACATGCTCAATCATTTCTTCTTCTTCATAATTCAGACAAAAGCACAACAGAACATAACAATGCAAGAGCATAGCAGAACAGAGCAAAACAGTACAGATCAGTGCAGGGCAGAAGAAGAGAAAGCAGAACAGGCAGAATAGAGCAGAGCAGGGAAAAGGTTAGGCTATACATGGCAGTGCATTTGATGGATGAATAGTAATGACCGATAGACAGATTGCGGATGAAGTTCTCCATGGTTGAGAGGGAGTGTTAAAATTGGCAACCAGGGAAAAACTTCATGTGGGTCATCTTATTCATGACAGATAATATTTTTATTAGATTCCTCTCGTCGAGAGGTGTAGGATTGATAGAAATATCATCTGATTCCTATAAGTATTCATGGAGATACGAATTTATTTTGATTACGGAATTATTATCAAGCCGAGCTACAACTCATGTAGGCTCAGAAGCCCAACAGTCACATCTATTCACCCACCAACGTTGTGTATAAATATAAGAGGACTTTTCCTCATTTTGACTCACTCATCTCATCACATCTCTCTCTCTCTCTCTACTACGCAGAAATGAGTCTCTTCTCTACTGCGCTGAAATGGGTCTCTCTCTCACACATGTGAAGCTGAAAGCTGTTGAATTTGAAGCTGCAACTGCAGAAGTAAATATTCACCTGGGTGGCTTAGAATATCTCCTCTTTGGAACTACACTGTAGGTTCATTTGAACCTCCTCTGAAAGCCGCATCTTTTGGTGGTGGAATGAAGTCAATCCGATGAATGGTTTACGAGATATCGACTGCCCTAGTTTGAAGCCGGAAACTGCTGAAACTAAAGTTGCCACTGCAGAAGTAAAGATTGACCTACGTGGCCTAGAAGATCTCCTCTTTGTAACTGCACTATAGGTTCATCTGAACCTCCTCTGAAAGCCGCAACTTTTGGTGGTGGAATGAAGTCAATCGGACGAATGATTTTCAAGATATCGTCTGCCCTAGTTTGATAATGAAGCCGCTAATGCTGATGCTATTGATCTAGGGTTTGCTACTATTGATATGAATCAGATTTATTGTACTATTTCTCTCTGCTGAATTAGTGAAGATAAAATAATATTTGATCAAAGGGTCTCCCCACACATTGTGGGGTTTGTCCCTGGCTAGCCGCCACATCTTGTGTCTCTTGTCTTGGCTTGTTTTCTATCGATCGTTTAATGTTCTATCTGCACTTTACTTTATGTACGTGTGATTGCTAATCTTTGGAATATAATAAGGAAAAGAAGTAAATTTTTATAAGCATAGAACATACCATAACTTAACAAGGTCTAGGTGTGTCTCTTGTTGAACTGAAGATTTTCTCTATTGAAAAGGATTATTGGGTTCCCCCTTAGTGGATTTTGTGAGGGTAAATCTTTGTGCATTATGATATCTACCATTCTACTACTATTTTCATGGTTGAATTTCTAAAGTATGATTATGTAATGATATATTGGAAAAATTAAAAGAATATCAACATCAGTTGAAGTGATTATTAGTTTGTAGAAATATTGTGCTAATATCTATCACACTTTAAAAATTAACATGGTATCAAAGCTTTGCTAAAGAAAGGAATAGTGAGATCACTCTTGAAGAAACCCTACATTGAGATCGATATTGTTGAAGTCATTTTTATTTACATCCATGGATTCTTCTATGAAATCATAGAACAAGTTAGAAGGGGCCTCAAACTTTAGAGGTTGGAATACTAGGATTTATCTTATTCTTGCATAGAACAAAGTCTTGTATATTGTGGCAAGTAAAGTTGTTGAACCAACATATAATATAGAACACAAAAAATTAAAGGAAAATGACATCATTGCCATGAATCTCATTGTGTATTCATTTAGAAACCATATATTCCTCTGTATTGCAAATCTTGATACTTCTGAGAAGATGTATGATGCCCTAACTAATCTATTTATTATCAAGAACATTGGTCAAGACATGAGATTGAAGAATGATCTCCATGATATAAGGATGAAAAATGATGACATTTCAACTTCACATTTTGTAATAATCTCTCAATTAAGAGACCACATACAAGTAATTGATGAAACTTTCTTGGAGAAGGAACATATGATTATATCACTCAATGGTCGACCTAGATCATGAGGTGCATTTGTAACAAGTATAAGTATTTGGAAGGAATATACTTCATTTGAAAAACTATGGAACTCTTTTGCTCAAGAAGAATCAATGTTTATATAAAGAGATAGAAATGAAGAAGCTTCTCAAGAATTTGCAACTTGTTTCAAGAAGAATAATGGAGGAAAGAACAAGCTTGGTTTCTAGAATTAAAAATCAAAAGGAAGACCTGCTCAACAAGGAAAGAAAGACATGATGTATTAATGTCGTGAAGGAGACAATGATAAAAAGATAAAAGGAAAACAGCATGCTTTCAAAACCGACATTAATGATGAATATCTAAAGAAGTCTAGAGGTGATAATATTTCTTTTACTTTTCTGATCTAATAGGTTTTGCTAGAGATGATGATTATATGTGGATGCTATATAGTGGTGCTTTAAGACAGATAACATAAGATCATGAAAATATCTCTAGCATGTTGGAAAGAAGGTTATCTCAAAGGGTAGAGTTTGGAAACAACCACAGCTATGCATCCTTTTAATTTGTAAATAAATACTCTCTCACATGAAAGTTTCTATTATTGGAACACACATATCAGAGGCCCAACCTTACAAATGTTACGATTAATAAAAACTCGATAGGCCTCTCGTTATTTACATATGCATTATTGGATAATTTTTTATCAGATCATTATAATATCAGAACTTTCCTTATAAGAAATTTACGATAAAATCGTTCTTTGATCAAGCATGTACGATATGTAAAACACAAAGTTAAGTTGGTGCTTCCTTTTAAATTGAATATTTTAAATAATTTTCAGCCCCAAAAGCTACCACCTGGCATATCGGAACCCCCGAGCATTGTAATCTTTTAACTGCGCCATCTCAAAAGTCTCGATATCCCAAACCTATGATACTTAGCACTTCCACTATACCAAAACTCCTCATACCACACTATTACGATGCCTCCGAGTTCCGATATTCGATATCTCCAATGTTATCTCAAACCTATAATATTCTCCTCTTTACCCATATCGAGAATTTTTTATCTTTAATGTTCACTCTTTCAATCCGTGTTATTCCATTTGTTGATATGAAACTTTTGATATGTCTTCCCACCTACACTTATAGTTGTTATATATTTAAACATGACATATCGGGAGTCTTAAATATCATAATTTTTAGTGTGTGTCGAGGTGATTTCTCTGATAAAATTCTTCCAATATGTTGATATGTGTAGAACCCATGTGAATTTAAGCTTTTCATTTAATATCTGAAAGTGGTGAATTTATGGTTTTTTAAATTCTAAACAACCTTATTCCTTACAACTTGATTTTATTATGATTTTCAGTTTAAGACAGAAATCATTATGAAAAATTTTTATTTGCGCTAAAGACTTTCTAGTGAAGGAATTATCATTTAGTCTTGTGCTTTTCCATTGCGAGACAGTCCTGATAAGTGTAATTTAGAATAAATTCCTAAGGAACCTAAAGTAAGGAAGAAATGATTCACTCAGCAATAATCAGTTGCTCCATCAACTGAAAATATCGATATGCCATGGTTACTTTCCAACACAGTCTGTTATTTAGATGCCATGAGTCCGTCCCGAGAATCTATCTATCAGCTATTCAAAGATTAAGGACCAAGGTTCACCCAAAGAATAATTACAATTGAGGATTCTACTCCAATTTATAATACCACTTACAGTGATGTTGAAAATTCATTTTTACACAGAATTTTTTCTCAACCTAAGATCCTTCCCTATATAGATATGATTCGGTGGGTCATGGAACACTTGAACATTGTAGATAGGAAATTCATAACAAAGAATGGTACAGTCATAGTCCCTTTCAACGGTAGTGATTTCAGTACAATGTACCATTTGCCACTACCGTAGTGTAAATATGACAAATTTTTTTGGATAAATTCATGAGTAACATTGATTATGCATAAAAACCCGTGAAGGAATGGAGGAGGGAGCCCAATAAGCATAAGTGTGAGGAAAAGGGAATATATGTTGTAGAATCTCTCGCAAGCCCTTATTCTCAAGTTGTTGCCATGGTACGTAGACATTTTTCTTATCCTAATTCTTAGAAATTCTCGAATCAATGGACTCTGCTAATTGATGCCACCTGGGAAGGATATATATTATACTGGGGAAATATATTACCTGATAACTTAGACACACACATTCTGAGTTTTAGGAAGAAGCATGCAATTTTAGAAAATATAATTCCTTATCTCTATATGAGTGTCTATGTAATGGATACCCTATTCTTCACTACGGATTTCACCTCCATTGGTTGGAAATGGACCTTAGAGGACCCAACTCCTATTTATATATACCATAATATCCTTCGGGACTCTAAGTATCACCCTCGTTTCCATAGAATCTTCCAGGGTGTCATGCTGCCTATTCATCAAATTATCTTTAATAAGAGAGCTCCTAGGATTGCCTTGGAGGCAGAGACAAACTTTCTCAAGGTTGGGAATTAGGTTGGTGAGGAGTTGTTTACCTGAATCCCGGTCTTTGGTAGTCTTGCTAATCCACATGTTTTTCCCCTGTATGCGCCTAACAAACTGCTAGCTCATGAGATAGTATACCAAACCATAGGTAATGGAATTTCTAAAGTATTGAAATAATACAATAAGAAATTGTCGCCTACCTTTCCTTTTTGTTGTGGTATGTATACATTAGAGAATTTTAAAGATGCAGTGATTGATATTAACTCTATTTTAGAGTTGAAATTTCATACTATCCCTAACGGAAAATACAATCCTCATGGAACTGTCAGGAAGGTTACTACACAGTCAAGCATCAAGCAATTCTCTCATGAACCAAATTACTTTGATGATTTCTTTGAAAATAATCCCACCTATTAAATAGTTTCCAAACAGACTGCAGAGCATCTAGCTCCATAGGAAATCAATCAATTTTTCCGATATAGGGAAGCAAGGCTATCTCGTTTACCCTTAGACTCATTAAAAATTTCATAGGAAAGCATAGCTTAATGAAAGGTTACAATTATTCCTTCTACATAGGTTACTGATATACCTGAACCAAACTATACAGGGGCTTCTACTTCCACTGAGAATGAAATGCAATTTCAATGTTCTAAGCTTGAAAATATATGGGAATAATATAGGCAAGTTTTGAAAGGAAATAAACCTGAGGTTTTAGTGACTACCTCACAAGAGAAGGTCTTAGACACTCTAGAAACTTTAGCGAAAACTCCAATAACAATAAAGACCTTTGAGAAGCCTTTAGAGATTGAAGACATGAAAATTATACCAGTATTCCTGACCTCTAAGGTCGTATTAAGGGTCAAAGAGATTCCTCCTCTTGACATGTTTTATAGTCCTCAACATAACGTTGTTGTAAAAAGGAAAAGAAAGAAAATGAAGATTTCCCAGTCTTAGGCCTTAGTCCTTGAAAACACGTCTTTTGAAGTAGTATGGAAGGGTTCATAGTCGACTCCTGCAGAGGAAATTGGAATAATCACTCAGTTCACAAGAGTGTATCCTTCTATGACTATGGACAAAGACACTAAGATACAAAAACTTTTATAGGAATAGAGGACATGATTATACAGTTGGAACGGAGTCTTCAAAGTGGCGAGAAAAATATTTCTAACTAATGACAAGAACAATTTTTTTAGCTCCATAATAGTTTCAACACCCTTAAAGTTCAACATGAATCTGATTTGAGGATCCTTGATGTTCAAATTCAGGAGTTACAAAATAGGATTGAACATCTGAAAATTAATCCTGAATTAGCAGAATTCGAAAGGGAAGAAGGAGAATTAAATACTCTCCCTGGTCAAAATCATGTCCTATTATACAAGAAATTAGTTATCATTTATGATTTGTGTCACACAACCAATTCATTAGTGGAACAATTGTCCAACCTCATAACATACTTTGATGATATTGAGGAAAATATTGCAGGCTACATAACATGGCAAGACAACGCTGAAGGGAGGTTAGTTGATCTCTCGAGGATAGAGGAATCACATAAGCAAATAGTCTTGAGGGAATGGGAAATACACCTCGATCATACAGAGACAACAATATTCTATGCGAGAGATATCTCCAATGACCTCATTGAAGCCATTACCAATAACTTGTTTTAGGCGAATCTTATTTCAGACTACCCTGAGGGAACTCTACCAGTTATCAAACTAATGACCTAAATGTGGTAGGAATTTTCCAAGAAAAGGGACAAAAAGATCGATAAGCTATCTAAAATTGACCTAGAATTCCATTGGAATTTATTAGTCAAGCTTCACAGCCAATGGCTAATGGTCAGATGGCTATCCAACATGACCACTCACATGCTACCAGCATTGCAAGATGCCATATTTACAATTCAAATGTGGATTCAACGAAAGTCTGTTATGCCCCTATACTACTAGTGTAACCCCTTATTGTTATTAGTACAACCCACTTATTATATTGATGTACCCATGTAGTGCCCATATTGTTACTATTGTGCCCCATAGAAGCCCACTATTGTTATTATTGTGCCCTTAGATTATTATTGTTATGCCGGCTCTGATTATGTTATGACCCCTTAGACTCCTATAGATTGAAAGGAGGTCTTTTCATTTGTATCATCCAAGAATTGTTCATTTATGTAATGTAGAGGAGGTTGCCCCCTCGCAGAGGCTGAATTCTAAGGTGTTGATCTATCTTTTCTATCTTTTTCTTGAGCTGGTTTCATAACATTTGGTATCAAAGCTTTGGATTCTAGGGTTTCGTTGCTCCAAACAAGTCATCGTGGAATTTTCGCTATAACTTTATTTTTGTGACATTTCAGAAGCTAAAAACAAAACCCATTTGAGAAGAAATCGTGCTAAATCGCAAGTCCCAATTTCATAGATTTTCGCACTATATTTGCGGAGATATGATATGAGGAAATTGGTCTTTTTGCAGACTCCTGAATTACATTCCAAACAGGTGACCTGGGGAAAATCGTCATAACTTTCTCTCTGAGCATCGGATTGAAAATTCATAAGAAGGTACAAAAATAAGACGGACTATAGTTTATTGGATATATTTTTCAGAACCAAAGGTCGAAATAGTGACATGTGGCACTTCATACAAGTTCGCTCTTCTAGAAAGGTCTATAATCAGGTCATCTTGGGAGATTGTGCATAACTATTTCTTGGAGAATCCAACATGGATCAGATTGGTGGCATTGGAAAGAGGACATAGAGCGCTACTAGAGGGTGCAATTTTAGAACATAATGATCTGAAAGTACAAAGTTACAGTCGTTTCAAGATCAAGCTCCTAAAATCAAGAAAAAACAAGATGAGGAAGTTTGATGGCAAGGATCCGGTAAATTAGATACTTCAAATGGAGAAATATTTTGATCTACATGGTGTACCAGTGTTACAAAAGGTATGTATTGCATCTTCATATTTAGAACCGGATCAATTTTTATGGTATGAAGGGCTTTTTTCTCATAAACAACTTGTTACATGGTCAATTTTCATGGAGGAAATGATAGCACATTATGAGGATACAAAGAGTAACACCTTCTTTAGAGCAACACCACAAATATTGGAAAGAGTAAAAGGGCTTTGTGACATAGTGGAAAGCAAAATTATGGAAACCAGGAAGCATACCCCTCACAACTATAAAGATGGAAGTGTTGCTTCTCCTAGCCTTCCACAACCTACAAGGGTTACACCACAACAATTGTAAGAAAAAAGAGAAAAAGGGCTTTGTTATAATTGTGATAGAAAATGCACTAAAGGTCATAAGTGTGCCGAGAATAAATTATTTTACATAGAATATGAAGAGGAGGAAGAAAAGGATCAAGAAACATCAAAAGAAGGAGATATACGCTAAGACCCCACCCCAGAGAAAGAAGAAATGAATCTGACCATACCTTATAAAGCAGTGGCAAGAATTACCACTCCTCAAACTATTAATATAAAAGGACATATCAAGAAGAAAAATGTTCAAGAAGTGAAATATCAAATTGAGCATCAAGAAATGAATCTGACCATATCCTGTCAAGGGTTGGAAGAAATTAACACTCCTCAAACTCTAGATATATAAGGACATATCAAGAAGAAATAGGTTCAAGTAGTGAAAGATCACATCGAGCATCAACAACAAGTTCTCCAACTTTTAAAGGACAATGCCACTTCGGTGCAAAATCAAACAAAACAATAGGTAGATCAACTCTGTAGTGAAAAATGTTTGATGTAGGTGATTGGGTATTTTTACTGCTACATCTCAAGCAAGCTATTTATGAGAAGGAAATGTTGGCAATATTACGTGAACTTAAAAAATGGCGACCTTACCGAACAGGAAGACTCTTCAAGGATGAGGATGTGGAAGCATTGTTTTGTGCTATTTCTATTATCCAACCAGATTGGATAAATGAAGCAAGGGATGAATGGAAGAAGGATGAAGAAGTATTGCCACTTATTCAAAAGTTGCAAAAGATCGCAATTCAAACAATATTGCCAGAAATTGAAGAGGAAGGAAAAATCATATTGGAACCTGGAGCAGTCACAGAAACAAGAACCTGATAGCTACGAAATCGATCAATTTCAGAGTATCTCATCAAGTGGAAGAACTTACCCACTGAAGATTCCACATGGGAGGACAAGAATTATATACAGAAGCATCAAGAACTACTCAAGCGTTGAGGACAACGCTTTTTGAAGGAGAGGGGCATGTTAGGCCCCTATACTACTAGTGTAACCCCTTATTGTTATCAGTACACCCACTTATTATATTGATGTACCCATGTAGTGCCCATATTGTTACTATTGTGCCCCATAGAAGCCCACTATTGTTATTATTGTGACCTTAGATTATTATTGTTATGTCGGCTCTGATTATGTTATGACCCCTTAGACTCCTATATATAGAAAGGAGGTCTTTTCATTTGTATCATCCAAGAATTTTTCATTTATGTAATGTAAAGGAGGTTGCCCCCTCGAAGAGGCTGAATTCTAAGGCATTGATCTATCCTTTCTATCTTTTTCTTGAGCTGGTTTCACAACAAAGTCTTTGTGTGAATTGAAGCCCATGACAACTATTTAAGAACTCTAATAGTGTATGGGAGGGAAATCTTCCTCATAGGCTTAGTCAAGTTGTTATAAAAAATTCTAAAATTGTCTTGTTATTTTGTTTTAAATGTTGTTTGTTAAAATTTCTTCATGCTTTTACTCCACTTTGCTATATTTGTATTTATTTTTGAAACTATAATTCTCCTTTATTTGTATGGAGAAGGGGTTATGAATTTCAGAAAGAAAGCTTTTGTTTGCACTATTGTAACTTAAGTTCCTCTTAATAGAAAGTTGAACCACTACTATTTTCTCATGAGCAGAGCTATGATATATCAAGTACTACTATTTGTCTATTATTACTTTCCTTAAGAGTTAAATGGTTATTTGATTACATTTATCATATGTGTGTGATAAGAAATCATACATTTTTCCATACAGATATGTGTGATTGAAATCATATATTATATGCATAAACAATGAAATATTATATGTGTAATGAATTCATCAACTAATTTAATTAACTATTTAATTAAATTAGTTATCATTATCTGCTTTAACTTCCTAATAACTTGATAATATGTATTGTCATGTTGCTTGTGGCATCCTTCTAAATCACATATACAGATAAGCTTTTCTGAGATAGATATTTAGTTAACATACTATTTATTTTCAGCATTAATTACCTCATAGCCTTACACCTATATACTCCATCTATTTTCATAATTTATATCAAGGGAAACTAGTCCCACAATTTCCAGTCAGAGACACTATTCCAAACAGAAAAGGATCTGCTCTAATGTCCTGACCAGGTAGTTTTCCTCAATGTTGAGGCAGATATTTCAAGCCTTGAATAAAAATCTAAAAGGTTTTCTAGTTATGAAACTCTTATGACTAACCTTATTGATGCAAAACCTTCCACTTATGAATAGGAAACTATCTAGCAAGTGTGGAATGAGGCCATGAATGATGAATACCAATCCACCATGAAGAATGATGTTTGGGAGATTGTACCGAGATCCAAATGGAAGTTAGCAGTGAATTACAAGTGTATATATAAGATCAAGCATGTTGAAAATGAAAGTATCGACAAATATAAGGTGTATTTGTAGCTAGAGGGTTCTCCTAGAAAGAGGGAGAAGACTATGATGAGACCTTTGCTCCAGTTTGTAGGTACACCTCCATTAAATCCATTACTTCTCTTGCTTCCTCACTAGAATGGATTTGACATCAGTTGAATGTAAATACTACTTTACTTAATGATGTAATTGAGGAAGAGGTTTACATACGCAAAACTTAAGGTTTTGAGGTGCATGCAAGAGAATCTCATGTTTGTTGGAGGTCGAAATTGCAGAAATTGCTAAGGAAGTGCAAGAAGAAAATCTTGTCAAGGTACTTTGTCTTGGAGGGTATTGGTTAAGGGTCATAGGTCTTGTAATTTGTCAATTTAATATTCTCTAAGAAGAGAAGAATTCTTGTGGTTTTTCCTCTCAATTGGACAGGTTTTGGCCATCACTGCTGGCCTATATCCCATGCCCTTTTGTTTCACTATTATTTATCATTTTGTAGTTGTTGGATGAAAAGAACAAAATAATAATTAAGGTTAGAAATATTCTAATCAAGATAAGAAAAATTCGTCAGAATAATTTATCAAAGTAAGAGGTTATAAACTTAAATATTAAGTTGGCGGAATTAGAAGGAGTAGAGGAAGGTATGAGGAAGAAGTACAAGGAGAACAAAGATGCGTGTGAGAGATCATAATCTAAAGTGATATCCTTGAGATGATAGCAAATGATGGAGAAGAGAGTTGTGGCCTTGTAGTTTTCATGATATCTAGAGATCACCACTAGATAAATATGGTCTTGGATATGAAAAGGGTGAGTCTAGTTTTCATGTAAGTAAAATCAACAAAGAAGAACCCAAGAAGCCTATAGAAAACAATACCAACAACAAGAGTGAGAAACAAGGAAACCGGCAGTAGAATCAACAAAAAATCAAGCAACAAAACCAATATCAATAAAGAAGAAAAATAAAGGAGCTCCTACATTCAAAATATATTTTACTCCAAGAGACGATCATGGCAAATCTGTAAAATTCCAAAGGAACCAAATTCCCTTTATTCTTTTTGTGCATAAAGTAGAATGTTACAACTATGACAAATTTGGGCATGTTGTAGCTAACTACAGGAGAAGAATGTATAGATCAAATCAACAAATCTTGTAGTAGTATAAACAACCAAGGTGATTAGCCAATAGGTATAATCATGTTTTTTATGTTTATTTTTTTCATGTAACCCGTTTGGCCATAAAACATATGATTGCAGATCTAACCAATGGAGGAGAAGCACATTGAAAACAAGGTATATATCTAGTATGAACAGAAGGATACTTTATCTTATTTCTTCATATCTTGGCCATGTGGATTGATACACATGTCATAATTTTTTCCATATGGAAAGAGACTATTTTCTACCCCGTTATTCAAGGAAAAATTGTTAAAATCAACAAAAACAAAGAGAAGCTAACAAAAAACTAGTGAAGGAAGAAAAGAAGAAACCAAAGACTATGTGGAGAAAGAAGGAGCAACAACTCTTCAAGTAGTGAAGAGCATCCCCTCCTGTAGTCCACGATTGGTTCTTGCTTACTTATAGAGGACTATAGAGTTCATCATAGGTTCATAACCCTATGGGGAGCACATGACTCAAGTATGTAACTTAATGAGTATGATTTGTTGTAGTAGTACTTGATGAGTTCATTCAACCCTCATGCACATTTAGGTCCACACGATTAACCTATATATTGGAGCTATATTGATATCAGGGGGAGCTATGCATGGTATGATATTTTCATGGATTTTATTATTATTTTTCATCACTTTCACTAAGTTATTGTAGGTTTTAACACTAATGATAAATTACCTGCATACGAATTCAAAAACCTGAAGATAAATACTAAAGAGAACATAAAATATAAAATAAATATACACAAAGATTTCCCCCGGATCCCAAAAATAAGACTACCAACTTGATTTTTCATTATTTTACTTTGAATGTTACACTAAATATATATACATGTCGAAGCATTCATAAACCTCAATCCATTAACCTTCGATTAGAACGTAATTGTAGTTCCCTTAATCAGATCTACAAAATTCCATGGGCAGAAAACTATCATGCCCAAAACCATGTGTGAAATCCATGCAAAAAACCATAGGTAGGTCTGGCCACCTAATATAGGGTCCAAAAAACATTTTCCTAGGGCACTTCCCTAGACCCCGTATAGGGGAGAGACTGCCCTCCTAAAACCCCTCGACAGGGGGGCGATGACCTTTTTGTGACCCCCTTGTTGCGCCCGATGTAATGAAACAAGGGCAGCTTTCACCCCCTGCTCATGTAACTAGTCGTGGAATGAATATAGCACACACCCAACAGTCTCCCACTTGTTTTTTTATTTTCCACACAGGGGGTAACAAGAGATATTAGTCATCAGTCCAGCCCTAAAACATCCATTGTTTCTCTACACCAAGAAAACTTCTGAGTTGTCATAGAATTCATCAATGCATCTATAGCATTCTTCAAAGTGTCCACATTTACCAGCAACACCTTTTTTTCTACAAGCATATCCCTCAAAAAATGATACTAAACATCAATGTGCTTTGTCTTTGAATGATAAGAAGGGTTATTTACCAAGAAAAATGCACTTTGACTATCATAGTCTATCCTTAAAGATTAGTATACTAACCCCATACCTGAACGCAATATCCGCTACCAAACTGCTTCCCCTTTTGCATTAGTGGTTGACATGTATTCTACCTTTGTAGTTGAAAGTGCCACTACAGAATATCTCTTTCTCATCCAACTGATCGCACCCCCAAATAGGTTAAATACATACCCACTTGTAGATATTCTCTAATATATATCTCCATCTCAGTTTTCATCAATAGTGAATCCACGAATGTCCAAAACTTTGTCCAAACCTGGTCTTCATTGGTAGCATATACCATAATCACTAGTTGCATGCAAATACCTGAAAACCCGCTTCACTGTTTTCCAATTCTACTCCCGTTGTTTTTACATAGACATTCTCAATACTCCCACCACATGTGAAATGCTTTGTCTAGTACAGACCATTTCATACATCAGGCTACCTACTGCACTTGCATATGGAACACATGACATGTCCTATTCCTATTCTTGTGTCTTGGGACATTGTTCAGTAGATAAATTTACACCTACAGGAATAGGAACCTTCATGGATTTACTATCCTGCATATTAAACCTCTATAGTGTTGTCTTGAGATACTTCCTCTTGTTTAACCATATCTTCCCCCTTTTCCCTAGATCGTTTAATTTCCATGCCCAGAATATAGTTTGCAGAACCAAGATACTTCATCTCGAATTTGGAGGAAAATTGAGTCTTTAAATCCTGGATAATTTATTTGTCATTTCCAATCAACAACATATCATCCACACACAAGACTAGATAAATAAGACGGTCACCAATTCATTTAAAATACGCACAGTGATCTTCTTTCCTTCTGGTGAAGCCAAGTCCCCGTATATGTGTATCAAATTTCTAATACCACATCCTTGGTGATTATTTTAACCCATACAGAGACTTTTTTAACCCCATTCCAATTCTTTCTTTCCCTTAACTGCAAAGGAAATTCAAAATTTATACACAAACATATAACTTATAGATAATTATCTTGAGAAACGGAAACAAGAAATTCTAGTTTAATTTGTCCTTGAATTAAACTCAAAATTAAAAATTGAATTCTATTCTCAAAGCAACTTGTAAATAGTTAATTAAGTTTAATTAACTTAGTTAGCTTAGGAATTTTGAGATGGAAGTCTTTCTGTATTCATGTATATGTTCCCCTTAAGTTTTGGGGGTCTACTATGAGTTTAAATTGAGTTGGAAATTAGATCACTCAGTTTATTGAGTTATGTTCAGTTAAATTAGTTCCAAACTATTTGTGGAACTAATAGAGAGTTAACAGTGAGTTGGTGCACTAGTGCATCCACAAGTGTCACTTTAGTTAATTAAAGATTCCCTCATCAAAAACTCATGCATGTCGATTCTGAGAAAGACCCAATTGAGAGTAGAGTGCAAGGATAGTCTACTATCAGTTGTATTATTTACTGGAATGTAAGTATCATGCATGCATCAAATATTTATCCTATTTTTGGATTGCACAGTTTTCAAAGCATGAATTCGCATTAAATATGGGTTATTCATCCTAGGAATTACATAAGAGATTAGGGGCTTGGAGAGCTATAAAATTCACTAAGTGTTGGCCAAGAGCTAGCCTGTGAGGTGAGAGAGTTGGGCATACTTGTGCAAAATTTCTCTACTGATTACAAGATTTGTATCTTCACTCATATTTCTGATATATGCAATGTAGATAGCAAGGTTTTGAGTAGTGGATTTCCCCATATACATCTCGTGTTATGTCCCATTGCTTTATCTTATTCTTCTTCTTATTTCTTTCATCAATCTATTGGCTTCCTCTAGTTGAATGTAGAAGTAGATTCTTGTCTTGTGCTTTAGTAAATTGTGTGAGCTTGTGAATCTATAGGAAATTTATACATGGTATCATAGCTGAGAACAATATACTAGAGGAGATTTTGAAGTTTTGAGTTTTGGGTTACAGGTGAAATTCGAGTTTGCAATACATACTTTAGGATCGGCTGATGGCATTCTACAGTTTGCGGCTCAAGTATGCCTTGGAAGGCAACTCAAATTTTATAGCTTGGAGGGACATAATGGAGGTTGTGTTAGAGGATAATGGCTTGAAGGAATTCGTTGATCAAGAAATTCCTAAGCCAACAACATTAGATGCACAGAATGTGGACAAATGGAAGAAGTGTGTGGAAAATGCTGATGAGCCCCAATTTTTGGTACAATTTGGGCTCATTTGGCCTACTTACCTTGCTCAACCATTCATATTTTATCACTTATGCATTCATTTCTTAGTATATTCGTGTTATTTGTAGGAAGAAGGGCAGGCATTATATCTATGTGGCTAATACATGATGATTTCAGGTTTTTGGCATTAAAGAGAGCAAAATACCACGCAAAAGGAGACAAGGAGACAGCAAAGGTGACATTGCGGGTTCACAGGGAGGTTGTCCACAGTCTTGATGACCTTCCTCATGATTTTCACCTTAACTCTGAGCTCCAACAACTCTCCCCACCGAGCATAAAGGCAGCCAACACGTTCTACAGGATCAGCAGTTTACAGCAGTTTGACTTTCAGTTGGACAGCCAAGCTCCACGAATGGAGGAAGCCAGCTTGATCTTCATTGTGTATAAATATGAAGGCCATAGCCTTTGTTAGGAGCTTTTTGAACTTTTGAACTGATATTGTAATTTCTGAGCACAGCTCGGTGTTTGTTTTTTGTAAGCCAGTTTTGGCATGACATTAGACTCTTGATTATGAATAAAGGCAAGCAGATTTGGATCTAATTCTGAGCTTTTAAGGGAGCTATAGCTCTCAGGTTAGGGCCCAACATGAGAGCAATAGACCTCCTCTTCTTGTAGTGTTATTTTCCTTTCTTTCCAGCACTTTGTTTCTTTGTTTTGATATGCATTTCAAGAACACAGTCTGCTGATTTGATTTCTTTAATGAGATTGAGTAGGATTAGCTTATGGTTAAATCACTTTCAGTTGCCTAGATTAGAATAGGAGGGTTGTAATTCACTGGAGCTCCAAGAAAAGGTTGTTAGTACTTCACTGCCATCTCTGTTTAGAGATTGGGGTGCAGTCTATACCAACCACCAAAAAAAACACAGTCTTTTTCTACTTTTATGCAAGCTGCAACACAGTCGTTTTAATCGTGGATCCTTCCATGCATTTTTCTCTAGAGCCATACTTCTTCATTCTACCTCCATGCACGACTTTTCTTCACGATTTACATTGTTGTTCATTGGCTAAATAGCACAGGTCAACGAATTCTCGTTTTTGGTGCAAGACATAAGCAATTTGTTTTATTTACACTGCTTAGTATCATTCCATTTCCTTCTTCTTCTTCTTAACCACGCCTAAAGCCACCTCCTCGACCTCTGTTCAGCTCGTTTACCTTCCAACTCCTCCATTGCCCACGTAGCTCCATCTTTTTGACCTTTCGTTGCTGCCATCCTTCTATCCACCAACCAACTTCGTGCACTCTCTCTCCATCTTATTTTTCTGCCCCTGAGCCATCACAAGCTCCATCTCCACCTTACCTATCCACCCATACCGCTCCATCACCTCACCATCACCCAAAACTCCAACCATAGCACATCCTGTAGAAGTTAGCAGATTTCCTGTAGAATTCCTTAGTTTCCAGTAGGATCGCCTGCAGACATCCTGTAGAAGCCTGCAAACTTGGTTGCCGAGCACCTGAACATTGTAGACATCTATGGACTGATGCTAGGGACCCTTTGGGACCTCTCCTAGCCCTCCTGACCTTTCCCAAGATTTCTCTCCCTTCGCACCACCTCTGCACAGCCAAACCCTAATAAGAAACAAAACCATAATCACTCCAACCACTTAAGCAAAAATAAAAAAACAATGTTCTTTTTAATGGAAGTAGTTTGAGTTCATGCATTTCACATCACTAGAAGTAATGGCATCATTTTTAGACATTTGCACTCTCACTATTGCATCATAGAGGTTAAACTAGTCAGATTAGGGTTTACTAGGGTTTCCATGTTTTGGTTGGCTTTCAGTTCATTTTTGCAAAATAGATTACTTTCCGTTGAGATAGCCTTCGTCCATCATTTAGAAAGCTTCTTCTGAGAACATATAGAAGTTGGCTTGAGCCCTAGCGGACTTGTGCCAGCTGACCAAGTGACAGCTGCAACAAGAGCTAGTACTTGTGCATACAACACCGTCGCTTCCAAGTTTGTACGAACTACCGGGTTGATAAAATTAGAGATAGGAAGCCCCAGGAGTTGTAGCATTATGGATACAATATTGGAGCCCACCATCTTTTTTGCGCCATTGCCGAGGAAGCGTCAGAGTATTAGTAATTGTTGCTTTTCTTCTATTTTCTTACTCTTGCCTTCTGCTACGTAGTTTATTTCATTTCCATTCTGCAAAAGTAGCATAGACATTTCCTGCTTTCATAGATTAGCATTTCCTGCTTTCATAGATTAGCATTTCCTGCTTTCATAGACTAGCATTTCATTTCTGCAAGCATAGACTAGTGTTTCAATTCTGCAAGCGTAGACTAGCATTTCCATTCCTGCAATTTCATTTGAGCAAAGTAGAATAGTTCTTTCCTTCTTTCAGTTTAATTCTGCATCCTTTTTAGTTAGTTGTAGATCAATCTGTTTCAGTTTTGCAGGTACCACAGAGAAAAAACAAAAGCAATCAAAAAAAGAAAGTCTTTTCCATTTCATGCCTCGTAGAAACCGGGATAAATCAGGCAAATTCCTACCCAACACCCCCACCACATCACTGAGTCACCCTTCTCTCTTCTTTGGTGACAGTGATCTAGAAGAACCTATAGGTGCACATCCCGAGATATACGAAGATCCTATAGTAGAAGAAGAGTTAGAGACCACTCCATCTGAAGCTATGGCTGACAATAGAAGAGAAGATGAGAGAATAGAAGGTGCCTTCCCCATCCGAGAGACCAATGGAGAGATGAAAATGAAGAACATTAGCCCCTCCGCCTTACCTCACTTCCATGGACTGACTACTGAAGATCCTGATACCTTCCTGTTTGAGTTTGCTGTCCTTTGTAGAACCTATGACTATACTGAAGATGAGCAAAAGCTGAAACTCTTCCCTTCAACTCTTAAGGATGCAGCATTACGCTGGTTCATGGGCTTACCTGGGAATAGTATCACCACTTGGGCTCAGATGCAGCAAGCTTTCAATACCAAGTACAGGGATTACTGTAGGTCCAAGGAAACCAAGGGAGAAATCTTTCGGATGACCATGGGAAATGATGAGTCCTTAGAGGATTATGAGGAGAGGTTCCAACTTAGCTATAAGCGGGCCAGGTGCACACTTGACCCTGAATCCCTCAAGTTGGTCCCGCTCCGAGGAGTCCCTGAAGACCTCTTAGATACCCCTCACATGTTAGCTGGGGGGGACATTTACCAACTGCCTTATGAGGACATCAAGACTATGTTTAGAAACCACTCCAGGGCAGCTCGGAAACGAGGTAGAGGAAACCTCCTCTCAACTAGTGTCCCTTTCTCCAAACATGAGCTTGCAAATCAATTAGAAGATCTCAAGAGTGAGGTGAGACAGACCATTGCCATGTAGCTGGACACATTCAGGATCCAGTGGAAGAAACAAGAAGCTGAGAGAGCCTTGGCTGTCTTCTGCCCTAGGTGCACAAGGAGACACCCTAAGAATGAATGCCCATTTCATTCGGTTGAAGTATGTTTCATTTGTGAGGAGGACCATCCCACAAATCAGTGTCCAACCTTACCTGGGTTTGAAGCCATGTACCAAGGGACAGAAGCTCCCACTGAACCTCTCTATTACCTCAACCAAAGGAGGCCACAAGGATCTAGACCTTATCAACAGGGAATGCAAGGGGCACTTCAAGCTTATTACAGCCCCAACCAATCGACTCCTATGCCTTCCTGGGGTCCCCCTGCTCATCCTTCCTGGTCCATGCCTCCTCCATGGTCTTATCCACCTCAGTACCCTACTCAACCTACTTCTCATTCATATCATTCACATGCCCAGCCACAGCCTCAGTGGAATGCACCTCAGTCGGGGTGGAGGCCCCAGTACAATACTCCTCCCGCCATTTTGCCTCCACCACCAGTTCAACCTCAGCCATTACCTCCTGCTCCTCCAAGGCAACCTCAAATGCCTGCTCAACCGAACCCAAACCCCAACAATAGACAGGCCCAACAGGTATACATTGGGGAAACCTCATGCCCTACCTATGCTGTGGAGATCCAGGAGATCAATCTTTGATTTGGAAAGACTCTACCAAATCGCCAACCTCCTCCCCTAGAGGATGAGGAAGATAAACAGGAAAGTGAACCAAAGGCTATTCCACCCTTTCCTGAGAGACTAACAGCCACCACACAACCCAACCCAGAGGAGGATGAGCTTCTGGGTGAGCTCAAGCAGTTGTGTGTAAAAATACCACTTCTCCAAGCCATCAAGGATGTGCCAATATACAACAAACTGGTTAAGGAAAAGTGTTTCAAACACCCAGGCAGACGGAAGAAAGATGCTTCAACCATCAATGTCATAGGACAACTGTCTGACCTTATGTTAGGACAAGTCATCTGCCCAAAGTACCTAGATCCTGGAAGTCCTGTAGTAGATGTCCACATCAATGGCACCATCATACCTCACACCTTGATTGATCTGGGGGCTGCCATTAATGTGATGACCAGGGATACCATGCTCAAACTCAATCTTCAGGGTTCCTTGAGGAAGACCTCGACAGTACTGCAATTAGCAGATCGCTCCACCGTGACTCCCGAAGGGATTGTGGAGGATATCTTGGTCTCTATCGACTCTTGGGAATATCCTGCAGATTTCTTAGTTCTGCAACCCAAGGCAAAGCTTACTGGATATCCTCTCATTTTGGGAAGGCCTTGGTTAGCCACTGCAGATGCTTACATAAGTTGTCGTGCAGGAAATATGACCATAAAAAATGGTCCTATGTCCAAACAGCTAGTCCTATACCCTCCTGCCCAACCCTCCTTAGAGCATGACTTACCACTCTGGTTAGAGGAAGGAGAGGAAGACGAGGTGTACTCAGCACCTCTGTGCACCCTAGATACCACTAGAAGAGACCCCCCAACCGAGGATGACTTGATCGAGACCTTGATCCAAAATCCACCTTCCAGTGCACTATCCTTAGAGAAATTGGTGGAGGATGCCCGAGCTAGCACCTTAGTGGATCTTTGTACAACCAACCCTGTCACTCCTAGAGTCAAGAATGTGGAGTTCGGCCCTGAGAGAATGTTAAAGATCAGCTCCTCCCTATCTCCTTCCCAGGAAAAGGAGCTGTGTAGCCTGTTGGCCAGTCACCTAGATGCTTTTGCTTGGAGCTATAAGGAGATGAAAGGAGTCCATCCTTCGGTCTGTACCCATCACATATACATCAAAGAGGATTGTAAGCCGGTTAGGCAACCCCAGAGGAGAATGAATCCAGCCCTTAAGGACATTGTCAAGGAAGAATTGCAAAAACTGTTGGATGCCGGATTCATCTACCCCATCTCAGATAGTGAATGGGTGTCCCCTCTGGTGTTGGTTCCCAAGAAAAATGGGAAATGGAGAATCTGTGTGGACTACCGAGAACTAAACAAAGCTACCAAGAAAGACCATTTCCTTCTACCTTTCATAGATCAAGTTTTGGATGGACTGGCAGGAAAGAAGTTCTTCTCTTTCCTGGATGGGTTTAGCGGGTACAACCAAATCCAAATCAGCCCAGAAGACCAAGATAATACCACCTTCACTTGTCCGTGGGGCACCTTTGCCTACCGAGTCCTTCCCTTTGGGCTATGCAATGCTCCTGCTACCTTCCAGAGAGCTGTCTTAAGCATCTTCTCGGAGCTGGTCCATGATGCAGTGGAAATCTATATGGATGACTTTACTCCTTATGGGGCCAACTTCCAGGAAGCATTGTCCAATCTGGGAAAAGTCCTAACCAAATGCATTGAGATGAACTTGTCCCTTAGTCCTGAAAAATGTGAATTCCTAATGACTGAAGGGACCGTGCTAGGCCATACCATTTCTTGCCGAGGGTTACAGGTGGATCCTAACAAAATTGCTCTCATCAAGAAGGTTCCACCTCCTCAAAAGGTAAGGGATGTTCGGAGTTTCTTGGGATTAGCAGGGTATTACCGGAGATTTATTAAAGACTTCAGCAAGCTAGCCTCGCCATTGTTTGGCCTGTTGGCAAAAGATGTGGAGTTTAAATGGACTGACGATTGTCAGAGGGCTTTAAATGAATTGAGGGACATGTTGGTGTCAGCCCCAATCCTGAGAGGTCCAAACTGGGCCCTACCTTTCCACATCCACACTCATGCCTCGAACAAAGCCATAGGTGCAGCTTTAGGACAAGTTGAGCAAAAACTTCCATATGCCATTTACTTTGTTAGCAAAAACTTGTCCAAAGCTAAGCTGAATTACACTGTAACCGAGAAAGAATTCTTGGCTGTGGTCCATGCACTGAACAAGTTCCGACATTATATCACTGGCTATCAAACCTTTGTACATACAGACCATGCTGCAATTAGATATTTAATGAATAAACCAGATGTGAATGCTCGTATTATTAGATGGTTACTTTTATTGCAGCAGTTTGATTTGACCATTGTTGACAAACCAGGTAGAGAAAATGTTGTTGCTGACTTTTTATCTAGATTGGATTTGTCTGCAGATGAGGATGGAACAGTGGATGACCAGATGCCCGATGAACATCTATTTGCTATTTCAGTGCTCTCTCCATGGTTTGCTGATATAGCAAACTACCTTGTTTCAGCACAGTTCCCTCCGCACCTATCTTCAAAAGAGAAGAGCAGAATCATCAGAAAGAGTTCCTCATTTACTTGGATCGGGGGCAATCTGTTCAAGCTTGGCCCCGATCAGATCTTAAGGCGTTGTGTAAGGGAGGAGGAAGTCTTTGATATCCTCCTCACCTGTCATGATGGGCCTTGTGGAGGACATTTTGCAGCAAAGAGAACTGCCTTCAAAATCCTGCAGGCAGGCTACTATTGGCCCACACTTCATCAAGATGTCAGAAGATATGTCAGCCAATGTGACCAATGCCAAAGAATGGGGAAACCGACCCAAAGGGATGAGATGCCTCTCCAACCTCAGGTGACTCTTGAGCCATTTGAGAAGTGGGGTATGGACTTTGTGGGCCCAATCAACCCTCCTTCGAGGCAAAGGTCTTACATCATTGTGTGCACTGACTACCTGACAAAGTGGGCAGAAACCAAAGCAATCAAAGCAGCAACAGAAGAAAAGGTGGCCGAGTTCCTAAGAGAAAACATCTTCTATAAGTTTTGCTATCCAAGAGAGCTGGTCACCGATCAAGGGAGCCATTTCAGCTCCAACCTGGTTGAAGATCTACTAGCTCATCACAAGATCAAGCATAGGACTTCCACCCCCTATCACCCTCAAGAAAATGGGTAGGTGGAAGTCACCAATAGAGCATTAGAAAGGATCTTGACTAAGGTGGTGAGCAGCAGCAGAAAGGACTGGGAAGATCGCCTGGTTGAAGCCACATGGGCTTACAACACCACTTGGAAGACCACCACCAGCTTCACACCTTATGAGCTGGTCTATGGGAAGAAAGCTTTGCTGTCAATTGAGTTTGAATACAACACTTTGAGGATGGCAGCTCAGCTAGATCTAGATCTCAGCCATGCACAACAAGAAAGGTTATTGCAGCTAAATGGCCTGGATGAGCACCGAATGCAGGCCCTCCTTCACTCAGAAGTGGTTCAACTTCAGAGAAAGGTGTGGCATGACCAACATCTCCATGACAAGCAATTTCAGCCGGGAGATTGGGCCTTGTTGTATGACTCCAGATACAAAGATTTCAAGGGGAAGCTGAGAACCAAATGGCTAGGGCGATATTCAGTGGAAAAATATCATGACAATGGATCTGTTCTTATTCGGACCATTGATGAGGAAGCCATCCCCATGCTTGTCAATGGGCATCGATTGAAGATCTACAGGAACCCTCTCTCAAGACAAGAGTTCATCAAAACTATGGAGAAGGCAGTGTTGGTCATAGAGAAGGGTTCTGCCCCTGCTTTGGGCATACCCTGAAGAATCTAAAAAAAATAAAAAAATAAAAAAATAATAAAGATCCTTGGGTGAAAACCTTTTTGAGGCGCCCAAGGCAGGTGGTAGGGGTGAAAACCTCATTGAGGCGCCCCTATTATCTTTCAAAAAAAAAAAAAAAAAAAGAGATTGGAAAAAGATCCTTGAGTGAAAACCTCTTTGAGGCGCTTAAGGCAGATGGCGAGGGTGAAAACATCAATGAGGCGCCCCTGTTATCTTTCAAAAAAAGAGAGAAAAAGAAAAAAGAGAAAAGAGAAAAAAACAAACAAAAGAAAAAACAAGGTCAGCAGATTCATTATGTAGAATTGCATGCAGGTGTTCTATGGAGGAGAGGAAGCCTCTCAACTCAGAGCTCAGGATCCTTATCATGCTGTCAGGAGACCTCACCAGTACCTCCTCCAAGAATACTCATTTTCTTCGAGGTATGTGCAATTTTATTTCAGCTTGAGTCTTCTACAGGAAGACGCAGATTTTCTACAGGAAGATGCAGATTTTCTACAGGAAGGTGAGACTCTCTATAGGAAACTCCACCTTTCTACAGGAAGCTCTGTATTTCTACAGGAAACTTCCTGTAGAAGCTCAGAATGGGCCAGAATTCATTTCATGAGAAGATCTAACGGCTAAGGATCGGTTTGGATGCATGCAAGCCACTGTTGTCACCCTTGCACATTGTTGTTATCTTGTTCCACCATCCTTGTCGACATGAAACAAAGCTACCTGCACCAGCAAAGCAGGTCGATGAGTTCTCAAGAAAAGGAAAATTTTAAATGAAAAAACGCAGGAGATCTCACACCATGTGCATCCCAGTCATCCAGAAGCTCCGGGAGCGTGATCGTGAGGCCAGACCCTTCGTCGTGCAGCATGCACCCAAGAAGGAAGAACTGTTACAAGACATCCCGTGGGAATCCTGTAACAGTTAAGCCTGCTAGAGTGGATACCATTCACAGCGCAGGCCATATGCAATGAAACGTGGGCGCATGCAACCAAAGCATCCAATCCATCGTCGACAGCCTGTGAACATGGACCTCCGGGCCTGTGTAAGTTCACCAGCAGCAGGTAAATCCACTCATCAGCGTCCAAAGAACCGAAACATCGTGTGCAGCCGCGCAGGTAAGTGTCTCAACCCTTCCTTCCATCAGATTGCATGAATGTTACTTTGATTGATTGCAAAGTGTAAAGTTGAATGGGTTGAGCGGCCGTATGGCCATTTGGCCGGCCACGTCGGCCAGTTAATGGTCTAGTTGGATGTGTGGGTGGCGGCGATGACAAAAAGAATGGGCAGCACGCACGTGAGAGCAATCTCGTCGAAAAAACGAGTTTAACAGAAGAGGCGGCGGCAGATCTGCGGGAATTGATGCGGCAGCAAGTGAACGCGCAGTTGAATGATGGGATGACGTCACCCAACGGTCCGGCGGGGATAGCTCACCCCCGCGCCACGGATTCCGCCGAATTCAAAATCTAATCGGCTAGATTGCACTCATGCATTTATCAACCACCGTTTTGAACTCGAGCGGCTATCCTGATCTTTCTGCAGTTCGATACGCCGAGCCTTTGGCTATTAGAATGATTGTGAAGCACACCCAAGGCGCAGACCGACTGCAGTCTTTCCCGAAAATCGCGCGCTGCATTCTACAGGAACGCTTTCATTCTACAGGAACGTTGTCATCCTACAGGAACGCAGTTTCTATAGGAAAGCGGGTGCCTCACGTAAAAAGGTGGCAAATTAAAAAGGTAACCCTTAACTCTTCATGCAATTGGTTATTAAAGGTGGCAGATTTGTTGTCCACAGTCTGGTCATAGAAAACCGGTGAAATTGTTGTCTGTTGTGCCTATACTGTCATTCTACAGGATGTCAGGGTAATTAAACCGTGTTAAGTTCCTCAGGGATAAGTTTTGTGGATTATGTGCATGACATTCTACACTCTGTCTCAGTAAACCAAATTTCTTCCACAATCACCACCTCTGGTCAAGGAAGCTGTTTTATCATGCCAGGTGGGTTTATTAGACGAGAACCCACTGATTCAACCAAGTTAAGGGAAAACCAGGAGGTGGTGGAACTCTTCACACGGGTTCAATGGATATCTTTTTGTGACAAATTGTAGGGTTACGACGATGAAGTGGCAGAAGAATTTTTGCAGGCTCTGAGGCCGAAATCCAAGACATTGGCCACAGTGAACTTCAGGGGTCTAAGCCTCAAGCTCACCCTGCAATATATCAGTAGAATTACTGAACTTCCAATGGGTTTTCCATGGGATAAGGAAGAAAGGAAGTTGAGCCAGCAAGCCAAGAAAGAATTCTTTCCACCTGAGGAGGAATTCTCGGAGGACAAAAATGGGGTGCGTAGAACCAGTTTGCTGCCACCATGGAATGAAGTTAGCCTGCAAATCATGAAGTATATAACCTGTGAAGGCCGTTTTAGTATCGTGTACGCATATCACTTTCGGTTTCTCACTGAATTGAGGCACCAGGTTGATCTTCTTGTAGAACAGAAACTGAGCATTCCTTATTTCCTACTACAGTCCCTAATTGAGTGTGCCACAAAGTTAAAAGAAGGCATACCAGATCAGGTAGCCCACCATGGGTTGATCAAACTTCTTGTGGAGGATGCGCTTCATTCCTATAAGGTTCCCCTCTCATGGGAATCATTCAGGAATTTGACAAGAGATGGAGACATAAGGATGTTGATTGAAGAAACGGGTTCCTCCAGCAGTGAGGAAAAAGAAGCAGTGGCCGAGGGAAAGAAAGAAACAGGCCAGAAGACCCCGACCATAGTGCAGAAGAAAGAACAAAATAAGAAGCATGAGAAAAAGGATGACAAAGAAAAAGGTGACACACCCATCTTGTCAGCAAGAGAAAAGAGGTTGAATAGCAGAATGGACAAAGATGAGGTGGTCCACATCAGCCCAAGTACCTCATCAGCACCTGCAACCAAACCAAAAAGAAAAACCCATGCAGCAAAGCAAGCAAAGGTGGTGACACCCATGTCTACAGGAAAGCAGAAACAAGCTTCTATAGGAAGCCCGAAAACAGAGAAAGGGTCTTCTACAGGAAGCCCGAAATTGGCAAAAGGGTCTTCTACAGGAAGCCCGAAAATTACCAAAGCAGGGGCTTCTACAGGAAGCCCTGAAAAGGTAAAACCCAAGGAGAAGAAGGTGGAAATTCTGGCAAGGGAGGCAGCAGCTGTATTAGCTGGCCTCAGCACGCCACCTAAGCCAAAAGAAAAGAGGAAGAGGGAGACCCCTCTATACTTTAAAGCTCGAAGAAGTGTTAGGATAAAGACGGGAAAGCCACAGCCTCCGTCCAGCAGCCCGAGTGTCATAGAAGATACCCCTGCTTCTCCCAAGGAAAAGTCCGCCTCAAGGATAAAAGTCACCTACGAGAAGGGGAGTCCAAAGAAAAATACGTGGCAAGAAAGGTTAGACCTGTTGACTGAAAAAACTCGGCTACAGGAAGCTGAAAATGTTCTACAGGACACTCTGGCCCGGCTACAGGAAACGGAGAAGAGGGAAGGAGAAGGACCGTCATCACCACCAAGGGAGGGTGAGGTAGAGCCACCTAAAGAGGCATAAGAAGTACATATACCAAAGCCCAGCCCTCAGGCTAGTCTGAGTTCATACTACACCTTTTTAGAGGCGGGCAAAATCATACCGCAGAAATTTACTGTACCCCTATTTTTTTCATTGGAGGAAGAAAGAGTCCGTACCCACACATGGATGCAGATCGCCAAGTCAAAGGGTGTGGCGGACATAGGCCCTTTACAAGAACAACTCAAGGAGGTCAAGAGTGAATTCACCATGGCTAAACATGTGGCTAATTGCCAACGTGTGCTTCTACAGGAAGAAAACCAGAAGCTGAGATTGCAGCTAGAAGAACTAAGGGCAGGGGCAGGTACATCCTCCAAAGACACCACAGAAGAACAACAAGGCAAAAAGGAGCTGACCACCAGTCTTGAAGAGCCAATGACACTTCTACAGGAAGCAGAACAGCAGGCACAAATTGAAGTGCAAGCTCTAAAAGAACAACTGCAGCAAAAGGAAGCACAATTGGCCTGCATGGCCAGCTGGGCCATCGAGGCAATACAGTGCAGACAACCTGCAAAATCCTATGGATTGTACTTAAAAGATCAATGGCTGCAGTTCCAAATAAATACCTTGGCACAAAGAGGTATTTCTCAGATCCAAAACCCACAACAATTTTCTGAATTGTGCAGTACTAGTTCGTCAGAAGACAAAGCCAAATTAGCAGAGTTCTACCTCCACAATTTGGCTCTGCCTAATGAAGTCTCCTGGGATCCCAATATTGCCTTGGGTGATATGCAATTGATGGCATTCGCCTCATGGTTGAACCATGAGGATCAAAGAGCAGCTGAAGCAAAATCGGTCATGAACCGAGAATTGAGCAAGCCACTGTTCATTCGAGCAGAACCAGAGGATCCGGTTGCACTCATCTCAGCACACCAACAGTTGTCTACTGATCCCACATCTTCCTTGAGATTTATGGACCAACAGGCCCAAGCCATAGCTCATTTTGAAGACATGGAAAGATTGTTAGGAGAAAGTGCTGCCCAAGCATGTACACGCAGATGGAATACCTTGGCACACAGCTTGAAAATCCGAGAGTACCATACCCCAATTCGGATGAGGGAAGCTTTGGCAAGGGTAGACCTTTACAAGAAATCCATGCAAAGCCTCCAGGCTAGTTGGATTGGCCTTAAACTCAGCCCACCACTACTGCTAGGGTTGACTGAAGGCAATACAGAGGAGGATGACAGTGAACAATGGGAAGAGGTGAACAGGAAAGCAGGGTTTCATATCAGCAAGGAGGACACTACCACAGAGGCTTGGGATGTAAGGGAAGCAGTAAAAGCAATGAAGGATGAAGATTTGGATTAAGTTGCTCAAGGATGAGCAAATATTTTAGCTGGGGGGTGATGTTGAGCCCCAATTTTTGGTACAATTTGGGCTCATTTGGCCTACTTACCTTGCTCAACCATTCATCTTTTATCACTTATGCATTCATTTCTTAGTATATTCGTGTTATTTGTAGGAAGAAGGGCAGGCATTATATCTATGTGGCTAATACATGATGATTTTAGGTTTTTGGCATTAAAGAGAGCAAAAGACCATGCAAAAGGAGACAAGGAGACAACAAAGGTGACATTGCGGGTTCATAGGGAGGTTGTCCACAGTCTTAATGACCTTCCTCGTGATTTTCACCTTAACTCCGAGCTCCAACAGCTCTCCCCACCGAGCTTAAAGGCAGCCAACACGTTCTACAGGATCAGCAGTTTACAGCAGTTTGACTTTCAGTTGGACAACCAAGCTCCATGAATGGAGGAAGCCAGCTTGATCTTCATTGTGTATAAATATGAAGGCCGTAGCCTTTGTTAGGAGCTTTTTGAACTTTTGAACTGATATTGTAATTTCTGAGCACAGCTCGGTGTTTGTTTTTTGTAAGCCAGTTTTGGAATGACATTAGACTCTTGATTATGAATAAAGGCAAGCAGATTTGGATCTAATTCAGAGCTTTTAAGGGAGCTATAGGTCTCAGGTTAGGGCCCAACCTGAGAGCAATAGACCTCCTCTTCTTGTAGTGTTATTTTCCTTTCTTTCCAGCACTTTGTTTCTTTGTTTTGATATGCATTTCAAGAACACAGTCCGCTGATTTGATTTCTTTAATGAGATTGAGTAGGATTAGCTTATGGTTTATTCACTTTCAGTTGCTTAGATTATAATAGGAGGTTTGTAATTCGCTGGAGCTCCAAGAAAAGGTTGTTAGTACTTCACTGCCATCTCTGTTTAGAGATTGGGGTGCAGTCTATACCAACCACCAAAAAAAATGCAGTCTTTTTCTACTTTTATGCAAGCTGCAACACAGTCGTTTTAATCGTGGATCCTTCCATGCATTTTTCTCTAGAGCCATACTTCTTCATTCTACCTCCATGCACGACTTTTCTTCACGATTTACATTGCTGTTCATTGGTTAAATAGCACAGGTCAACGAATTCTCGTTTTTGGTGCAAGACATAAGCAATTTGTTTTATTTACACTGCTCAGTATCATTCCATTTCCTTCTTCTTCTTCTTAACCACGCCTAAAGCCACCTCCTCGACCTCTGTTCAACTCGTTTACCTTCCAACTCCTCCATTGCCCACGTAGCTCCATCTTTTTGACCTTTCGTTGCTGCCATCCTTCTATCCACCAACCAACTTCGTGCACTCTCTCTCCATCTTATTTCTCTGCCCCTGAGCCATAACAAGCTCCATCTCCACCTTACCTATCCACCCATACCACTCCATCACCTCACCATCACCCAAAACTCCAACCATAGCACATCCTGTAGAAGTTAGCAGATTTCCTGTAGAATTCCTTAGTTTCCGGTAGGATCCCTTGCAGACATCTTGTAGAAGCCTGCAAACTTGGTTGCCGAGCACCTGAACATTGTAGACTTCTGTGGACTGATGCTAGGGACCCTCTGGGACCTCTCCTAGCCCTCCTGACCTTTCCCAAGCTTTCTCTCCCTTCGCACCACCTCTGCACAGCCAAACCCTAATAAGAAACAAAACCATAATCACTCCAACCACTTAAGCAAAAATACAAAAACAATGTTCTTTTTAATGGAAGTAGTTTGAGTTCATGCATTTCACATCACTAGAAGTAATGGCATCATTTTTAGACATTTGCACTCTCACTATTGCATCATAGAGGTTAAACTAGTCAGATTAGGGTTTACTAGGGTTTCCATGTTTTGGTTGGCTTTCAGTTCATTTTTGCAAAATAGATTACCTTCCATTGAGATAGCCTTCGTCCATCATTTAGAAAGCTTCTTCTGAGAACATATAGAAGTTGGCTTGAGCCCTAGCGGACTTGTGCCAGCTGACCAAGTGACAGTTGCGACAAGAGCTAGTACTTGTACATACAGCACCGTCGCTTCCATGTTTGTACGAACTACCGGGTTGATAAAATTAGAGATAGGAAGCCCCAGGAGTTGTAGCATTATTGCTACAATACTGGAGCCCACCAAATGCGAGGTGGCTAATCCTTGTGGGAGTTCAAGACCACATTATCTCAAGTTTCCTTGGAGAGGAAACTCTGTATTCTATGTGAAAAACATTGACAAAATTGTATCAGAAAAACAATGACCAAAGGAAATTGGCACTGCAGGACAAACTTCGAAAAATCAACATGGAGAAAGGTGAGACGATTCCAAAATACTTGACCAAGTTCACTTAGTGTCGTGATGAACTTGGAAGTGATGGAATCATGGTTTATGAGGACGATATGGTGATTATTTCTCTTCTAGGACTCCCAAAGGGTTGGCATTGTTATCAGGACTCTGTCAATGGTTGGGAGAAGCTGCCAGATTGGGATTGACTGTGGTTGGATTTGATCTAGGAGGAGATCAGGAGGAACACCAGGGATGGATCTTCATGTAAGAATGATTATGAAGAGAACTGTGCCTTAATGATTAAGGTGAATAAGGGGAAATGAACAGCTTCCAATTCCAAATCATATTTTTATGATGTAAGAATAAATACATGAAGCAAGTTAAGTGCTTTCATTGTCATGAGCTAGGTCATTTTGCTACAAATTGTCCACTCAATATGTCCAAGAAGAAGTCCTCTGGAGGAGCGGTGGGTGAGGCTTTGGCCTCTCACTTCAAATTGGAATTTTCCCTCAATGCATGCATGGTGTCATCAACGATGCGAAGTGTACGGTACTTAGGCAGTGGAGCTTCATTCCACATGATTGGTGACAAAGAGTTATTAAGTGACCTAAAGGAGAAAGATCTTTAGATGCATATCGAGATGAGTGATGACGGGAAGTATACTCTTACTCTATTGGGCACGATTACTTTTCAGAGGGAGCAGGGGCTCCACTCACCTTCAATAATGTTATGTACGTGCCTACGCTAAAGAATAACTTGGTATTCGTTGCCATGCTTGAGGATAAAGGCTATGATGTGATATTCTCAAAAGGAAAGGCATTCCCTTGACACATAGCGACGGGTCAACTATAGAAGATATGGATTTGGTTGAAGAATCTCTATAAGATGGAGGTAGAGGAGTGTGTTTCTTTGAGAACAAAAGACAAAATGGTGTAGAGTTGAGACATTGGTGAGTTGTGGCAAAGGCGATTGGGCCACTTGCATCATGGGGCTTTGAAGATATTGCAACAGATCTCTACTGGTATTCCCAAAGCTACACTTGAGAAATTTGATACATGCAAGGGCTGTACTTTGGGAAAGTAGACCAAGTATTCCTTTCATGACAACGACAATCGAGCATAAGCTATTCTAGAGTGAGTCCATTCAGATGTGTGTGGACCATTCTCGACAACATCCATGACCAAACACAAGTATTATCTTATATTTATTGACGACTATTCTAGTAGATGTTGGATAATTTTCATGTCGAAGAAGGAACAAAGTTTCACAAAGTTTTGTGCATTTAAATCATTGGTGGAGAAAGAGTCAGGAAATAAGGTTAAATCTCTATAAAGTGATAAGGGTGGTGAGTATGTCTCAAACGAGTTTAAAAACTTATGTGCAGTGGAAGGGATTAAGCAGGATTTAACGACAACCCATAACCCTCAGTAGAATGTGTTGGCATTATGATACAAGTGTTGTCCTTGATGGCAACTCACTCAGAGGCAGGTACAAGTGATGGCAACTTAATCAGAGGACAGATCTTAGTACAGCAAGACAAGAAAGAGATATACGTAGGTTCATTAAGGAAAATCGGCGTATACACGTAGGTTGGCTTCAGTAAAAGCGCGTACATGTGGAAAACCTACCTTTGGTCCGTGGCGGTTAGTCCTTGGAATTTGTGCCTATGGTTTTGGACCATGGAGTCTCGACAGACGTGTTGATCCCTAGTATTGAGTTGATGGTATTATGTTACTATGGTTTTGGACCGTGGTATTGTGAAGGGCCTAAGCCTATATAAGGAGAAGATCATTAGGCCAGATGAGGAGAGTGAGAGTGTATGAGTGACGAATATCTGATGAGGTGAGAGATCCAAATGATGGTTATGGGTTGGTGATCTGAACCAAGGTTTCACTCATGTGGAGGATGATGATGAATGATGGAATGGGATCTAAAGGCTTGGAATGATTATCTTCATATGGTTTGACTGTGAATAGACTAGATCTATTGACGCATGTTTATTGTTATGATCTGGTTACGTTTTGATGTCTGATATAGCTGCGGAGTTTTAAGTTTGAATTTACAGATCTGCACGCGGGTTGTCTTTGGTAAAAGAGCGTATACACGCAGGTTGGGTTCGTCGAAGTAGCGTATACAATGTGAAGTATGAAGATGGAGTTGGATCTGGTTGTTGTTATGTTGTCTGTGTTCTTGACAGGGTTTCAGTGATTCAGTATTGGGTGATTCAGAGATTGATGATGCAGGTTGTACTACAATGGTGATTGTTTCATGGATCCAGTATGAAAATGTATGAAACGTTGTCCTGGGAAGATAGTAGGCCGGCACCTATGTACTGGTAAACATATCAGCCAGTACAAGAGCCAGGGGGTTGTAGCTCCCTTCCAGGAGCAACTGGAAAACGAGTAAAGGTTGGAGCATTCTGTAGGTAGGCACCTACGTACTAGTAAATGGATCGGCTAGTACAAGAGCTATGAGGGTTGTAGCCCTCTGCAGGTTGTAGCCTGTGTACTGGTAAAGGACTGCACCAGTACATTGTAAAAGAAGTTTCTTATTAATGGAAGATAGAAACAAATTGTAGCAGGTGGTTTTCACCCACATTAGGTTTCCACCTTATATCATGGTGTTCATGTGTGTGGCCTTTGTGTGATGATCTGTTCTGTTATACTGCACCTGTTTACTGTTAATATGGTTAATAATGTTCTGATGCATTTACTGAAGATAAGCTAACTGAATCATAAGATTTCTGGATATACGCTAGTTGCTTTAGACACAGTCGCGTGTACACGCGGGTTCACTTAACTGAAGTAGTGTATATGTTTCTGAGCATGAAATTTGAAAAGTTTTATTGATCTGATAATACTGATTCACCGCCCCTCTCAGTATTATTTCCAACAGAATGGGGTGGCCAAGAGGAAGAACAAAAGCATAGTAGGAGAAACAAGAGAAATTTTGCATGATCAGGGCCTACCACTACACTTGTGGGTTGAGCCATGCAACACAACAATTTATGTTCATAACCATAGCCCACATCAGATACTTGAGATGAAGACACCAGAGGAGGCTTATTCCTATAAGAGGCCAAATGTTGGTCACTTTAGGATTTTTGGGTCACCGATATATTTCCATGTGACCAAATATGCATAGAATAATATTGAGATGACAACAAAGTTGGGGATATTTGTGGGGTACGATGATACACCTCACAACTATCAAGTGTATTTTCTCACCAGCAAGATGATAGTGGTTCACAGGGATGTCAGACATGATGAGCAGATGGTCATGTGAGTTTCCCTTTTAGAGGGAGCCTGAGCTACATGCAAATGAGGAGCTTCTAGCTCATAAGGTTGAGGAGCCTCAGAATTATGTGGAGCAGCCACATGTAGAGGATATGGGATTGGTGACATCCACTCAGAGAGAGTTTTACAGAGAGGAAAGAAATCACACAAAAGAGGCTAAATTTTTTTTGGATGATGCACAGGAGAATGTGGGAGCACCCACTTCTCAGTGTAGGTAGAGGAGGTCACCTAAGAGGTACACTAGATAAATGGCTCTTATGGGCGAATGTGTTGTGATAGACCTATATTCCTTTAAGGAAGAAGTGCAACAACCAGTTTGGGTTGATGCCATGGTGGAGGAGTATGACTCCATAGTTTCTAACAGTCTTAGGGATGTGGTCTTGGGACCAAATGAAAATTCAATAGTGATGTCTTGTTGGCTTTACAAGGTAAAGAAAGCTACAGATGGTAGTGTAGATAAGCATAAGGCTCTATTTGTGGCCCGTGGCTTTTAACAGGTAGAGGGGATTGACTATGATGAGACCTTTTCTCCTATTCCAAGGTACTCGTCAATCAGATCTATATTGGCACTTTGACCATAAATGGGCTGGAAGATACATCAGATGGATGTGAAGATAACCTTCCTTAAGTCAGGATTGAGGAAGAGGTGTAGATAGAGCAACCTGAAGGTTTTGAGAGATTTGATCAATATTCTCATGTGTACCGACTCAAGAGAGCATTCTATGGGTTGAGGCAAACACCTCGTGCTCGGTACACTAGGGTAGAGAGATACTTCAATGGATTGGGATTCAGGAAGAGTGAAGTTGATGTGAACCTATACCACATAGTGGTAAAAAGTAAACTATTGATCATTATACTTTATGTTGATGATCTCATTGTAAGGCCCTACCATAGGGTCTTCTAATAGATCTATTTCTCTGGAATTTAAATAAAATAAGAGGCAATGATTTACTTTCTTAAAATAATTTTTAAAACAATAAAAATTTTACCATTTACATTCTAATCCCTATAACTTATAGTGAACATTTCATTTCAATAAATTTACATGAGTAATCTATAGAGGAATACCTATACTGGTGGCTAGTGTAGATGCCCTTAAGTTGTTGCTCCTGATGAAATTCTCCTCTTGCCTAACCCAACTAGATTTACCTCCCAGCCAACTAGGAAATAATTCCTAGCCCAGGAAACCTCCACAGGTTCCCTAGCCCTCCGAGCCCAAGCCCAACCAAATGTAGTGTGTCCAAAATGAATAACCCAGACCAAGATGAACAATATTCTCCTCTCAACAAACCCACTTCCCTTTTCTCGCTTCCTCCTTCCCTTTTATACCTTCCCTCTCTTCTCCTTCTCAACCACCTCTCATTAATGTCATTAACTTCTCCTCCATCCTTACAATTGAATTCTCTTCTCCCAAGTAAATCTCGGAGTACATTTGGAAATGTGATATGAATATAAGATTGGGAAATTAATGGGAGAGGACCATGTCTTCTCCCAAGTAAATGTCAGAGTACATTTGGAAATGTGAGATGAATATATATATTGATAATTAAAGGGAGAGGACCATGTCTTCTCCCAAGTAAATGTGAGAGTACATTTGGGAATCTAGGATGTAACTAAATGAAGAGGACCATGTCTTCTCCCTAGTAAATGTGAGATGAATATATATAATTTTATATAATGGAAGGAGACCATATCCTACCTAAGATTCAATTTTAGAAGGCAAGTTGGGATTTTGAATAAAATAGAAATAATGAATTGTATATTAGTAAATAAATTTATAGTTTCCAAAATGAAGGTATTCACCAATATTTCTCAATATTTTCAGGTAATGTAAACATTAATAAAATTTGCATGATAAGATTTAAGTGGGGCATTTTATAGACCCCTCCTTCAGAATACTTTGCCCCAAAGTTCGAATGAAAAGATACAAAGAGTTCGAAAGCATAGCAAACGAGAGAGTTATAGTAGTAAAATTTGATAAGTCAGACAATGACATTACTTCCCATCAAGAGTCTCCAACTGATCGATATCGTCCTATCCATCGTGTCCTACTTTCGTTCCCACCGTATCCGTCCTTTGCTGCTTTATCAGTCGCAACAACCATACTAACCACTGATAAAAACAACATGGTGGAAGCGTCAACTACATCGACCTAACTTCCCCAACAGGAAACTAGAAATCGTCATCACATGTCTAGGGGAGCGTGTCCACCACTGCCCTCCCACGATTCCACATTTCGGAGGATACATGGTGGGAAATTCCTCTACCCCTCCTTCACAACTAGGGTCAACGTCCTAACAAAGACCACACTACTAAGCTGGTTGGACATGTCATTGAATAATCTAGTCAGGTCATCTTGCCACCTGCCATTTGCATTTTACTCGTGTCATAAGATTGTATATCATGTAGATACCAAATGTAGTAGAACAATGTACATTATACCTTCCCCATGAGATGTCTCGACCTTCCCTAAATGGAAGAGTATATCTCAGCTATCATATAGTTCTTCCCCCCCTGTGTGTTAGCTCTCATTCATGCATTTATATAACAACAAGACATATACTCATCACATTATTATGTCTAGAATCCACGTGTCAATTTTGTAGTTCATATTGGAAACAAATCATAATTTCACTAAGTCATTGATGAGATAAATCATCTCTACTTAAGCCCTATATGATGCAACAATAACTCTGTCAAGTCATGCACTAGATAAATTGTAACCAAGTAAGTCATACATTTGGTCATACATCCAACATTTCCATCATCAATACAAAATCCATCAATGGATTCTCACGTGTCCAACCAAATGTATATAATGTTCAGAAATAACAACTTGGAACTGCAAAATAGAGCCTTAACATAGGTAGCTATCTATGTCAAAATGGGCATCATAGCCGCTCATGTGACATCCTTGTGGAGCCCCTCGATAACAATTAGAGTTGAAATAGATTCAACTGTCCGTCATGGAAAATAGCATTTGAACCCGGATATGCTATAAGGTGGTAAGCAACAAATTAGTGCACTATCAATTCCACTAGAAGGTGCTAGTATAAGTTTCATGCATATAATTTCTTTAATACCTTAGTGAATATAAAAGTCCCACTCTTCCAATTTGTTGGTTTTTCATCTTCCAAACCAATTAGTTTATCTTGAAAATAAAAGACTCAAAACTTCAGAAACTGTTTCCAGCATGATTTTCATACTTTATTTTTTTTGTAAATTGAGAGAAATGTCCTCTAAATGTCAAAGGTTAAAATTTATTATATATTTAATCATTGTTTACTAGTACTAAAACAATTTCATGATATATATTGCAGCTCACAATATGACTAGACAAATGAGAAATAAATAAACGAATGGAATAATTGCCTGTGTCCTGCTGCTATTAGTATTTCCCCTCTAAATGGCACTGCATCTCTAAAGAAGCCTACTCCTTTCACAAGTGGCCAGTGACCACAAAAGGTTGCGAAGAAAGTTGAAGGTACTTTTATCCAAAACTAGAGACACATTATTTTTCATGGCATTTTTATTCAACACTAGAATAAGGGTAAAAGTGTATTATAATATTTCCATTGGTCTTTTATTGAATAAATAAGATTCCATTCTAAAATCCCAAATTCTCTATCAATGGTTCTTCTCATTTAATTTAAGATCATTAAAAACAACTAACACAGTAAGCCTTTACACAAGTCCATGGTATTCAATCTATGTTACTTTTTTTTTACTAGAAAATTTTACCACCCATAGAATAATCATTAACATGACATATAGGATATTTCAACACATCCTAATTTGAATTCCCACGCTTCATAGTCATTTACTTCTCAAACTCAGCATTTGTTATTATGACTTCCTCTATGAAGAATGACAAATATACTATCTGAAAGATAATCCTACTATTCGAATGGAAAATCCACTTTATCTTTAATAAGAATAATGATAATCTATTATCAACAGAATTAAAAGCCACCCTTGTATGTAAAATAGAACTGACAACATTCTTTAGATTGGGACACATTTTTGGCATAAATTACTGGCTCCATTGTAAAGCTATATATGGATGCGAATGGTCCTTGTTGTGCATGTTGAGGAAAAGGGGTTAGATCAGGTGAAAGTTTGGGAAAATTTTGATAGATAACTCTGCAACCTATCACCTAAGTTAAAGGAAGTCTATGTTATGCATTGCAACATTGAACTTGGGGCATGATTCTCGAAACAATTTCAAAAAACAATCCTATGAAGAATCTTGTCACATATTGCACTTGACATGTGGAACGTAAGGCATGATTGTACAATCCATCATATAGGAATCACACCACTAGGGCCAGGTATGAAACCTACACAAGGACTCTCGTGTACACAAGTATATTCTTCATTGTATTTTCATCATGTAGTATGCCCTGGATAAGGCTTGAGATTTCCTAATGGAACTCTTACCTGAATTCTCATTTTGTTGCCAACCACGATAAAAGAAAAGCTTTCCATATAGGCTAGTTAAAACATTGCACGACATTGCCATAGACCTAAACAAAGTTCGGCAAGAAGGAAATGCATGTTCTCGAAACTAACAATGTAAGCTCTTAAGAATCATCCCAAAAGCCTAAAAATGTTAACATGGTCTTCAATTGGCTTCATTCAAGACAGTGATGGTCATTAAACAAAATAGGTAGGTTATTCCAAATGATCCATGGTTCAAGGGAAATGCCTTGACTTATGCAAGAATGGAAACAATGGCTAAAACTGGACCTTATGATGAGTAGATAATACATATTACTAAATACAATTAACTATAAAAAAAATTAACATCTTCTTTATATGTGTTAAAAATGTGTATGCATATACATATCATGCCTATAATTAGGGAAGTAATAGAGTTAATGGTGAATTCTACTGTGTAACTGAGTGTGTGCAAAATTATTATTTTACACAAGGATAAGCTATATTCATCTAAATTTCTAAGATGCAGCCGAATTCAGAAGCTACCTTTTCTACTCAAGGGAACTTTTCTTCTGTTGCACAATAACTAAAATTGATTGAGAAGTTAACAATATTCATGTTCCAAGATTAAGTTTTGGGTTTCTTTAGCTCAGCTAGAAAATCTATTCAGCTTTTCTCATCTTGGTCTACCTTTGGTCCACAATAAAGGTATCAACTCCTCAATATTGATGCCAAATTTGCAGAACTATCAAATTCCCAGTGCTCCAAGGAGTGAATCTTCTATCTTGAGTAATGGAAGGTATGAAAAGGATTTGCAAGACCTAGGCTGATGAAAATTAACTCAATCTTCTTATCTTGAAACCATTTGTAGAGTGCAATACCTAGGTTGGCATTTTCATTTAAACTAGTGGCCTCCACATGCACCCATTACTGGGAGTGTCATTACACACTTGAATTTGCAGTTCATCAACTACATGGCATTGTCCTTGGAAAGTCAAGACATTTACATATTCAACTATATAGCTTAATTCTGAACTTAATCCTTAAATCAGCAAGAGATTTATCACCCTTTGTTGATTATATCTTGTCTAAATTTCTCCAACATTTTCAACTCATCACATCTCAAACCCTAAGTAGTCTTTAAAAGATTCATTGATCCATTAATATCCATCAAACCTTTCATCTGAAAGACAACCATAGAGAAAAGGATCCAGTTTTGATCTAAATCGTGACCCTATGCAACAAATGGTAACAAAATACCAATGGTAAAAATTTCAAATACTTGAAGGATCGGTGCACTAGTTAGTAGCCTCTCTAGTTCTATGAATGCAGTGTCAATAGATATCTTATTCTATAAAGTAACACTTGGCATTGTACAATGAAAAGAAAATTGGTATGGTTTCACTTAAACAAAGGGGAAAACAAAGGCAAATATTTATTCATTTTTTTATTTTTTTTTCAGGCACCATGAGTGTAGGATAGAGTCAAACCTGTGTGCATCCAAAAGAGTAACTGAGTATTTCCACTTATGTATTTATTTTATTTAAGAAAGAAAAAAAATAGCTACTTTGGTAACTATCTGAATATAATAAATAATAGAATTTTGTGAAAGGTGATTTTTCACATTGCAGATTGTTGTCTAATCATACCAGCGAACACGTAGTTTCCTTTAGGTACCCTTATCTTCAGAGATTCTCTCCTAATAGTACAAATTCTACCTTAGAGAAGCCATAAATAAAATCAGCTAGATATTGCTTAAAGATTGTAGGAGAGTACAGTTCTGACTGATAAATTTAGTTGTAGCTACAGGGCACTGTAAACCTCTACCTTGAGAAATGGAATAGAAACAACCTACATGCATGTGAAACTTAATATCATAGAGATATCATAAGCTAGATCACCCTCTTATAGGTGCTACATAACCTTTGGCAGGCCTTGTATCTTGAGGGTTCTCCTCCCATAGGTAACCACATTCCCTCATCTCATCCTCAGTTGTCTATAGAGCCCTCAGCTCTCCTGAAATTTTCATTAGCCATTGTGTATTTCTTTTTCATCCAACGGTAATTTAAGTCCACAACAATTTTTCCATCTTGTGGATATTCTTTTTCATATACTATGTTGGATTGTTAACAATAAATTTCCTTTATATACTAATTTCACTTTTGTTTATAATGATTATGCACGAGCAACAGATCCAATTATTTACTTAACATCTAATTCAATCCAACACATACTGTAGGCACTATGCTACAAATTGTGATTGTGTAAGGATATTCCTTTCTCATTTCAACTCCATCATTGCTTCTATTGCCTTATAGTTTAGGGGAGGATAAGTGCATCTCAAGACAATTTTAGTTTAATGTCTCAAAAAGTACATGCACTTCCAAATCAAAAATTTAAAATTTTTCAAGTGACATTCAACCCAACTTATATAACCATTTAGCATTTCCAGAAAATCACACCTGTCCACCTCGTGCAACTTGTCGACTACTCTTGGACACTTCTATATACTGCAGGTTCTGGTTTTTACTGAAGTCTGGAAGTTAAATGCAACATAGAGGAGGGCTTCTTTTTAAACTATTTGTAAGGGGATTTACTCTCTGTTGAAGCACTGCTATATTTCATAATATGTTGTAGCCTATTGGATTGACATAGGGCTTCTATTGATTGGTGAACTATTGACCTACATTTTTGAATTATTACAGTATTCAACCAACACTGTTATTACATTTTTGTGTTGCAACTATATGGTTATACACAACATATGAAATTTTTATGAAACTCTAGTTACTTAAAGGAAAATCTATGGCAAAAAAAAGAACTCTCTATTATATTACATTTGATGTTGGTAAAATAGGCTACAATAATTGATCCTAGGAAAAATTTCATAATTCAAGGATAAAGGCAACTTTGACTGTAGGATTCAAGAACAACATTTGCATCCATGGATTTAAACATCTCTAAGTCCACAATAGCTATGTACATGTCAAAAGTATTCTTACATATGAAATTTGTTATGTTTTGGCCAATAACAAAAACTCTCCTATGGGTCTTGGGCAAAATCATACATGTATAACTTGACCTGGGATCAGCCTGCAAGACTAAATTACAGCAAAAGTTTTATCACCGCATGCAAGATAATACATCATTCTATAAATCAAGTAGAGGATAGCCAATAAAAATGACTAGGAGATATCCAATCAAACAAACAACAAGTTCAGACAATCATAAAAGAAGATTCTTTAAAACGAGAGTGGCTAAGGACATTAAGTATTGCCATGTGAAACCAGACAATAATTTACAACCAACCAACAACTATATGTGTCAACTAATCAACACATATTAGTTGGATAGAACATCAGACATCAGAGAAAGGAATGTCAATTAATTCATTTTTAGAAATAGTGCTACTTAATTATACAAAAAGCTTATTCAAGTTACAATATAAAGGGCTCCCCTGCTTAATAGCAAAGTCTGTTCTTGACAATTCTTGACAAACTGCAAAAACAAATTATCCAAAAAAAGCATCTCATTCTCATCCGACTTCATCATCTTCCATAGCTTCCTTCACATTAATTTTAAATTCATATTCTTGATTGCACCCAAGATATGAATCACCCATGAAATATAACGTGTATTTCTTTTCTCCAAGCTCTAATGGTGTAGTGAAATGAAGCTTAACTTTAGATTTTCTCTGAAGTGATACCCTCTTAATAGCCAGCAACTGATTGCTACTTGGATCCCCAACAACTATCCACCAACCTTATTCTTTTGGTTTGGGATACCTAGGTGCCTCAACTGAACCTAATTCCTGTCTTCCTTCTAGATCTCTTTCAAGAGTAACTTTCAATGTAACATTTTCCCTAGCCCTCCTTCATAAACCTTCCCTATAGTGTGGTACCCCAAATACACTCTGAAATACATGGTGAGAACTGTGAAGGGCCAAGGAAAGGAAGCAGTGATGATTTTAGTCCACTTGTTTGAAAATTCGATCCCTTTACATGCAAGCAGGGAGAGATACACAAAAAAATAAACCCTAATTCTTCCTTCACCTATTTCAATAGCTCTTGTTTCTGTGGATGGATCATTTTTATTTGTCTTTGGCAACTCAAACAACAATGACGAAGTAGTAGAAGCTATTGAATTTTCTGTCATGGTGGAGATATATGTCTTGGCTGATGTCATGAGCTACTTGAGGACCATTCCCCTAAACAAAAGAGTCATAGATTTGGGAGAGCTTCAAGTGAATATTGTGATACAAAAAACTACACAAAAGCCCAAAATATTACAAAAATCTGCAATATCATTTCACTTTTGACATTTGTAGCAATAACAACCCAATTGAAAATAATGTAAGGAAACAATGAGAATTATTTGATGGCCTTAGCGCTTGAGTTGTGAATACAAAATAGGCAACATCCTTTTTGAAAGAAATGGCCTTCAACTTCTTATATATCTTCATAATTTCGATCAATTGTTTTCTGTTGTGACTCCTCCACCATATTGATTAGTGTTGTGTGTTTTATTGGTTTTTATGTCGGTATAGATAATGTGCCAGAAAAAAACAAAAGTAATGATCATGCAGTGACCACTATTTGACTCCTATTGACCAGCAAAAACAGTGACATTACTACCATCGTCACTCTTATTAATTTTCAATTTATATATAATAATGATATGGTTCCTCCCAGTGTCGACAAACCCGAATGGTGGAGTTATCATTATATTTGACTCCTATTAACTAGAAAAAACAATGACATTACTACCATCATCACTCTTATTAATTTTCAATTTATATATAATAATGATATGGTTCCTCCCAGTGTCGAAAAACCCGAATGGTGGAACTGTCATTAAATCACTTAAATCTGTTTGGAGCTTCAAGCTATTTAGATAGGTGCACATCATCATCAATCCCTTTGTCTGGGCTTCTTTTCAATAATTCCTATAAAAAAAAAAAAAAAATCTTGTTGGAATTGCACCTAGAGGTTGTCTGCAAGGATCAGAACAAGTCTTTTGGCTCTGCTGCTTTTGAATAAATCATCCTTGCAAAAGAATAAAAAAATCATGTTGGGATTTGACCTAGGTGTTAAGTATAACAACGAGACATGTGAAGAACATGATTTCACTATCGACTTCCACCAACTTTAGGGAAGACCAAGGGCACACGGAACTAGAAGCATGCATTCATGATAAACTAGTGGCCAACATGACACTTTACTTTCACTGATCCGGGTTCAAATACCGACAACAAAAGATGGAGATCGAGAATTTTGGATTATAGAGTCATCTTGTTTTCTTCAGTGCATTAGTTCCTCATAGCATTTCTTCCCACATATTGAAAACTATTTCAGCAAAGGAAGTTGTTCAATTGCAAGCAATAGGAAATACAAAAAACAAGGTAGTTCAAGTTCACGATTGCTTCACCTGAGGATTCAAGGCATAAATTTGGAGGTGATGTTGGGTCAACAGTTGACACAACATCTGAGAAATAGACAGTAACTAATAAAGGACCTTATGGTAAAATTGGTGACTTGCTAAAAGATGGGCTTGTTATATCTTTGCGCGCAAAAGACCACCTTGGATACCATGTATCCAGACAGCGAGGTCCTGGTGGTGCTTGGTTTCTAGACACCATGTCTAATGTGATGAAAAGAGATCCAGCTGCACAATTTCTTATTGTTTTTTGAAGCAAGGATAAGATTGGTTTGTGTTCCCTTGCAGCTGGAGGAAAGTTGTTGTAGGTAAATAAAAGAATGGAGCTTGAATTTTCAAGTCACAATTTTTTATGCATGGAGAAATTGGATTTTGGAAGGCTCAACATTGGAGGTATGTAGGCTAATAAATAGTAGAATTCCCATGGTGAGTTGATCTGCTTGTTTATGGAATCTGATAAAGCGGATAGCAAATAGAAATGCCAGCCTTTATTCTTCAGTTCGTCAATACATTATGACATGCAATAGTGCAATGAATAGGAGAAACAAGGTTGTTGTATAGACATATGAGATTTTTGTCATTACTGTAAGTGTAATAACTATGGTCATTTGTCCTTTCCATTCTATGCCCTCAGATTTATGTGAAAGTGTCATTTCTATATCAAATCAAACAAATTGTCTTGAAGGTTATGATGCTGGAGTCAAAAGTGCAACAGAACAATTTTGTGTATATATACTTACAATTCCTTATTTCACATAGAGGCTTCCTACTGCATTGTTATCTGCTCTTCAACATTCATTCACTTTCTCTCCATTTTTGAGAACAATGGTGGTAATGGCAGATTTCAAAGGAAGTTATATTCTTGGAAATGAAAAATTTGGATCGACAGAAGTGGATGGAGATTCCAAGTTTTGAACTTGGTTCTAATACCACGTGTAAGGCCCTATCCTGGGTCTTATAACAGATCTATTTCTCCAAAATTTGAATGTAATAAGAGGAAATGATTTACTTTCTTACAATACTTTTTAAATGATGAAAATTTTACCATTTACATTCTAATCCCTATAACTTATAGTGAACATTTCATTTCAATAAATTTACATGAGTAATCTATAGAGGAATACCTGTACCGGTGGTTGGTGGAGATGCCCTTGAGCTGTTGCTCGTGCTAAAATTCTCCTCTTGATTAAACCAACTGGATTTACCTCCCAGCCAAATAGGAAATAATTCCTAGCCCAAGAAACCTCCACAGGTTCCCTAGCCCTCCGAGCAGAAACCCAACTAAATTTAGTGTTTCCAAAATGAATAATCCAGACCAAGATGAACAATATCTTCCTCTCAGCAAAGCCAAGAAACCTCTATAGGTTCCTTAGGTCTCCAAAATCACAGAAATCCTAGAATCACAGCCAACTCAAAATCACAACAACCCCAAAATCAAAGCAAGACCCCCCTGCTTCCCTTTTCTCCCTTCCTCCTTCCCTTTTATACCCTCCCTCTCTTTTCCATCTTAACCACCTCTCATTAATGTCATTAACTTGTCCTCCATCCTTACATTTGACTTCTCTTCTCCCAAGTAAATCTGGGAGTACATTTGGAAATGTGATATGAATATAATAGTGGGAAATTAATGGGAGAGTACCATGTCTTCTCCCATGTAAATCTGAGAGTACATCTGGGAATGTGAGATGAATATATATATTGATAATTAAATGGAGAGGACCATTTCTTCTCCCAAGTAAATGTGAGAGTACATTTGGGAATGTCAGATGAATATATATAATTTGATATAATGGAAGGAGGCCATATCCTACCTAAGATTCAATTTTAGAAGGCAAGTTGGGATTTTGAATAAAATAGAAATAATGAATTTTATATTAGTAAATAAATTTATAGTTTCCAAAATGAAGGTATTCACCAATATTTCTCAATATTTTCAGGTAATGTAAAGATTAATAAAATTTGCATGATAAGATTTAAGTGGGGCATTATACTCATACTAATAGGTGGTGATCAACTGATCAAATCTTGTAATGAGGACCTTGCAAGAGAGTTTGAGATGAAGGACATGGGGATCATGCATTAATTTCTTAGCATGGAGTTATGGCAGGGAGGTGGGGCGTTTTTTGTGTCTAGGGGCAAGCATGCCAGTGAGATACTCAAGAGATTCTACATGGAGAGCAGCAAACCCATGGAGACTCCTCTAGTAGGTAACTGGAGGAAGGAGGATGCTACTTTAGGGGAAATAATGGAAGCTACTATTTATAGGAAGCTTGTGGGTTCGCTCATGCACTTGGTGAACACACGACCAGATATGTGCTATGCAGTTAACTGGCTTAGTCAAGCAATGGTTAGGCCTACAAAGCTATATTGGAAGGTGGAAAAACATGTGTTGAGATCATAGTTGGTTTGTTTGGTCCAAATATGGATCCAATTGTAATTTTGTTAGGTGCCTATACTACTAATATATCCCCTTATTGTTATTAGTACAACCCCCTTATTATATTTTTGTGCCCATGTAGTCCCCAAATTGTTATTATTGTGCCCCATAGAAGCCCACTATTGTTATTATTGTGCCCTTACATTTTTATTGTTATGTCAGCTCTCATTATATTATGACCCCTTAGACTCCTATATATAGAAAGGAGGTCTTGTCATTTGTATCATCTAAGAATTGTTCATTTGTGTAATGTAAAGGAGGTTTCCCCCTCGAAGAGGCTTATTTAAAAGGTATTGATCTATCTTCTCTATCTTTTGTGAGCTGGTTTCATAACATTTGGTGTCAGATCTTTGGATTCTAGAGTTTTGCTACTCCAAATAGGTCATCCTGGAATTTTTACTATAACTTTTTTGATGCGACATTTCAAAACCTAACAAAAAAATTCATTTGAGAGGAAATCTCGCTAAACCTTGGGTCCACATTTTAGATTTTGTCTTGCTATATTTTCGGTGATATGATCTGATGACGTTAGGTTTTTTGCAAGCTCTAGAATTTCATCTGAAATAGATCATTTTGGAAGTTTCACTATAATGTGTTCGCTATGAAGTTTCATAAGCTACAAAAAAAACCATTTGTGAAGAAGTCGGTTTGAACCTCAGGTCCAAATTTCAGATCTTGTCTCGCTATATTTTAGGATATATGATCTAAGGAATTTAGGGTTTTTTCAGACTCTCGAATTACATCTTAAACAAGTGCCCTTGGGAAAATTGTCATAAATTTCTCTCTGAGAATCATATTAAAATTGTGTCAGGAGTTACAGAAAAAGGACGGGTGGTATTTTCCTGTTTATATTTTTCATATCTGAAGGTCAAAACAGTGACACGCGGTCCTTCATACAAGTTCGCTCTTCTGAAAAGGTATATAATTAGGTAATCTTTTTAGATTGTGCATAAATCTTTCTTGGAGAATCCAATTTTGATCAGATTGGTGGCATTGGAAAGAGGATGCAGAGGGCTACTCTAGGTCAAAATTTCAGAACTAGAAAATCTAAAATTATAGAGTTATAGTTGTTTCAACATCAAGCTCCTAAAATCAAGAAAACGCAATATGAGGAAGTTTGATGGCAAGGATCCATTAAATTGGATACTACAGATGGAGCAATAATTTTGATCTACATGAGGTGCAACTGTTACAAAAGGTACATATTGCATCTTCATATTTAGAACTAGATCAATTTTTATGGTATAAAGGGTTGTGTTCTCGTAAAGCACTTGTCACTTGCTCAATTTTCACGAAAGAAATGATAGCACATTATGAGGATACAAAGAGTAACACATTCTTTAGCCAATTGATAAATATCAAACAAAAGGGTTCAATGCCAGAGCACATTGAGGATTTCAAAAAATTGAATATAAGGGTAAATGATATTCTAGAGAAGAAAATGATTGATGTCTTCACAGGGACTTTAAATGATAACATTCAACATGAGGTTAATCTTTGGGAACTTGTTTCATTTGAGAAGGCATTCACGTTGGCAAGAAAAATTGAAAGTAGAATTATGGAAACAAGGAATCCTACCACTCACAACTATAAATATAGAAGTGTTTTTTGTTCTAGCCTTCCACAACCTACAAGGTTTACATGACAAAAATTGGAAGAAAAAAGAGAAAAAGGACTTTGTTACATTTGTGATAGCAAATACACTAAAGATCATAAGTGTGCTGAGAATAAATTATTTTACATAGATTGTGAAGAGGAGGAAGAAAAGGATCAAGAAACATCAAAATAAGAGGATATACACCAAGAACCAACCCCAGAGAAAGAAGAAATGAATCTGAACATATCTTGTAAAGCATTGGAAATAATTACCACTCCTGAAACTCTCAAGATAGAAGGACATATCAAGAAGAAAAAGGTTCAAGAAGTGAAAAATCAAATTGAGAAAGAAGAAATGAATATGACCATATCTTGTAATGCATTGGCCAAAATTACCACTCCTAAAACTATCAAGATGGAAGGATATATCAAAAAGAAAAAGGTAATAGTGTTGATCAATTCGGCCAGTACGCATAATATTATTCATTGTAAGATAGCCAAGGAATTGAATTGCTTCCTATATCCAACACCAGACTGTCAAGTGATGGTTGCAAGTGGAGGAACCATAAATTGCTCTGGAAAGTGCCATAATACCAAGTTATCCATGGGAGAATATGTATTGAATAGCCCAATGATTTCCATTCCAATCGGTGGTGTTGATGTTGTACTAGGAGTCCAATGGCTACAATCCCTAGGTACAATTGCTTTTAATTTTCAAGAACTTTTCATGAAATTTTCTTCGGAGGGACATGAAGTTGAATTAAGGGGTATCACAGGGAAACTAAGAAATATAATCAAATCTAACAGACTGATAAAGATTCTAAAGAAAGAAAAGTGAGGCATAATTGCACAATTATGTTCACTAGAGGTTCCCACATTAAAATCATCTATTTCTCTAGATATCCAAAATGTCTTGGACAATCATTCCAAGGTATTGGAGATTCCCAAAGGCCTCCCACCTATTCTTGATCATGATCATTCTATTCATTTCATTCCAGAAAGTGTTCCTCCAAACATCATGCCTTATAGATATCCCTATGCCCAAAAGAGTGAAATTGAGCGTATGGTTGCAAAAATGCTAGGGGCTGGTATAATTCAACCTAATTAAAGTTGTTTCTCTGCTCCAGTAGTATTCATGCACAAGAACGATGGGTCATGGCACATGTGTCTAGATTATAGGGAGCTCAAGAAGCTCACTATTAAAGATAAATTTCCCATTCCTATATTGTAATTTCTGAGCACAGCTCGGTGTTTGTTTTTTGTAAGCCAGTTTTGGCATGACATTAGACTCTTGATTATGAATAAAGGCAAGAAGATTTGGATCTAATTCTGAGCTTTTAAGGGAGCTATAGGTCTCAGGTTAGGGCCCAACCTGAGAGCAATAGACCTCCTCTTCTTGTAGTGTTATTTGCCTTTCTTTCCAGCACTTTGTTTCTTTGTTTTGATATGCATTTCAAGAACACAGTCCGCTGATTTGATTTCTTTAATGAGATTGAGTAGGATTAGCTTATGGTTAAATCACTTTCAGTTGCTTAGATTATAATAGGAGGTTTGTAATTCGCTGGAGCTCCAAGAAAAGGTTATTAGTACTTCACTGCCATCTCTGTTTAGAGATTGGGGTGCAGTCTATACCAACCACCAAAAAAAACGCAGTCTTTTTCTACTTTTATGCAAGCTGCAACACAGTCGTTTTAATCGTGGATCCTTCCATGCATTTTTCTCTAGAGCCATACTTCTTCATTCTACCTCCATGCACGACTTTTCTTCACGATTTACATTGCTGTTCATTGGTTAAATAGCACAGGTCAACGAATTCTCGTTTTTGGTGCAAGACATAAGCAATTTGTTTTATTTACACTGCTCAGTATCATTCCATTTCCTTCTTCTTCTTCTTAACCACGCCTAAAGCCACCTCCTCGACCTCTATTCAGCTCGTTTACCTTCCAACTCCTCCATTGCCCACGTAGCTCCATCTTTTTGACCTTTCGTTGCTGCCATCCTTCTATCCACCAACCAACTTCGTGCACTCTCTCTCCATCTTATTTCTCTGCCCCTGAGCCATAACAAGCTCCATCTCCACCTTACCTATCCACCCATACCGCTCCATCACCTCACCATCACCCAAAACTCCAACCATAGCACATCCTGTAGAAGTTAGCAAATTTCCTGTAGAATTCCTTAGTTTCCGGTAGGATCCCCTGCAGACATCTTGTAGAAGCCCGCAAACTTGGTTGCCGAGCACCTGAACATTGTAGACTTCTGTGGACTGATGCTAGGGACCCTCTGGGACCTCTCCTAGCCCTCCTGACCTTTCCCAAGCTTTCTCTCCCTTCGCACCACCTCTGCACAGCCAAACCCTAATAAGAAACAAAACCATAATCACTCCAACCACTTAAGCAAAAATACAAAAACAATGTTCTTTTTAATGGAAGTAGTTTGAGTTCATGCATTTCACATCACTAGAAGTAATGGCATCATTTTTAGACATTTGCACTCTCACTATTGCATCATAGAGGTTAAACTAGTCAGATTAGGGTTTACTAGGGTTTCCATGTTTTGGTTGGCTTTCAGTTCATTTTTGCAAAATAGATTACTTTCCATTGAGATAGCATTTGTCCATAATTTAGAAAGCTTCTTCTGAGAACATATAGAAGTTGGCTTGAGCCCTAGCGGACTTGTGCCAGCTGACCAAGTGACAGCTGCGACAAGAGCTAGTACTTATGCATACAGCACCGTCGCTTCCAAGTTTGTACGAACTACCGGGTTGATAAAATTAGAGATAGGAAGCCCCAGGAGTTGTAGCATTATTGCTACAATACTGGAGCCCACCAAATGCGAGGCGGCTAATCCTTGAGGGAGTTCAAGACCACATTATCTCAAGTTTCCTTGGAGAGGAAACTCTGTATTCTATGTGAAAAACATTGACAAAATTGTATCAGAAAAACAATGACCAAAGGAAATTGGCACTGCAGGACAAACTTCGAAAAATCAACATGGAGAAAGGTGAGACGATTCCAAAATACTTGACCAAGTTCACTTAGTGTCGTGATGAACTTGGAAGTGATGGAATCATGGTTTATGAGGACGATATGGTGATTATTTCTCTTCTAGGACTCCCAAAGGGTTGGCATTGTTATCAGGACTCTGTCAATGGTTGGGAGAAGCTGCCAGATTGGGATTGACTGTGGTTGGATTTGATCTAGGAGGAGATCAGGAGGAACACCAGGGATGGATCTTCATGCAAGAATGATGATGAAGAGAACTGTGCCTTAATGATTAAGGTGAATAAGGGGAAATGAAAAGCTTCCAATTCCAAATCATATTTTTATGATGTAAGAATAAATACATGAAGCAAGTTAAGTGCTTTCATTGTCATGAGCTAGGTCATTTTGCTACAAATTGTCCACTCAATATGTCCAAGAAGAAGTCCTCTGGAGGAGCGGTGGGTGAGGCTTTGGCCTCTCACTTCAAATTGGAATTTTCCCTCAATGCATGCATGGTGTCATCAATGATGCGAAGTGTACGGTACTTAGACAGTGGAGCTTCATTCCACATGATTGGTGACAAAGAGTTATTAAGTGACCTAAAGGAGAAAGATCTTTAGATGCATATCGAGATGAGTGATGACGGGAAGTATACTGTTACTCTATTGGGCACGATTACTTTTCAGAGGGAGTAGGGGCTCCACTCACCTTCAATAATGTTATGTACGTGCCTACGCTAAAGAATAACTTGGTATTCGTTGCCATGCTTGAGGATAAAGGCTATGATGTGATATTCTCAAAAGGAAAGGCATTCCCTTGACACATAGCGACGGGTCAACTATAGAAGATATGGATTTGGTTGAAGAATCTCTATAAGATGGAGGTAGAGGAGTGTGTTTCTTTAAGAACAAAAGACAAAATGGTGTAGAGTTGAGACATTGTTGAGTTGTGGCAAAGGCGATTGGGCCACTTGCATCATGGGGCTTTGAAGATATTGCAACAGATCTCTACTGGTATTCCCAAAGCTACACTTGAGAAATTTGATACATGCAAGGGCTGTACTTTGGGAAAGTAGACCAAGTATTCCTTTCATGACAACGACAATCGAGCATAAGCTATTCTAGAGTGAGTCCATTCAGATGTGTGTGGACCATTCTCGACAACATCCATGACCAAACACAAGTATTATCTTATATTTATTGACGACTATTCTAGTAGATGTTGGATAATTTTCATGTCGAAGAAGGAACAAAGTTTCACAAAGTTTTGTGCATTTAAATCATTGGTGGAGAAAGAGTCAGGAAATAAGGTTAAATCTCTATAAAGTGATAAGGGTGGTGAGTATGTCTCAAACGAGTTTAAAAACTTATGTGCAGTGGAAGGGATTAAGCAGGATTTGACGACAACCCATAACCCTCAGTAGAATGTGTTGGCATTATGATACAAGTGTTGTCCTTGATGGCAACTCACTCAGAGGCAGGTACAAGTGATGGCAACTTAATCAGACGATAGATCTTAGTACAGCAAGACAAGAAAGAGATAAACACAGGTTCATTAAGGAAAATCGGCGTATACACGTAGGTTGGCTTCAGTAAAAGCGCGTACATGTGGAAAACCTACCTTTGGTCCGTGGCAGTTAGTCCTTGGAATTTGTGCCTATGGTTTTGGACCATGGAGTCTCGACAGACGTGTTGATCCCTAGTATTGAGTTGATGGTATTATGTTACTATGGTTTTGGACCGTGGTATTGTGAAGGGCCTAAGCCTATATAAGGAGAAGATCATTAGGCCAGATGAGGAGAGTGAGAGTGTATGAGTGACGAATATCTGATGAGGTGAGAGATCCAAATGATGGTTATGGGTTGGTGATCTGAACCAAGGTTTCACTCATGTGGAGGATGAGGATGAACGATGGAATGGGATCTCAAGGCTTGGAATGATTATCTTCATATGGTTTGACTATGAATAGACTAGATCTATTGACGCATGTTTATTGTTATGATCTGGGTACGTTTTGATGTTTGATATAGCTGCGAAGTTTTAAGTTTGAATTTACAGATCTGCACGCGGGTTGTCTTTGGTAAAAGAGCGTATACACGCAGGTTGGGTTTGTCGAAGCAGCATATACAATGTGAAGTATGAAGATGGAGTTGGATCTGGTTGTTGTTATGTTGTCTGTGTTCTTGACAGGGTTTCAGTGATTCAGTATTGGGTGATTCAGAGATTGATGATGCAGGTTGTACTACAATGGTGATTGTTTCATGGATCCAGTATGAAAATGTATGAAACGTTGTCCCGGGAAGATCGTAGGCCGGCACCTATGTACTGGTAAACATATCAGCCAGTACAAGAGCCAGGGGGTTGTAGCTCCCTTCCAGGAGCAACTGGAAAACGAGTAAAGGTTGGAGCATTCTGTAGGTAGGCACCTACGTACTAGTAAATGGATCGGCTAGTACAAGAGCTATGAGGGTTGTAGCCCTCTGCAGGTTGTAGCCTGTGTACTGGTAAAGGACTGCACCAGTACATTGTAAAAGAAGTTTCTTATTAATGGAAGATAGAAACAAATTGTAGCAGGTGGTTTTCACCCACATTGGGTTTCCACCTTATATCATGGTGTTCATGTGTGTGGCCTTTGTGTGATGATCTGTTCTGTTATACTGCACCTGTTTACTGTTAATATGGTTAATAATGTTCTGATGCATTTACTGAAGATAAGCTAACTGAATCATAAGATTTCTGGATATACGCTAGTTGCTTTAGACACAGTCGCGTGTACACGCGGGTTCACTTAACTGAAGTAGTGTATATGTCTCTGAGCATGAAATTTGAAAAGTTTTATTGATCTGATAATACTGATTCACCGCCCCTCTCAGTATTATTTCCAACAGAATGGGGTGGCCAAGAGGAAGAACAAAAGCATAGTAGGAGAAACAAGAGAAATTTTGCATGATCAGGGCCTACCACTACACTTGTGGGTTGATCCATGCAACACAACAATTTATGTTCATAACCATAGCCCACATCAAATACTTGAGATGAAGACACCAGAGGAGGCTTATTCCTATAAGAGGCCAAATGTTGGTCACTTTAGGATTTTTGGGTCACCGATATATTTCCATGTGACCAAATATGCATAGAATAATATTGAGATGACAACAAAGTTGGGGATATTTGTGGGGTACAATGATACACCTCACAACTATCAAGTGTATTTTCTCACCAGCAAGATGATAGTGGTTCACAGGGATGTTAGACATGATGAGCAGATGGTCATGTGAGTTTCCCTTTTAGAGGGAGCCTGAGCTACATGCAAATGAGGAGCTTCTAGCTCATAAGGTTGAGGAGCCTCAGAATTATGTGGAGCAGCCACATGTAGAGGATATGGGATTGGTGACATCCACTCAGAGAGAGTTTTACAGAGAGGAAAGAAATCACACAAAAGAGGCTAAATTTTTTTTGGATGATGCACAGGAGAATGTGGGAGCACCCACTTCTCAGTGTAGGTAGAGGAGGTCACCTAAGAGGTACACTAGATACATGGCTCTTATGGGTGAATGTGTTGTGATAGACCCATATTCCTTTAAGGAAGAAGTGCAACAACCAGTTTGGGTTGATGCCATGGTGGAGGAGTATGACTCCATAGTTTCTAACAGTCTTAGGGATGTGGTCTTGGGACCAAATGAAAATTCAATAGTGATGTCTTGTTGGCTTTACAAGGTAAAGAAAGCTACAGATGGTAGTGTAGATAAGCATAAGGCTCTATTTGTGGCCCGTGGCTTTTAACAGGTAGAGGGGATTGACTATGATGAGACCTTTTCTCCTATTCCAAGGTACTCGTCAATCAGATCTATATTGGCACTTTGACCATAAATGGGCTGGAAGATACATCAGATGGATGTGAAGATAACCTTCCTTAAGGCAGGATTGAGGAAGAGGTGTAGATAGAGCAACCTGAAGGTTTTGAGAGATTTGACCAATATTCTCATGTGTACCGACTCAAGAGAGCATTCTATGGGTTGAGGCAAACACCTCGTGCTTGGTACACTAGGGTAGAGAGATACTTCAATGGATTGGGATTCAGGAAGAGTGAAGTTGATGTGAACCTATACCACATAGTGGTAAAAAGTAAACTATTGATCATTATACTTTATGTTGATGATCTCATTGTAAGGCCCTACCATAGGGTCTTCTAATAGATCTATTTCTCTGGAATTTAAATAAAATAAGAGGCAATGATTTACTTTCTTAAAATAATTTTTAAAACAATAAAAATTTTACCATTTACATTCTAATCCCTATAACTTATAGTGAACATTTCATTTCAATAAATTTACATGAGTAATCTATAGAGGAATACCTATACTGGTGGCTAGTGTAGATGCCCTTAAGCTGTTGCTCCTGATGAAATTCTCCTCTTGCCTAACCCAACTAGATTTACCTCCCAACCAACTAGGAAATAATTCCTAGCCCAGGAAACCTCCACAGGTTCCCTAGCCCTCCGAGCCCAAGCCCAACCAAATGTAGTGTGTCCAAAATGAATAACCCAGACCATGATGAACAATATTCTCCTCTCAACAAACCCACTTCCCTTTTCTCGCTTCCTCCTTCCCTTTTATACCTTCCCTCTCTTCTCCTTCTCAACCACCTCTCATTAATGTCATTAACTTCTCCTCCATCCTTACAATTGAATTCTCTTCTCCCAAGTAAATCTCGGAGTACATTTGGAAATGTGATATGAATATAAGATTGGGAAATTAATGGGAGAGGACCATGTCTTCTCCCAAGTAAATGTCAGAGTACATTTGGAAATGTGAGATGAATATATATATTGATAATTAAATGGAGAGGACCATTTCTTCTCCCAAGTAAATGTGAGAGTACATTTGGGAATCTAGGATGTAACTAAATGAAGAGGACCATGTCTTCTCCCTAGTAAATGTGAGATGAATATATATAATTTTATATAATGGAAGGAGACCATATCCTACCTAAGATTCAATTTTAGAAGGCAAGTTGGGATTTTGAATAAAATAGAAATAATGAATTGTATATTAGTAAATAAATTTATAGTTTCCAAAATGAAGGTATTCACCAATATTTCTCAATATTTTCAGGTAATGTAAACATTAATAAAATTTGCATGATAAAATTTAAGTGGGTCATTTTATAGACCCCTCCTTCAGAATACTTTGCCCCGAAGTTCGAATGAAAAGATACAAAGAGTTCGAAAGCATAGCAAACGAGAGAGTTATAGTAGTAAAATTTGATAAGTCACAATGACATTACTTCCCATCAAGAGTCTCCAACTGATCGATATCGTCCTATCCATCGTGTCCTACTTTCGTTCCCACCGTATCCGTCCTTTGCTGCTTGATCAGTCGCAACAACCATACTAACCACTGATAAAAACAACATGGTGGAAGCGTCGACTACATCGACCTAACTTCCCCAACAGGAAACTAGAAATCGTCATCACATGTCTAGGGGAGCGTGTCCACCACTGCCCTCCCACGATTCCACATTTCGGAGGATACATGGTGGGAAATTCCTCTACCCCTCCTTCACAACTAGGGTCAACGTCCTAACAAAGACCACACTACTAAGCTGGTTGGACATGTCATTGAATAATCTAGTCAGGTCATCTTGCCACTTGCCATTTGCATTTTACTCTTGTCATAAGATTGTATATCATGTAGATACCAAATGTAGTAGAACAATGTACATTATACCTTCCCCATGAGATGTCTCGACCTTCCCTAAATGGAAGAGTATATCTCAGCTATCATATAGTTCTTCCCCCCCTGTGTGTTAGCTCTCATTCATGCATTTATATAACAACAAGACATATACTCATCACATTATGATGTCTAGAATCCACGTGTCAATTTTGTAGTTCATATTGGAAACAAATCATAATTTCACTAAGTCATTGATGAGATAAATCATCTCTACTTAAGCCCTATATGATGCAACAATAACTCTGTCAAGTCATGCACTAGATAAATTGTAACCAAGTAAGTCATACATTTGGTCATACATCCAACATTTCCATCATCAATACAAAATCCATCAATGGATTTTCACGTGTCCAACCAAATGTATATAATGTTCAGAAATAACAACTTGGAACTGCAAAATAGAGCCTTAACATAGGTAGCTATCTATGTCAAAATGGGCATCATAGCCGCTCATGTGACATCCTTGTGGAGCCCCTCGATAACAATTAGAGTTGAAATAGATTCAACTGTCCGTCATGGAAAATAGCATTTGAACCTGGATATGCTATAAGGTGGTAAGCAAGAAATTAGTGCACCATCAGTTCCACTAGAAGGTGCTAGTATAAGTTTCATGCATATAATTTCTTTAATACCTTAGTGAATATAAAAGTCCCACTCTTCCAATTTTTTGGTTTTTCATCCTCCAAACCAATTAGTTTATCTTGAAAAGAAAAGACTCAAAACTTCATAAACTGTTTCCAGCATGATTTTCATACTTTATTTTTTTTGTGAATTGAGAGAAATGTCCTCTAAATGTCAAAGGTTAAAATTTATTATATATTTAATCATTGTTTACTAGTACTAAAACAATTTCATGATATATATTGCAGCTCACAATATGACCAGACAAATGAGAAATAAATAAACGAATGGAATAATTGCCTGTGTCCTGCTGCTATTAGTATTTCCCCTCTAAATGGCACTGCATCTCTAAAGAAGCCTACTCCTTTCACAAGTGGCCAGTGACCACAAAAGGTTGCGAAGAAAGTTGAAGGTACTTTTATCCAAAACTAGAGACACATTATTTTTCATGGCATTTTTATTCAACACTAGAATAAGGGTAAAAGTGTATTATAATATTTCCATTGGTCTTTTATTGAATAAATAAGATTCCATTCTAAAATCCCAAATTCTCTATCAATGGTTCTTCTCATTTAATTTAAGATCATTAAAAAAAACTAACAGAGTAAGCCTTTACACAAGTCCATGGTATTCAATCTATGTTACTTTTTTTTTACTAGAAAATTTTACCACCCATAGAATAATCATTAACATGACATATAGGATATTTCAACACATCCTAATTTGAATTCCCACGCTTCATAGTCATTTACTTCTCAAACTCAGCATTTGTTATTATGACTTCCTCTATGAAGAATGACAAATATACTATCTGAAAGATAATCCTACTATTCGAATGGAAAATCCACTTTATCTTTAATAAGAATAATGATAATCTATTATCAACAGAATTAAAAGCCACCCTTGTATGTAAAATAGAACTGACAACATTCTTTAGATTGGGACACATTTTTGGCATAAATTACTGGCTCCATTGTAAAGCTATATATGGATGCGAATGGTCCTTGTTGTGCATGTTGAGGAAAAGGGGTTAGATCAGGTGAAAGTTTGGGAAAATTTTGATAGATAACTCTGCAACCTATCACCTAAGTTAAAGGAAGTCTATGTTATGCATTGCAACATTGAACTTGGGGCATGATTCTCGAAACAATTTCAAAAAACAATCCTATGAAGAATCTTGTCACATATTGCACTTGACATGTGGAACGTAAGGCATGATTGTACAATCCATCATATAGGAATCACACCACTAGGGCCAGGTATGAAACCTACACAAGGACTCTCGTGTACACAAGTATATTCTTCATTGTATTTTCATCATGTAGTATGCCCTGGATAAGGCTTGAGATTTCCTAATGGAACTCTTACCTGAATTCTCATTTTGTTGCCAACCACGATAAAAGAAAAGCTTTCCATATAGGCTAGTTAAAACATTGCACGACATTGCCATAGACCTAAACAAAGTTCGGCAAGAAGGAAATGCATGTTCTCGAAACTAACAATGTAAGCTCTTAAGAATCATCCCAAAAGCCTAAAAATGTTAACATGGTCTTCAATTGGCTTCATTCAAGACAGTGAAGGTCATTAAACAAAATAGGTAGGTTATTCCAAATGATCCATGGTTCAAGGGAAATGCCTTGACTTATGCAAGAATGGAAACAATGGCTAAAACTGGACCTTATGATGAGTAGATAATACATATTACTAAATACAATTAACTATAAAAAAAATTAACATCTTCTTTATATGTGTTAAAAATGTGTATGCATATACATATCATGCCTATAATTAGGGAAGTAATAGAGTTAATGGTGAATTCTACTGTGTAACTGAGTGTGTGTAAAATTATTATTTTACACAAGGATAAGCTATATTCATCTAAATTTCTAAGATGCAGCCGAATTCAGAAGCTACCTTTTCTACTCAAGGGAACTTTTCTTCTGTTGCACAATAACTAAAATTGATTGAGAAGTTAACAATATTCATGTTCCAAGATTAAGTTTTGGGTTTCTTTAGCTCAGCTAGAAAATCTATTCAGCTTTTCTCATCTTGGTCTACCTTTGGTCCACAATAAAGGTATCAACTCCTCAATATTGATGCCAAATTTGCAGAACTATCAAATTCCCAGTGCTCCAAGGAGTGAATCTTCTATCTTGAGTAATGGAAGGTATGAAAAGGATTTGCAAGACCTAGGCTGATGAAAATTAACTCAATCTTCTTATCTTGAAACCATTTGTAGAGTGCAATACCTAGGTTGGCATTTTCATTTAAACTAGTGGCCTCCACATGCACCCATTACTGGGAGTGTCATTACACACTTGAATTTGCAGTTCATCAACTACATGGCATTGTCCTTGGAAAGTCAAGACATTTACAGATTCAACTATATAGCTTAATTCTGAACTTAATCCTTAAATCAGCAAGAGATTTATCACCCTTTGTTGATTATATCTTGTCTAAATTTCTCCAACATTTTCAACTCATCACATCTCAAACCCTAAGTAGTCTTTAAAAGATTCATTGATCCATTAATATCCATCCAACCTTTCATCTGAAAGACAACCATAGAGAAAAGGATCCAGTTTTGATCTAAATCGTGACCCTATGCAACAAATGGTAACAAAATACCAATGGTAAAAATTTCAAATACTTGAAGGATCGGTGCACTAGTTAGTAGCCTCTCTAGTTCTATGAATGCAGTGTCAATAGATATCTTATTCTATAAAGTAACACTTGGCATTGTACAATGAAAAGAAAATTGGTATGGTTTCACTTAAACAAAGGGGAAAACAAAGGCAAATATTTATTCATTTTTTTATTTTTTTTTCAGGCACCATGAGTGTAGGATAGAGTCAAACCTGTGTGCATCCAAAAGAGTAACTGAGTATTTCCACTTATGTATTTATTTTATTTAAGAAAGAAAAAAAATAGCTACTTTGGTAACTATCTGAATATAATAAATAATATAATTTTGTGAAAGGTGATTTTTCACATTGCAGATTGTTGTCTAATCATACCAGCGAACACGTAGTTTCCTTTAGGTACCCTTATCTTCAGAGATTCTCTCCTAATAGTACAGATTCTACCTTAGAGAAGCCATAAATAAAATCAGCTAGATATTGCTTAAAGATTGTAGGAGAGTACAGTTCTGACTGATAAATTTAGTTGTAGCTACAGGGCACTGTAAACCTCTACCTTGAGAAATGGAATAGAAACAACCTACATGCATGTGAAACTTAATATCATAGAGATATCATAAGCTGGATCACCCTCTTATAGGTGCTACATAACCTTTGGCAGGCCTTGTATCTTGAGGGTTCTCCTCCCATAGGTAACCACATTCCCTCATCTCATCCTCAGTTGTCTATAGAGCCCTCAGCTCTCCTGAAATTTTCATTAGCCATTGTGTATTTCTTTTTCATCCAACGGTAATTTAAGTCCACAACAATTTTTCCATCTTGTGGATATTCTTTTTCATATACTATGTTGGATTGTTAACAATAAATTTCCTTTATATACTAATTTCACTTTTGTTTATAATGATTATGCACGAGCAACAGATCCAATTATTTACTTAACATCTAATTCAATCCAACACATACTGTAGGCACTATGCTACAAATTGTGATTGTGTAAGGATATCCTTTCTCATTTCAACTCCATCATTGCTTCTATTGCCTTATAGTTTAGGGGAGGATAAGTGCATCTCAAGACAATTTTAGTTTCATGTCTCAAAAAGTACATCCACTTCCAAATCAAAAATTTAAAATTTGTCAAGTGACATTCAACCCAACTTATATAACCATTTAGCATTGCCAGAAAATCACACCTGTCCACCTCGTGCAACTTGTCGACTACTCTTGGACACTTCTATATACTGCAGGTTCTGGTTTTTACTGAAGTCTGGAAGTTAAATGCAACATAGAGGAGGGTTTCTTTTTAAACTATTTGTAAGGGGATTTACTCTCTGTTGAAGCACTGCTATATTTCATAATCTGTTGTAGCCTATTGGATTGACATAGGGCTTCTATTGATTGGTGAACTATTTACCTACATTTTTGAATTATTACAGTATTCAACCAACACTGTTATTACATTTTTGTGTTGCAACTATATGGTTATACACAACATATGAAATTGTTATGAAACTCTAGTTACTTAAAGGAAAATCTATGGCAAAAAAAAGAACTCTCTATTATATTACATTTGATGTTGGTAAAATAGGCTACAATAATTGATCCTAGGAAAAATTTCATAATTCAAGGATAAAGGCAACTTTGACTGTAGGATTCAAGAACAACATTTGCATCCATGGCTTTAAACATCTCTAAGTCCACAATAGCTATGTACATGTCAAAAGTATTCTTACATATGAAATTTGTTATGTTTTGGCCAATAAAAAAAACTCTCCTACGGGTCTTGGGCAAAATCATACATGTATAACTTGACCTGGGATCAGCCTGCAAGACTAAATTACAGCAAAAGTTTTATCACCGCATGCAAGATAATACATCATTCTATAAATCAAGTAGAGGATAGCCAATAAAAATGACTAGGAGATATCCAATCAAACAAACAACAAGTCCAGACAATCATAAAAGAAGATTCTTTAAAACGAGAGTGGCTAAGGACATTAAGTATTGCCATGTGAAACCAGACAATAATTTACAACCAACCAACAACTATATGTGTCAACTAATCAACACATATTAGTTGGATAGAACATCAGACATCAGAGAAAGGAATGTCAATTAATTCATTTTTAGAAATAGTGCTACTTAATTATACAAAAAGCTTATTCAAGTTACAATATAAAGGGCTCCCCTGCTTAATAGCAAAGTCTGTTCTTGACAATTCTTGACAAACTGTAAAAACAAATTATCCAAAAAAAGCATCTCATTCTCATCCGACTTCATCATCTTCCATAGCTTCCTTCACATTAATTTTAAATTCATATTCTTGATTGCACCCAAGATATGAATCACCCATGAAATATAACGTGTATTTCTTTTCTCCAAGCTCTAATGGTGTAGTGAAATGAAGCTTAACTTTAGATTTTCTTTGAAGTGATACCCTCTTAATAGCCAGCAACTGATTGCTACTTGGATCCCCAACAACTATCCACCAACCTTATTCTTTTGGTTTGGGATACCTAGGTGCCTCAACTGAACCTAATTCCTGTCTTCCTTCTAGATCTCTTTCAAGAGTAACTTTCAATGTAACATTTTCCATAGCCCTCCTTCATAAACCTTCCCTATAGTGTGGTACCCCAAATACACTCTGAAATACATGGTGAGCACTGTGAAGGGCCAAGGAAAGGAAGCAGTGATGATTTTAGTCCACTTGTTTGAAAATTCGATCCCTTTACATGCAAGCAGGGAGAGATACACAAAAAAATAAACCCTAATTCTTCCTTCACCTATTTCAATAGCTCTTGTTTCTGTGGATGGATCATTTTTATTTGTCTTTGGCAACTCAAACAACAATGACGAAGTAGTAGAAGCTATTGAATTTTCTGTCATGGTGGAGATATATGTCTTGGCTGATGTCATGAGCTACTTGAGGACCATTCCCCTAAACAAAAGAGTCATAGATTTGGGAGAGCTTCAAGTGAATATTGTGATACAAAAAACTACACAAAAGCCCAAAATATTACAAAAATCTGCAATATCATTTCACTTTTGACATTTGTAGCAATAACAACCCAATTGAAAATAATGTAAGGAAACAATGAGAATTATTTGATGGCCTTAGCGCTTGAGTTGTGAATACAAAATAGGCAACATCCTTTTTGAAAGAAATGGCCTTCAACTTCTTATATATCTTCATAATTTTGATCAATTGTTTTCTGTTGTGACTCCTCCACCATATTGATTAGTGTTGTGTGTTTTATTGGTTTTTATGTCGATATAGATAATGTGCCAAAAAAAAACAAAAGTAATGATCATGCAGTGACCACTATTTGACTCCTATTGACCAGCAAAAACAGTGACATTACTACCATCGTCACTCTTATTAATTTTCAATTTATATATAATAATGATATGGTTCCTCCCAGTGTCGACAAACCCGAATGGTGGAGTTATCATTATATTTGACTCCTATTAACTAGAAAAAACAATGACATTACGACCATCATCACTCTTATTAATTTTCAATTTATATATAATAATGATATGGTTCCTCCCAGTGTCGAAAAACCCGAATGGTGGAACTGTCATTAAATCACTTAAATCTGTTTGGAGCTTCAAGCTATTTAGATAGGTGCACATCATCATCAATCCATTTGTCTGGGCTTCTTTTCAATAATTCCTATAAAAAATAAAAAAAAATCTTGTTGGAATTGCACCTAGAGGTTGTCTGCAAGGATCAGAACAAGTCTTTTGGCTCTGCTGCTTTTGAATAAATCATCCTTGCAAAAGAATAAAAAAATCATGTTGGGATTTGACCTAGGTGTTAAGTATAACAACGAGACATGTGAAGAACATGATTTCACTATCGACTTCCACCAACTTTAGGGAAGACCAAGGGCACACGGAACTAGAAGCATGCATTCATGATAAACTAGTGGCCAACATGACCACCTTGGATAACATGTATCCAGACAGCGAGGTCCTGGTGGTGCTTGGTTTCTAGACACCATGTCTAATGTGATTAAAAGAGATCCAGCTGCACAATTTCTTATTGTTTTTTGAAGCAAGGATAAGATTGGTTTGTGTTCCCTTGCAGCTGGAGGAAAGTTGTTGTAGGTAAATAAAAGAATGGAGCTTGAATTTTCAAGTCACAATTTTTTATGCATGGAGAAATTGGATTTTGGAAGGCTCAACATTGGAGGTATGTAGGCTAATAAATAGTAGAATTCCCATGGTGAGTTGATCTGCTTGTTTATGGAATCTGATAAAGTGGATAGCAAATAGAAATGCCAGCCTTTATTCTTCAGTTCGTCAATACATTATGACATGCAATAGTGCAACGAACAGGAGAAACAAGGTTGTTGTATAGACAGATGAGATTTTTGTCATTACTGTAAGTGTAATAACTATGGTCATTTGTCCTTTCCATTCTATGCCCTCAGATTTATGTGAAAGTGTCATTTCTATATCAAATCAAACAAATTGTCTTGAAGGTTATGATACTGGAGTCAAAAGTGCAACAGAACAATTTTGTGTATATATACTTACAATTCCTTATTTCACATAGAGGCTTCCTACTGCATTGTTATCTGCTCTTCAACATTCATTGACTTTCTCTCCATTTTTGAGAACAATGGTGGTAATGGCAGATTTCAAAGGAAGTTATATTCTTGGAAATGACAAATTTGGATCGACAGAAGTGGATGGAGATTCCAAGTTTTGAACTTGGTTCTAATACCACGTGTAAGGCCCTATCCTGGGTCTTATAACAGATCTATTTCTCCAGAATTTAAATGTAATAAGAGGAAATGATTTACTTTCTTACAATACTTTTTAAATGATGAAAATTTTACCATTTACATTCTAATCCCTATAACTTATAGTGAACATTTCATTTCAATAAATTTACATGAGTAATCTATAGAGGAATACCTGTATCGGTGGTTGGTGGAGATGCCCTTGAGCTGTTGCTCGTGCTAAAATGCTCCTCTTGATTAAACCAACTGGATTTACCTCCCAGCCAAATAGGAAATAATTCCTAGCCCAAGAAACCTCCACAGGTTCCCTAGCCCTCTGAGCAGAAACCCAACTAAATTTAGTGTTTCCAAAATGAATAATCCAGACCAAGATGAACAATATCTTCCTCTCAGCAAAGCCAAGAAACCTCTATAGGTTCCTTAGGTCTCCAAAATCACAGAAATCCTAGAATCACAGCCAACTCAAAATCACAACCCCAAAATCAAAGCAAGACCCCCCTGCTTCCCTTTTCTCCCTTCCTCCTTCCCTTTTATACCCTCCCTCTCTTTTCCATCTTAACCACCTCTCATTAATGTCATTAACTTGTCCTCCATCCTTACATTTGACTTCTCTTCTCCCAAGTAAATCTGGGAGTACATTTGGAAATGTGATATGAATATAAAAGTGGGAAATTAATGGGAGAGTACCATGTCTTCTCCCATGTAAATCTGAGAGTACATTTGGGAATGTGAGATGAATATATATATTGATAATTAAATGGAGAGGACCATTTCTTCTCCCAAGTAAATGTGAGAGTACATTTGGGAATGTGAGATGAATATATATAATTTGATATAATGGAAGGAGGCCATATCCTACCTAAGATTCAATTTTAGAAGGCAAGTTGGGATTTTGAATAAAATAGAAATAATGAATTTTATATTAGTAAATAAATTTATAGTTTCCAAAATGAAGGTATTCACCAATATTTCTCAATATTTTCAGGTAATGTAAAGATTAATAAAATTTGCATGATAAGATTTAAGTGGGGCATTATACTCATACTAATAGGTGGTGATCAACTGATCAAATCTTGTAATGAGGACCTTGCAAGAGAGTTTGAGATGAAGGACATGGGGATCATGCATTAATTTCTTAGCATGGAGTTATGGCAGGGAGGTGGGGCGTTTTTTGTGTCTAGGGGCAAGCATGCCAGTGAGATACTCAAGAGATTCTACATGGAGAGCAGCAAACCCATGGAGACTCCTCTAGTAGGTAACTGGAGGAAGGAGGATGCTACTTTAGGGGAAATAGTGGAAGCTACTATTTATAGGAAGCTTGTGGGTTCACTCATGCACTTGGTGAACAGACGACCAGATATGTGCTATGCAGTTAACTGGCTTAGTCAAGCAATGGTTAGGCCTACAAAGCTATATTGGAAGGTGGAAAAACATGTGTTGAGATCATAGTTGGTTTGTTTGGTCCAAATATGGATCCAATTGTAATTTCGTTAGGTGCCTATACTACTAATATATCCCCTTATTGTTATTAGTACAACCCCCTTATTATATTTTTGTGCCCATGTAGTCCCCAAATTGTTATTATTGTGCCCCATAGAAGCCCACTATTGTTATTATTGTGCCCTTACATTTTTATTGTTATGTCAGCTCTCATTATATTATGACCCCTTAGACTCCTATATATAGAAAGGAGGTCTTGTCATTTGTATCATCTAAGAATTGTTCATTTGTGTAATGTAAAGGAGGTTTCCCCCTCGAAGAGGCTTATTTAAAAGGTATTGATCTATCTTCTCTATCTTTTGTGAGCTGGTTTCATAACATCTGGTGTCAGATCTTTGGATTCTAGAGTTTTGCTACTCCAAATAGGTCATCCTGGAATTTTCACTATAACTTTTTTGATGCGACATTTCAAAACCTAACAAAAAAATTCATTTGAGAGGAAATCTCGCTAAACCTTGGGTCCACATTTTAGATTTTGTCTTGCTATATTTTCGGTGATATGATCTGATGACGTTAGGTTTTTTGCAAGCTCTAGAATTTCATCTGAAATAGATCATTTTGGAAGTTTCACTATAATGTGTCCTCTATGAAGTTTCATAAGCTAACAAAAAAAACCATTTGTGAAGAAGTCGGTTTGAACCTCAGGTCCAAATTTCAGATCTTGTCTCGCTATATTTTAGTATATATGATCTAAGGAATTTAGGGTTTTTTCAGACTCTCGAATTACATCTTAAACAAGTGCCCTTGGGAAAATTGTCATAAATTTCTCTCTGAGAATCATATTAAAATTGTGTCAGGAGTTACAGAAAAAGGACGGGTGGTATTTTCCTGTTTATATTTTTCATATCCGCAGGTCAAAACAGTGACACGCGGTCCTTCATACAAGTTCGCTCTTCTGAAAAGGTATATAATTAGGTAATCTTTTTAGATTGTGCATAACTCTTTCTTGGAGAATCCAATTTTGATCAGATTGGTGGCATTGGAAAGAGGATGCAGAGGGCTACTCTAGGTCAAAATTTCAGAACTAGAAAATCTAAAATTATAGAGTTATAGTTGTTTCAACATCAAGCTCCTAAAATCAAGAAAACGCAATATGAGGAAGTTTGATGGCAATGATCCATTAAATTGGATACTACAGATGGAGCAATAATTTTGATCTACATGAGGTGCAACTGTTACAAAAGGTACATATTGCATCTTCATATTTAGAACTAGATCAATTTTTATGGTATAAAGGGTTGTGTTCTCGTAAAGCACTTGTCACTTGCTCAATTTTCACGAAAGAAATGATAGCACATTATGAGGATACAAAGAGTAACACATTCTTTAGCCAATTGATAAATCTCAAACAAAAGGGTTCAATGCCAGAGCACATTGAGGATTTCAAAAAATTGAATATAAGGGTAAATGATATTCTAGAGAAGAAAATGATTGATGTCTTCATAGGGACTTTAAATGATAACATTCAACATGAGGTTAATCTTTGGGAACTTGTTTCATTTGAGAAGGCATTCACGTTGGCAAGAAAAATTGAAAGTAGAATTATGGAAACAAGGAATCCTACCACTCACAACTATAAATATAGAAGTGTTTTTTGTTTTAGCCTTCCACAACCTACAAGGTTTACATGACAAAAATTGGAAGAAAAAAGAGAAAAAGGACTTTGTTACATTTGTGATAGCAAATACACTAAAGATCATAAGTGTGCTGAGAATAAATTATTTTACATAGATTGTGAAGAGGAGGAAGAAAAGGATCAAGAAACATCAAAATAAGAGGATATACACCAAGAACCAACCCCAGAGAAAGAAGAAATGAATCTGAACATATCTTGTAAAGCATTGGAAATAATTACCACTCCTGAAACTCTCAAGATAGAAGGACATATCAAGAAGAAAAAGGTTCAAGAAGTGAAAAATCAAATCGAGAAAGAAGAAATGAATATGACCATATCTTGTAATGCATTGGCCAAAATTACCACTCCTAAAACTATCAAGATGGAAGGATATATCAAAAAGAAAAAGGTAATAGTGTTGATCAATTCGGGCAGTACGCATAATATTATTCATTGTAAGATAGCCAAGGAATTGAATTGCTTCCTATATCCAACACCAGACTGTCAAGTGATGGTTGCAAGTGGAGGAACCATAAATTGCTCTGGAAAGTGCCATAATACCAAGTTATCCATGGGAGAATATGTATGGAATAGCCCAATGATTTCCATTCCAATCGGTGGTGTTGATGTTGTACTAGGAGTCCAATGGCTACAATCCCTAGGTACAATTGCTTTTAATTTTCAAGAACTTTTCATGAAATTTTCTTCGGAGGGACATGAAGTTGAATTAAGGGGTATCACAGGGAAACTAAGAAATATAATCAAATCTAACAGACTGATAAAGATTCTAAAGAAAGAAAAGTGAGGCATAATTGCACAATTATGTTCACTAGAGGTTCCCACATTAAAATCATCTATTTCTCCAGATATCCAAAATGTCTTGGACAATCATTCCAAGGTATTGGAGATTCCCAAAGGCCTCCCACCTATTCTTGATCATGATCATTCTATTCATTTCATTCTAGAAAGTGTTCCTCCAAACATCATGCCTTATAGATATCCCTATGCCCAAAAGAGTGAAATTGAGCGTATGGTTGCAAAAATGCTAGGGGCTGGTATAATTCAACCTAATTAAAGTTGTTTCTCTGCTCCAGTAGTATTCATGCACAAGAACGATGGGTCATGGCACATGTGTCTAGATTATAGGGAGCTCAAGAAGCTCATTATTAAAGATAAATTTCCCATTCCTATCATTGATGAATTATTGGATGAATTGCATGGATCAATTTACTTCACCAAGTTGGATCTTCATTTAGGATATCCTAAAATTAGAATGAAGACTAAAGACATTCTGAAAACAACATTTAGAAGTCATGAGGGTCATTATGAATTTTTGGTCACGCCTTTTGGCCTTTCAAATGCACCTTCAGCATTTGAAGGTTTGATAAATTCCATTTTCAAACCCTTCCTTACAAAATTTGTGCTAGTATTTTTTGATGATATGCTAATCTACAACAAATCTTGGAAGGATCATGTTATACATGATGACAGGCTACTCAAACTATTGCAGGAGAAACAATTATATGCCAAAAGATCCAAATTTTTCTTTAGAGTTCAAGAGGTGGAATATGTGGGTCATATTGTATCTCATGAAGGTGTTCAGGTAGACCATAGCAAAATTAAAGCCATTAAGGAATGGAAAATCTCCACATCCATAAAGCATCTCCGAGGATTTCTCGGGTTGACAGGGTATTATCGCAAGTTTGTTCAAAATTATGGGAGAATAGCAGCACCTTTAATAATGTTATTGAAGAAAGATGCATTTTCGTGGACTCCAGAAGCAGCAAAGGCCTTCAAACATCTTAAAGAGGCAATGTGCCAAGAACTGGTCTTACCTATGCCGGACTTCACAAAAGCCTTTATTGTGGAATGTGATGCTCATGAAATGAAATTGGTGTTATTTTAATGCAAGATGAAATACCCATTGCTTTCGAAAGTCATCCAATCAAAGGAAAGTATTTACATAAAGCTATTTATGAGAAGGAAGTGTTGGCAATACTACATGCACTTAAGAAATGGCGACCCTACCTAATGGGAAGACACTTCAAGGTAAAAATGGATCATGATAGTATTAAATACATTTTAGAAAAAAGATTATCCTCTAAAGAGCAACAAAAATGGGTCACGAAGATGTTGAGTTATGACTTTGAAATCATCTACAAAAAAGGGAAGCAAAATGTTGTGGCAGATGCACTCTCAAGAAAAGATGAGGATGTGGAAGAATTTTTTTGTGCTATTTATATTATCCAACCAAATTAGATAAATGAAGCAAGGGATGAATGGAAGAAGGACAAAGAAGTGTGGCTACTCATTCAAAAGTTGCAGAAGATCCCAGTTCAAACAATATTTCCAGAACTTGAAGAGGAAGGAAAAATCATATTAGAGCCTGGAGTAGTCACAGAAACAAGAACCTGATAACTACGAAATCGATAAATTTTAGAGCATATCATCAAGTGGAAGAACTTACCCGCTGAAGATTCCACATGGGAGGACAAGAATTTTAGACAGAAGCATCAAGAACTACGCAAGCATTGAGGACAACACTTTTTGAAGGAGAGGGGCACGTTATGTCCCTATACTACTAGTGTAACCCCTTATTGTTAATAGTACAAACCCCTTATTATATTGTTGTGCCCATGTAGTCCCCATATTGTTATTATTGTGCCCCATAGAAGCCCACTATTGTTATTATTGTGCCCTTACATTATTATTGTTATGTCAGATCTGATTATATTATGACCCCTTAGACTCCTATATACGGAAAGGAGGTCTTGTCATTTGTATCATATAAGAATTTTTCATTCATGTAATGTAAAGGAGGTTGCCCCCTCGAAGAGGCTTATTTCTAAGGTGTTGATCTATGTTTTCTATCTTTTTTTGAGTTGGTTTCATAACAAATTTAGTGTGATAATGAGAGTTGTATCAAACTCTCTAACAATCCCGTTTTTCATGATCGATCCAAGCATATTAATATTCGATGTCATTATCTAAGAGATTGTGTATTGAGGCAGATTATGTTGTTAGAGTACATTCCCATGGAGGAGAAAGACATTGACATTTTGAAAAAGGCATTTTCAAGATGTAAATTAGATTTTCACAAAGACAACATCGAGGTAGCTTATAATCCATTTCTTGTTGAGAGGGAGTGTTGAGAAATGGCAACAAGAAATTCTAGTTTAATTTGTCCTTGAATTAAACTAAGAATTAAAGATCATTTTCTATTATCATAACAACTTGTAAATAGTTAATTAAGTTTAATTAACTTAATTATCTTAGGAATTTCTTGTTGGAAGTCTTTCATTAGTCATGTATATGTTCTCCCTAAGTTTTAGGGGTCTAGTATGAGTTTAAATTGAGTTGGAAATTAGATCACTTAGATTATTGAGTTAAGTTAAGTTAAATTAGCTCCAAACTATTTGTGGAAATAACAAAGAGTTATTAGTCAGTTGGCCCACTAGTGCATCCAAAAGTGTAACTCTAGTTAATTGAATATTCCCTCATTAGAAACTCATACATGTCTATTTTGAGAAAGACATAGTTGAGACTAGCATGTAGAGACAGTGTACTATCATTTTTATTGTTTACTGGAGAGTAAATATCATTTGTGCATCATAGATTTCTCCTATGTTTGGATTGCGTAGTTATGGAAGCATGAATTCCCCTTAAATACAGGATATTCATCCTAGGAATTAAGCAAGAGATTACGGGCTTGGAGGGCTTGTGAGATAAGAGAGTTGAGCATACTTGTGCGGAATTTTTCTAGTGAGACCAAGCTTTGTATCTTCACTCATATTTATGATATATGCAATACAGATAGTGGGGTTTTAGAAATGGATTTCCTTAGATACATCTTGTGTTATGTGCCGTTGATTTATCTTCTTCTTGTTGTTATTGTTTTCATCGATTTATTGGCTTCCACTAGTTGAAAGTAGAAGTAGATCCTTGTCCGATGCTTTAGTACATTGCATGTGCTTGTGAATCTACATGATTTTCTAAAAATTAACTGAGGTGAAATGGCTCTTTTCACTCAGTTATCTCATTAAATTCGATTTAGCGAGCTTGGAGTTCAGTTTGCATGTGTTGATTACTCATTCTTAGTAATCTTGTTAAATTATTTGTAGATGTACTAAATTAATCTAGTTCTAATAGTTAATAGAACGAGTTGTAGGTCACTCGTGTAGTGGGAAAATATTCTAACTTAGAGATCATCTAGTTAATTGATCAATCAACGAAAAATAGATCATGCATTTAAGGAAGTGAAATTTCTCAGCTATGGTGGAGATTCCAAGGCAGTGTAACATCAGTTGTAGATTAGTTTTGAGTGTACATGTGTTGCATGCAACCAGTGATGAATCCTTGGGAATTCCACAATAAATTTTGGAGGAAATTCCTAAAGAATAGGGGAAAATATCCTCAATATTTGTGCAATGCAATATGAGCTCAGGTAGGGTAATAAGTTTGGGTTAGAGCTTCTCATTGGGAAGGGAGAGAAATTATTCTCTTGTAAGTTGACCTTAGAGTTGGAGCTACCAATTGTAGTAGATTCTCTATTCATCTTATTAATGCAAGAAGACTTAAGGGGTTTCTACCAGTTTGTTTCCCCTAGATACATTTCTGTACTCGTGTATACAATTGATGCATGTTAGCAAATGCTTTTCCAAATTGTGAATTAATTTCCACAGAGTAATAGAGTATAATTGTGTCTATTCATTTAGATTAAATTTCTTGAGCAATTAGAATTATATCACCATATTTCTACAAATATTATAAGCTATCATCTTTGTAGCATAATGGCCTTCACAAGGCTCATAATGGCATGCATGGAGGATTCCATATGCTTAATCTTGCATGACACATCTTATTATCATCTAACCTAGTCCAATATTGAACACATAAGCATTGATTCAAGCATATGTGGCATTTTTCCTATAGTCTTGCAATGCTCTCTATAAGAGAAGCATTAGGGGAGCCTCCATGTCACAAATTAGGGGATATGTCAACAAACCAAAGAGTTTCCATGAAGATTGAAAAGAGATTCTCATCAAGAAAATTGTCATCTACAACTTCATTATATATAGTACGGATTAGTCTTGATAGAAAATATGCAACAAAATTATATTTAATAGGCTTTTTTCATATTGATATATTAAAATTTTTAGCAATTGAACATATCTAACTAACCTTCCATTAATATTAAATTTGTTCATATCTTCTAGGGTTTTAGATAAACGAACAATAGAGTGTATTGTTAATGAACGTGTTTTGATGTTACTAATTCAAACCTTGACTAGCCCATTTGTCATGATTGGTGGGTGATTTCATATTTAGTATCATTCGCTCTGTAGTAGTCCCTATACTTTTCAATGAAAGTTTGCTTCATTTACTTCCAAGTTCTATTGATACCTCCTTTTTAACTCCTAAACCATATGAAGGTTGATTCCTCCCATGTAGATTGAAGAACATTGAGCTTCTAAGCATAGAAGGAATAATCATAGGTCCCACAAACAACTTCAAACTCAAAAAGGAAATTGTTGGGATCTTGTGATAAAATTCCATGAAATACTGAAGAGTAGAAGGATTTCTATTATTAATTTTTTTTTTCTCCATTGGTTTCCCCAAAGGGGATTTCAAATATTTCAAATCAGTAATGTCCATAGTTATCCTTCAAATGGTAAGATGGTGCATTTTCTTCTTCTTTTAAGAAATTTTCAAAAATTCCTTCTCTGTCTTACAATGGATAATGTATTGGATGTCTATTTCAAAAAATTATTTATACCATTCTTTTTAAATTATTCTTATTTCAACAGTACCAAATCATTCTCTAAGTCAATACATGCAATCCAATTATTTCTCTTTATAATAATGGCGCAAGGTATGTAGATCTTTTGCACCCCCATTGCAAGAATTCCAAAAATTGATGGGTCAAGGCATTGCAACAATTGTGTTGAACCCTTAACTTGACTTTATATTATCTCAATGATAACAATATCGTGTACTATTTTTTGAAATGTTTCCTTCTGTTCTTCTCTTCCTAGCCACATGAGCAGTTTTTCGTCAATGATTGGTTTGGTAAGTGGGTACAAGACAAATGTTTTTTGATATGGACCATCTACGATAGTAATATTTCCTACCCTACAATTTATATACACATTTACTATAGTTAGTCATATGAGTATTTTTTCCTCAATGAGTGGTTTGGTAAGTGGGTAGAAGACAAATTTTCTTTGATATTGACCATCTATGGTAGTAATATTTCTGATCTGGATTTAAACATGAACACAACAAATTACAGATATAACCATAAATACAGAGATGTAGTAGAAATAAAACTTCCTTTGATTAATATAAAATAATGAAACATGCTTACAAACAATATGGAAATGATAATAGCTCAACGATGATAGCTTATCTCTGAGAAGAGATGTGGTGGCTACATGCCTCTGAACTGCATTACAATGTGGCTCAAGGGCCTTATAATTATTTAAAAATAAGAGGAAACCCTAAACAACTAAAACCACAACCCGAGGAGATGTAACACCAAGAGTTTATGGGCCCTGTTGAGTTTATTTGGGCAGCTAACTTCCTGAAGTTGTGACTTGGTCATAGAAGTTTGTTGGTGCAGTACTTCCACAATTTTCTCAACCCTGAAATGCCCATCGACCTAACTTTAGTGTGCTTCCCAAATCATCTTTGCACGCTCACTTGAAGGAACACAAAGGTGTCCCATATGGCATAACAGAGCATCCTAGAGGTGAAAACCTAGAACTTGTTGACCCTCCACAAGCATATGGTATGTGTGGCCAAATTTTGGGTTTCTTTTGTAGAGAAGTGGCCAATTAGAAGTCTCGTGCCTATAAGAGTTCAACACGGTAGTTAATGCCATGATCAGTGGTCGGCTGAGGCAGTTTGCAACATTATTTGTGTTGCCCTTCTTGTACTTGATATTCAAATGTAACTATTGTAGGTATGTGGACCACTTATCATGGCGATCATTCTGCAACTCCCTTGCGTCTGTATGAATTGCAGGGGTTGGTGGTCTATGTGGATGACCATTTCCTTCCCCAAAATGTAATGCTTCCATCGTCGGCAGTCTTGCACAATGGAATACATCTCTTTATCATAAGTGAGATACTTTTGAATCGTGTCTAAAAGTGTCACTCTATGACATGCCACTGGATGCCCCTATTGAGTAAGGACTACCCCAATAGCATAGTTAGAGACTGTTGGAAATAATACTGAGAGGGGGGGTGAATCAGTATTATCACATTAATAAAACTTTTTCATTTCCATATTCAGATTCATATATGCTACTTCCACAACTTCTTATGATTCAGTTAGTTGATCCTTAATGAGTGCATTAGAACATTATCAACCATATTAACAATAAACTGGTGCAGAAATAGAACAGATTATCACACATAAGTCACACACATGAACACCATGATATAAGGTGGAAACCCAATGTGGGAGAAAACCACCTACTGCAAGTCTCTATCTTATTTCAATTAGAAACTCCTTTTACAATGATATTGTACTGGTGCAGTCCTTTACCAGTACGCAGGCTGCAACCTGCAGAGAGCTACAACTCTCTCTCATTTTCCAGTCTCTCCTAGAAGGGAGCTACAACCCCCTTACTTCTTTCAAGGACCACTTTTCATAAATTTTCAAACTGGATCCAAGAAGATCAAATGATCATAAAGTATAAATGATTCTTCAAAAATACCCAAACCTCAGATCAATACATGTTTTCTTTATACAGCAAATCACCCACGTGCCAACCCATGCACTAGCTATAAATAAATATTTGATCTGGTCACCTTTTAATCAGAGGTTGTATATGCCTGAATCATACCATAATGTAGAGGTCATACATGTTATAGAGCACCCAGAGGCTAGACACAAGACAAACCCAATATCCAGACCCAGAGACCTTTAGCGAATCAAAAGAAGACGCTATATCAGATTTAAGGAATGACTGCTACTTCCTTGCGGTTGGCTGCTCTCAATTGAACTGCAATACCCCCGAAGCGATGCGGATCTGTCGTCCTGCGCGCATTCTTCTTGAATTCGGTTCAGTAGATTGGTCCTTGACAGATCATAAGAATGTCGATCTATTCTCCCTTAAGATCTTCAATTCATTCTCAATCCTTGCCACCGGATCCCCTTTTTCTTTATATAGCCATGCTTTTGATAATACCATGAATCGAAACCAGAGGATCCGAAACCTGAGGTCCAACTGTTTTGACCAATTCTCTTAAGAGAAGGCTTAAGCGGGAAAACTATGATAGCGGTCCAAAACCACAAAAGGCGGGCTTTTTACTTAATGCATCCAAATTAATAATATATTGGGTCCAATCCTTATTGCTATCAGCGCCTGCCCATCTCATGTCCAATTCGATGGATCGGATGCGACATGCCCCATTAACCAGCCTTTATTTATATATCGGGTCCGCTCCTCATCGCTAACAATACATGCCCGGCGTCCGATCCGATGGATCGGATGAGATATGCCCCATTAAATAGCCTTTATTAATATATCGGGTCTGCTCTCATCGCTAACAATACATGCCCGACGTCTGATCTGATGGATCGGATGTGATATGCCCCATTAACCAGCCTTTATTAATATATCGGGTCCGCTCCTTTCATCGCTATTGGCGATTTGAACTGGGAGGCTTATGGGCGAACACCGCAGATGCGATTTAATACGAAATTTTTTTAATTCCTTCATCGGGTCTGACCCCTCGTATCGCAATCGGAGGATTTCACCAAAGACACATAGCCCGATGCGATATTATTATGAGCCATGTTTGATGCCACCATCGGGTCCACTCGCAATCGGAGGATTTCACCAAAGTCACATAGCCAGATGCGATATTATTATAAGCCATGTTTGATGCCACCATCGGGTCCGCTCGCAATCGGAGGATTGGGGTGGGTGACCCTTTATGTATTCCGATATACCGCGGACGCGATATTTTTATAAACCATGATTAACGCCTTCATCGGGTCCGCTCCCAATCGGAGGTTTCAACGAAGTCACTTAGCCGGACCCCTGACACACATGGATGCGATATTAATATAAACCAAAGTTAATGCCACGATCAAGTTCATTGTGATATGCTTCCGGGTCACACAGCCGAAACACCATTGCGCCGATATACCGAAACATATATATATATATATATATCTATCTATATATATATATATATATATATATATATATATATATATATATATAATTGATATGCGATATGCCGAAACTTTGATGCCACAATTATATTATTCATGTAACTGCCGAAAGGGGATATGATGCATATATATGGGTTTTAGTAAGCCCAATAGCTCCCGATAGTGATAATGAATACATATATGGGTTTTAAGCACCCAAACACCTCCGATAACATTAATACATGCGTATATGGCCTTTCTTCTCTCCTCTTGGCTCTTCTTGTCCCCATCATGGTGTATATAAGAGAAATGACCGTCTAAGAGATGGTTTCCATCAAGTTCAACATATGTTCATAATGCCATAATGCCAATAGAGACATCTCTCTCAATCTCAAATGGTTGTTCCAAGTCTGGTAATGTGAGCACTGGTGCATAGCAGAGGCGATGTTTCAACTCTATGAACACCTTATGTTGAGATTCAGAACAAAGAAAAAATTCTTTCGCTCCCCCTTTGGTGACATGACTCAAGGGCCAAGTGATATGAGAGAAGCCCAACACAAAACTGCAGTAGAAATTAGCAAGAGACAGAAAGTTGTGGGGATCTATCAGAGTGGTTGGGGTTAGCGAATGTCAAATGACTTGGATCTTTGCTGGATCCACATGCACCCCTCGTTCATCAATAGTTTATCCCAGATACTGAACCTCAATCATGCTAAAAGTACATTTCTCCAAATTGTCACACAACTCGTGTTGCCGCAATGTTTCAAGAACCTGTTGGATTTGATGGAGGTTCTCTTCCTAACACTGGCTAAAGATCATAATGTCACCCAAGTATACCACTACAAATGAGTCGGTGAATGGTCATAATATGTCATCCATGAGCCTGATTATGGTTGTAGGAGCATTCGTCAACTTGAAAGGCATAGCCAACCATTTAAAAAGGCCCTCCTTGGCTTTGAAGGAAGTCTTCCACACATCGAAGGGTTTGATTGGTACCTAGTAATATCCTGACTTCAAGTCGATCATGCTGAAATATTTTTCTCCCTTCGATTGGTTAAAAAGGTCATCAACCCGTGGGATTGAGTACCTATTCTGGATAGTGATCATGTTCAGCATCCGATAGTCAATACAGAGTCTCCAAGTCCCATACTTCTTTTGTACCAACACGATTGATCTCCCAACGAGTGATGAACTCAATCGAATGTGACCTCTCTACAACAACTCTTGAATTTTCCTCTTGACTTAATCATCCTACATAATGAAGCGTCGATCAATTGGTCCATTGTGTAATGACACACCTGGGCTTATATCGATAGAGTGCTTGAATAGACAGTGCAAAGGAACCCTTGTGGAGGAGGTGAAGATGTCCTCGTACTCCTCCATGACCTTGTCCATCTATTGTTGTCATGTGGAGGTTCCTTCTCTCAAGGTCATGGCCATTGTCTTCTTCTTTCCTTGAGGGCGTATTTTCAGGAAAAATATTTCCCGGTTTTTGAAATTAGCTTACTACATTGTTTTGCAGTAACTGGAGAGATGGTAGTAGCCAGGGCTACCTCTGGTATCCTATACAACTTATTTCCTAATGTAACAATAATAGCGCGAGGCCTTGACTCATACACAACATGTTGCTTCCAAAAGTATGGTTGGCCTAATAATACATCACAAACATCAAGGGCAACAATGTCACATAATACCTCATCCATGAAGGGATTGATGTTGTATGGAAGGCAACATTGTTGGATCACTTGCAGATCCCATCCTTGGTGAAGCCATCGGATGGTGTACAGTTGTGGGGGTGTTGTAATCGGTAAGACCAGCCACTTTGCGACCTCTACTACAATGAGGTTCTTCGGCTCCTGCTGTTGAAAATGAACTATAGCGGGGAACCCTTCACCCACATCTAGGAGTGGAAGAGACGCTCCTCCTCATCTGGATCTTTGGGTTGCTCCTTTTGGATCTTTGAGGTGGAGACAATGGCGTTGGGCTCTTCATCAATAATCTGCTTCCCTTTCTCATTCCCCTTGTCGGGTTCGGACTCAGAGTCGGAACATGCATCCGATTCTGAAGCCTTCAGCTCCTCCACCAGTGATTGCTTGGCCCAACACTCGCTTGTGTTGTGGGTGGAGCTCTTATGGAACTCACATCACTTTCCTGTGTCCTTCTTCAACTTTCTAGTGTTGTACTTTTCTTTTGACCTTGATGGGTTTTCCTAGGTCATCCTGCTTTGGCTTTGTCCTTTTCTCTATGGTTTGGGGCCACCTTTTCCTTGCTTCAGATTCTAGATCCAAAGTATTGCTTCTTCTGTTTAATCTTCTGTTCGATATTGATGGCGTATCAGTTCGTCGTGCCGAGCGAGGAGATGTCCAAGAACTCCATCTCCTCATGGGTGCATCTATATAGGCAACCGCGATACTTGAGTACCAAATGTTTCTCAGCATCCTTGATGCCCAACTTCGTGTGGAGGGTATGAAATACATTGGTAAACTCTAGCACATCTTGGTCCCTTCCCTGCCACAGCGTGATCCACTTTATGTATTTGTCCTCATAGCTCTCAACATGGTAGTATTGCTCCTTGATGGTGTCCAAGAATAAATTCCAAGTGGGAGCGACTAAAAAAAGTGAGTTTGTACTTTCATCCTTCTTCTCACAATAGGTATCTCACTCGTCCTTGATGTGTTGGTGGCATTGAGAAGAGAAAAGTAATCTTTTCTCAACTGGAAAAATCATGAACAAAAAAGTATCCTTCTAACAGATTCAACCATTTATCTATGGCATCTACATCTATTTGTCACTCAAATATGGGAATATCAAAGTTTACTTGTACCTTAAAAGGTGTGGAACCTCTAGAGTAGCTGTTGGATGTGGATGCGCCGCCGCTAGGCAACTGCTAAATGATCTGGGAAAAGTTATCCAGCATCGCGTTCCTTTGTTTCTCGAGGGACTCCTTGAGCAATATTTTGATAGTATCTCTTGCTCCCTCATCTTTCTTTTCTGCCTCCATGTGAGACCGTCATGATTTACGAGGCTGGTCTTGTAAAGGTTCGACTAGTTCGAGCCCTAACTCCTTATATCCTGACCTCGTTGGGGACATACAAAGAAAAACAGAGAAAGAGAAGACCACTCTGATACCACTAATCTAGATTTAAATAGGAATGCAACAAATTACAGATATAACCATAAATACAAAGAAGTAGCAAAAATAACACTTCCTTTTATTAATATAAAATAATGAAATATGCTTACAAATAGTATGGAAATGATACTATCTCGATGATGCTAGCTTACCTCTAAGAAGAGATGTGGTGGCTACATGCCTCTAAACTGCGTTACAATGAGGCTCAAGGGCCTTTTTATTATTGAACAATAAGAGTAAACCCTAAAAAACCAAAACCCTAACCTCAGGAGATGTAACACCAAGCGTTTATGGACCCCATTGGGGTCAGTTGGGTAGCCAACTTCCATGGGTCGTGACTTGGTCATATTATCCTCATTTGACATGCATGATACCCCGTTGGAAATATCTCTCTGAGGACTACGACCAAAATAATGACATAAAAAAAGTTGTTGGTAGTAGATTGCCAAAAAAATGTTGTTTAGGAACTCAAAATGACTCTAGAAGTTTAGCACCCAAAAAACTACTAAAAATAGTAAACTGTGCTACAATTAATGAAATTGAAAAACTGAAAGAACAATGGTGGGGGTCCATTTGGAATTGGTGGGTGGCCACCAATATCCACCTGGATCAATTTCCTACCCTACAATTGATATACGCATTTACTATAGTTATTCAAGTTCATCCAAGGATGTGTGTTTACCCTTTCAATTTAAATTTTGTCTAAATCACTATGGAATTTATTAGATAATATCATAAATTAATGTACATGTTTGCATCCTATAATAGTCTCTTATAATTTATATTTAATTTATCTACTAGTTGCATGTTGGATGTGCTTCTTAGTAGTCTCTAAGGGTCTAGTTAAATCATATTGTCCTTTGCCATTAAATTGTTGGTTTCCATTGGTATATCAAGGTATTTTGGATGAGTATTTAGTTGATATATACATTTATTATAGGGATACCTAGATCTAAATACTCAAAGAAAAGTACTTTTCCTATTATAACATCTAATTCACCTATTGCATTGACTATAGGAGAATGCTTTCTCCTTCTTCCCCTGTTCTTAATGCATTCCTATTTGATGAATCTTTTGTAGATAGGAAATTTATATATATGTTAGACGAGAGGAATATTAACACATGGGTTTTTGAGTTTTCCTATTTTTATAAGGAAGTGTAAGCCTTTTAAGTTTCTAGTCCCTTATGATAAGGTGGCATTGGTTCAAGAACAAGTTATTCTTGTGGAGGAGATTCCTCTTTGCCAAAGATTCAATCTTTGTTAGGTTCAATAATGAGAGGAGAGGATGAAAATACTTATGTAACCTTAGAATGATTTCTTCAATATCCATATAGTTGGTTTGGTAAGTCATCTCATTATTATATACTTATTGACCTTGCCTATTGTTTGGATTAGGTGATAGTTGGGTAGTTATTTGGGATTTCTTTAGAAATTAGTGATTATCTCTTATTAAAACATTTTTTTTTTTGGAGGTCTGAGTAATTCATTTTGTCTTTTTCTTTGAGGTATCCATCCTTATAGAGGGTTATTCCACTAATAGTTTTGCATTCGAGGTTGAGATGAGACTTATTGAAAGGAAGCATTTAATGGTTGATGGTGGTTCTAATACTACCATTAGTTTTTCATTGGCTACCTAGGTTGATTAGGCTGGTACCAAGGTTTAGTATGAATTTGTGTGTTATACCCAACAAAATGTTGAGGATATCAGTAAGGCATACCTGGTTAGATAAGTTGGGATAATCCTCGTCTTATTTTATTCATGAAGCATAATTTTTCCCAAAGAAAAATAAGAATTTTATTCATATTGAACAAAATTACATATTGTAGATGCTATAAATAAAATGCATAAAACAACTGATCCTGGAATCCAAAAACAACAACTCATCAAAGACTTAGCACAAATCTACTCTCGTCTCCCTTTGTTTTTTTCCACTTTCCTCCAACCATTAGAGTTGGGACTAGCAGATACAATACACATTTGTGTTTCTTTTATATTCGTAGGAAATTCTTTATCAAAATTTTAGTTTTCTAAAGCATGAATTCTTTTGGTGCCACTCCTTTTTCAGATGGGATTTTATCTACATCCTACTTCTAAACTAAAGGAATTGGAACTATGGAAGAATTATTTTCAACATCATTCTTCTGCATGGATTCTTGGGATTTATGGACATTGTTGTTTGACGTTTTTCTGGGATTTCTGCATCTTCTGGTACAACTTCCTTGGATTTTGAAAATAGGCAACCTTTTAACATTGGAATTTGTCGATTTTTCCTCTTTGGATTTGTTTTTTCTTGTGGACATGTATTTTTAAGATGTCAAGTTTGTAAACACATAGGACAATGAAAATCATTATTCTGATCATCAAGAGGTTGGGAGCACTTCGGATTATTCTTTAACAAAATAATTCTATCAGGTAAACCTTTATTGAGGTCTACCTCTACACATATTCTAGTAAAAGTGAAAATTTCTTTTGAAACTCTATCTACATCCACTTTTAGAAATTTCCCCAAGGAGTTCCCTATTCCTTCTAATTCTAAGTGACGCAAAAAAATATAGGCGAAGGTTTTGTACCCAAACCCATATTAGCATTTTGGATACCACCATGGTATTTGTATCAAAATCTGGGAACCAAGGTATCAAGAAGAGACCCGCATTGTCCTAGAACCATGGTCCCTCAATTAATACATATTCTATATCTGTTGTTGTGTCAAAATTTACAATAAAAAAAACATTTTAACATAGGTGAATTTCACAGTTTTTTGTCGACGTAGAGAAAATCCATTGGTGTAAGTTGTCCGATTTGGGCTAGAATAGATTAAACTTGCATATAATTACTCTTGCATGGAAATTAGAGTATAGTTCATTAACCTCTGGAAAGTTGATTGCCAATGCCAACACCTAGTTCATCTGCTCCACAATATAGGGACCACGAATATAAGGACTTTTTTCTGCATTAATTTTTGGATTTGTCTTCCCTTTAACTGCATCCTTGAAATAAACTAGGCCTTTGGAGCTAGATCCAGGACAACAGTCAAGAATTTGCATGTTCAAGATGATGGTTGAATCATACTAAATTCCATAGTCTTGCAACTTGATTCCCTCTTGTAGAGATTTCCCTAGCTGAATTAAATTTTAGAGTCTTACTAGAATACCCTTCTATTCTTGAATATTTTGCTTCAGATCTTGTACCCGATCCTAGATCTAAACACTCATAAACACTCATTTCCCACTCAGTGTTTTAATAAATATTTGTATTGGTCCCCCTTCAATTAGATCTGGGGGTTGGAAATCTAGACCCATCCTTATATTGGTCTTAATTGGTAGTTTCGAGGGTAAATTTGTTGCATCATGCATCGTGGTGTAACAAGAATCCACCATTACTTCCCTGTGGATTAGATATTTGTTTGTTGTAGAGATAAATTTAGTCTCGGACTTGCTTCATCGATTAAAAGCAAGTACAAAAACCATGATCCATTTGTAGCATTTCAGATCCATTACAAACCCACAATCTTCATCTACATCCTCAAACATCAAGCATTGGATCGAGCCTATTTCAAATGGAAACAAGGCTTGATCGTCAAATTTTGTCACATTGTGCCTCCATATTATAAGATAATATACTACTCCTTTGTTTGGATTTGTGAATCAATTCCCTTGGAGCTCTTTCCCATGTACAAATGTTTTCACCTTCTTTGCATTCAGATCCACAGTGGGATGAACTAGATCTAATGTTACGGAAATGGCTCCACATGAATCCATCGAAAAAGAGATCTGATAAGCCAATGCCTTTACAATCCTATCCATATCAATGCATATAAAATACAATACTTCCACCAAATCGACATAAATGGTCCTTCTCTCATGGGGATCTCATTCATACACAAACTCTTGAAAACTCGTCTGAAGTGATTTTTCCACTGGACTAGAAATCTTAACCAGCCATTCATGGATCTCTTGGCATGCCTTGAGTTAGGTGTCAGAGACATTTTCCATGATCAGATCCCAAGATTTAATGCCATACGATTTTGGATTATCGAACTTACTGACTAGGGTTTCTGTAGATCACTCCATCTTGGGTATAATAAATTTTTCCACACCTAGATTTGCGATACGAAATTTGCCACTTCTATGAGTGGTGCAACAACGTCAACCAAATACTCCAAATGGATTTCTTCCAAATCTATGAGTAGGTAAAGAATATCTTCTTCAAGAAATAAAACTTCAAGCATAAATATGGATGAAAGACCAAATTTGTAGTCCTTACACCCTTTGGTGGCCCTGCATTCCATAGCATCACCATCGTTGGATATAGAAACCCTAGCACATACATAGATGACCACTCTCACAAGAATTAAATCGTTGATTTTGGTTCTGATACTACCATTGGTTTTTCATTGGCTAGCTAGGTTGATTAAGAGGATACCAAGGTTTAGTATGAATTGATGTGCTATAGCCAACAATGTGTTGGGGATAGGAGTAAGGCATACATGGTTGTATAAGTTATGATACTCCTTCTCTTCTTCTATTGATGAAGCATAATGTTTCCACATTCTCCTAAAATCCCTAATAAGTAGTATTAATACCTAGCAAGGAAGGACATTTCTTACTTGTATATGTTTCTTCATAAATTACACAATATTTTATCGTTTGATTTGGACATTCATTTCTTGATATTATAAGCATTACAAAAACAATAATTGGTCCCACAAAAAAATCAATCTCAAAAATGAAATGATCAATATCTTCTAGTGTAAGCTCATGAAATGCAGAAGAGTAGAAGGACTGATATTCATAGTTTTTTTTTCTCCATTGGTTTCACCAATGGGGAATTAAAAATTTTCAAATCACTAACCTCCATCTTTATCCCTGCTATGGTAAGATGAGGATTCTTCTCCTTCTAATAAATTTCTGAAAATTTGTACTCCCCCTTACAATATCTTCCTAGATTCTTTAATGTTTTATTAGATGTCTATTTCACAAACTTCTTGCTACCATTCTTGTTGAGATGTACTTATTTCAGTAGCGACAACTCTATCTCTTAGCAGCTACATGCAATCTAACTAATTTTTCTTTCTTTTCGTGATTAAACATGATGTTATGTATGTAGCTCTTAGCACCTCACAGACAACAATTCCCAAAGGTGATGGGCCAAGGAATTGCAAAAATTGTGTTGAACCATCAACTTGAATTGAAATTCTTAGTCTTAAAATGTATTACTTTGATGAAGTTTTATGCACCGTGTGTGAAAAACAAAATAGCACAATCCAAGGTAAAGTTGAAGGTTAAATTGAATACTGTTTCCCTTTCCTTTAGTAGATTTTATTATGGCCTTCACACCCTTTCTTGGCGGATGTTATCAGAGTCACTAAAGGAAAGGGACAAAAATATCCAAGTTAGCCTTCAATTTGAGATTTAATTTTCAACCTAGAAATGTGCTACCTTGATGAAGTACTATGCATTGTGTGTGCAAAATACACTAGTATAAACCAATGTAAATTTAAAGGATAAATTGAATATTGTTATCCCCTTCTTTTAGTACTTCTCTTATGACCTTCAAACCCTTTCCTAGAGGATTCTATAAGAATCAATATGGTGGATGATTTAGGGATGGTCTAACAAAGATCTTGGAAATAGTAAGTGCATGTGTCATAGTCTAAAAATCCTCTTCTTTGTCATGTTACTTAGGTGGCTTGAAAGATCCTATTCCATGTTGTGCTTCTCCTACAAGAAAAGCATGCTAATTCTAGGAATGAAAGAACTATTATAATATTAAAGAGGATTCCCATTCTTATCCATTTACCCTTTGTTTTCTCACCCTCCAAGGTTGGTGGCCTTACACTCTATCTACCCTAATTCAAGGGAACCAAGAGAAGAGGGTAACGAAAATGGTTTCCATTATGTTAGAGAGGAAGGAAGTAGTGATAAGGTTACTCAATTCTCCAAAAATATCAAGGAATTATCACCTTAGAATTCATGGGACGAGATTATATATAGAGCATGGAAAAGAAGGATACAGTGTAGTGAACATAAAGAAAATGGGTAGAAATTAAATCTCTAGAATTGGCATGTCGTAAAGTAAATATACTTGCTAGAAAACTAGAATTTAAGTTTTTGTAAAATAGAGTTCAAACCATATAAAAAACTTGTGGAGTAGCAATGGGCTCCCCTCTTCCCAAATCATAGCCAACCTATTTATGGAATATTTTCAAACTGAATCCCTCAAAAGTTCTCCCTTAAAAACCAAATTGTGAAAAATATTTGTGGACGATACCTTCATCATCTCGCAGTATGGTAGGGAGCTTTAGAAAAATTAGAAAAACATCTTAACAGTCTTTCCTCCTCCATCAAATTCACCATGGAAGAAGAAGCCAATGACAACATTCCTTTTCTTCACATCCTTATCACCCGAAATTCTGATGGTTCCATATCTTACCAAGTCTACTAAAAAAGACCCATATAGAGCACTATCTCCATGCCACTTCTAACCACCATCCTAACAAAAAATTAGGGATTCTAAACACTCCTGCAACAAGATCTATTAGAATCTCAGACAAAAGTAACCTTGACAAAGAAAAATCGCACATCATAAATGTGATTTAGGTGCATTAGGCTGAGCACATAAATATCATAAGTTATTAATGTGAGACCAAGAGCCTAGCAATGTTATGGATTCATCACATGTCAAGGCTATAACATTTAAAGTTTATTTGTGAAAGTTTTTTGATATTAGTTAATATTAGTTACGAATATCTAGTTAAAATAAATGATTTTATAGGTAGTAGGTAGTTAGGGCTAAGGTAACTTGGTCCACATTCATGAACTTATTTCTTGGACAATTGTTTTTAATTTTTGGGGAGAGAGGAGGGACATTTTTTGGGTGTTGGAAGTTTTTCTGTGAGATTGAAGTTAATTGAAAAACATTTCTTAGACGAGTGGCTTTTTATATCAGCAAATCGAATTTGTAAGTGTGTGTGAGACAGTTTTTTTCATATTTATTTATGAGGTTTTTGAACAGTAATATTAATATTTGGAGATTGAAATTGATTTGGTCTTTAAATTGCTTTGTTGAATGAGGAATCCATACACTGTATTTTATTTGTTATTTACATTTAAATGAGAACCTTAAGAATCATATTTCAGTTAATCTTCTAATCCAATATATTTTCATCCAATATTGTGTATTGGAAAGGGTCATTTTGCATTACATATTCGAGAATACAGAGCACTTTGTATCAAGCCAATAGAAGAAAGAAAATTCTCAAAGGAAAATTGTCATCAAATTTACAGGTCAATTTCTGATTAAAGGAAGGCGAAACTTGAAATTCTAGGGTCTGGGTTTTGTGTAGAGTAGGGTCTATTTGGTAACTCACACGTGATTGTCCAAAATGATCCTTGGTTGGGGAGTTACGAAAGGATCTTTAAACTGTGTTTTTACATATTGTGTGGCTGAAAAAAAACAATTTGTTGTTCCTCATGTAACAACATTGTAGTTTGCTATAAGAGCAATAATTTGTTGTTCCTCCTATAATACCACTGTAGTTTGCTATGAGAGCAATGATTTGTTGTTCCTCCTGTAATATCACTGTAGTTTGTTGTGAGAGAAATGATTTGATGTTCTTCCTGTAACAACATTGTAGTTTGTTGTGAGAGAAATGATTTGTTGTTCCTCCTGCAACAACGCTGTAGTTTGCTGAGAGAACAATGATTGTTCTTCGTCCTGTAATAGCACTGTAAGCTATTGAAATAGTAGCCATCAATTCATGGTATCAGAGACTTAACGTTTTTTGTCTCTATAGTATAGAGAGATTAATATGTGAGTAGGAAGGGCATGACGTCGCGGAGGAATACCCGCAAGTAATGAAAAACTCCAAGAAGAGATAAGGAGTCTGAAAATTCGGTTAGAAGCCATGGAAGTAGGGAGACAACAAGATCTTGAAGGTGGAGATGATAGTGAGGCCAAAGAGGAACTTGAAGACGAAGGAGTAGCACCTGTGGAAGAAGCTGCTGAGATTAAGTTGTTGAGAGAAGTATTGGGCTCAAACTCAAGGCCAAAGCTTGAAATATCTATTTATGATGGTAGTTTGAAAGACGGGAATCTACTATATTGGATCAATGAGATGGACAAGTATTTTGAGTATGAGGAAATTGATGAGGATAAGGGAGTCAAGTTTTTTTGTGACAAGGTTGAAAGGTCATGCTACACTATGGTGGAACAACGTACAAGCTGGAAGAAGGAAGAAGGAAAAACCATTGATCAAGAACTGGGATTGAATGGTGGAAAAGATGAAGAGTAAGTTCTTGCCAAAGGATTACCAGCTAACTCTTTACAAACATATGAAAAATCTTAAACGAAAGATAATGACAGTGAGAGAATACACCAAAGAGTTTAGAAGGCTAATTTGAGAGTAGGCTATGTAGAAGATACCTTAGAAAAGACAACAAGGTATATAAATGGTTTGAGCCTAGATATTCAATATGAAATCAACATACTTTCTCCCAAGAGAATAGAGGAAGCAATCCAGTGTTCTTTGAAGGCAGAAGAAAATATAGCTAGGAAGCAAAGCTTTGGAAGAGGACATGGTTTTTCAAAAGGGAAAGGACAGGAAAATGGAAGTGGAAATTTTTCTGTGCAAAAGAATGGTGAAGGAAACTCAAATTAGCAAGGGAAATCAGAGAAAGAAGGTAGTAGTAGAGGAAGAACTTACCAGAGAGGTATAGGTAGAGGAAGAGGTAGAGAGATTGTCTACGGGTGTTATAGAGGTAAAAAATGGGTCACCGATCTTTTGAATGCCCTCAGAATGAAAATATGGGACAATGAGGTGCATTCATAGTTCAAACCAAAGCAATAGAAGCACAAGTACCTGAGGTAGAGAATGTGCCACAGACTGGAGAGGTGTTGATGATGCAAAAAGTCCTATTAAAACCAACAAAGGAGTCCATTGAACCAGACCAAAGGAAATTCTTATTCAAGACATTTTGTAAGGAAAAAGGAAAATGTTGCAAATTGGTGATTGACAACAGAAGTATAGATAATCTAGCTTCCCAAGAAATGGTGGAAAAATTGGGATTGAAAAAGATTAAGCACACCACACCTAATAAGGTATCGTGGTTGCAAGAAGGACACCATTTGTTTTTTCATGAACAAAGTGAAGTTTAGATTTAGATAGGCAGGTATAAAGACAAGGTGCTCTATGATGTAATGCCAATGGATTCTTGTCACATTCGTTTGGGTCACCCAGGCAGTTTGATATGGAGGTCACACATGATGGAGAGAGAAATTGTTATAACTTGTAAAAGGATGACATCAAGACCACTCTTGTACCATTGGAAGAGGAAGGTAAAACTAAAAGAAGTAGCACAAAAGCACTGCTACTTGGTGGAAATTAATTTCTACAACATATGGAAGAAGTAGAGCTAAGATATGCAATGATTTGCAAGCTAAAGGTAGTACCTATGCACACTGAAATTGTAGATTTACCTATTGAAGTTCAAGATTTTTTTGAATGAGTTTCATGATATTGTAGTTGATGAATTGCCAAGTGAGTTGCCACCCAAAAGAAGCATCAATTGTCACATAGAATTGATACTGGGAGTAAGTCTTCTAAACAAGGTTGCATATCACATGACGCCCAAAGAAAATGAGGAAGTGAGGAAGAAAGCCCAAGAATTGTTGGACAAAGTATTAATAAGAGAAAGTTTGAGTTTGTGTGCCGTACCTACAGTACTAAGTCCAAATAAGGATGGAGAATGGAGAATGTGCACTAACTCTAGAGAAATCAAAAATATCACCATTCGTTACGGGTTTCCATTTCCATGGATGAATGATATGATAGATTGCTTGGGTGGAGCAACTTACTTCTCAAAGATTGACCTCAAAAGTGGTTATCATCAAAATTCAGGTCAGAGAAGGAGATTAGTGGAAGACAACTTTCAAGACTAATGAAGGCTTTTACGAGTGGATGATCATTCCATTTGGCTTGTCAGATGGACCTAGTACCTTTATGTGACTGATGAATGAAGAGTTGAAGGAGTTCATTGGTAAGTTTGTCATTTTTTACTTGGATGCCATTTATATTTTCAGTCAAACTAAAGAAGAGCACTTAAGACATTTGAAGTATGTTTTAGAGAGATTGAAGCAAGAAAAGTTATTGATTAACATGAAGAAGTGTTCTTTTATGAAGAATGAGCTTGTATACTTGGGTTTTGTCATTTCTAAGGATGGCTTGAAAATGGATCCGGAGAAGATAGAGGTGACTGTAAGCTAGTGCTCACCTAAGAACACTTTTGAGGTAAGAAGTTTTCATGGCTTAACCAGCTTCTACAGAAAATTTATCAGGAATTTTAGTGGCCTTTGCACACCTATCATTGCCACCATCAAGAATAATAAGCATCCATTTTATTGGATAGTGGTAGCAGCAAAAAAAAAAAAAACCTTCAGGTATTGAAGAAGAAGATCAGTGAGAAGCCGACATTGAAGTTCCCAGACTTCAATCAGCCCTTTCAAGTGAGATGTGATTCTAGTGGGATAACCATTGGACTTGTATTTAACCAAGAAGACAATCCCATTGCATATTTTACTGAGAATTTAAATGGGTCAAAACATAAATACTCTTCCTACGACAAAGAATTTTATGTGGTGGTTCAAGCTTTGAAGCATTGGAGGCATTACTTGATGTCTGCTGAGTTTATTCTATACATGGATAATTTTGCCTTACAATACATTATGCAACAACATAAGTTAAATCATAAGCATGCAAAGTGGGTGTAGTTCCTTCAAAATTTCACTTTTGTTTTGAAGCACATTAGTGGGAAGGAAAATAGGGTTGTCGATGCCTTGAGTAGGAGATGCTTAATCATGCAAGAAACTCAAATACAAATTTTAGGCTTTGATTATTTGAAGGACTTATATGACATTTATGCTTATTTTAAAGAAGTTTTTACAGCATGTAAAAATCCAGTCAATAGGGACATCAGACCATGGAAAGACTTTATGTTGCTAGATGGGTTATTGTTCAAGAACAATTAGCTATGTATTCCCAATTGCTCAATGAGGGAAAAATTGGTCCAAGAAAAGCATAATGCTGTGTTGGTTGGACACTTTAGTGTTGAGAAAACACTTGGGTAGCTGATTCACTTCTATTTTTGGCCTAAGATTAAGGAAAATGTACAAGGGTATGTGAGTAAGTGTAGGGTATGTCAACATGCGAAAAGGAGAAGTCAGAATGTTGGACTGTACATGCCATTACCCATTCCCAACAGATCTTGGGATTCAGTGAGTATGTACTTTGTTCTGGGTTTGCCGAGAACTCAACGAGGTAATTTCAATCCTTGTAGTTGTGGATATTTTTAGCAAGATGGCTCATTTCATTCTTTGTTTCAAAACTAGTGATGCCACCCATGTGGCTAATTTATTTTTTGATGAGATTGTTCATTTGCATGGTTTTCCAAAAAGTATAATCTCTGACAAGGACACAAGATTCACCGAACATTTCTTGAGGACCTTATGGAAGAACGTTGGCACTAAGCTAAATTTTAGGTCAACCTATCATCCACAGTCTGATGGGCAAACAGAGGTTGTAAACAAGAGTTTAGGTAATTCATTGAGGAGTTTAGTAGGTGACCGACAAAAGCAGTGGGATCATGTGTTATCCCATGTCAAGTTTGCATATAATGACTCACCATATAGGAGCACAGAAAGAGTCCATTTCAGATATTGTACAACATGCATCCGAGGGGAATTTGTGAGCTAAGAGACTTGGGAAAGCTTTAGCATAGCAGTGTTCATGGAGAGGATTTTGCAACAACCATGAGTGAGCTACATGAGCAAGTAAAACAATGATTACAACATACAAGAAACAACTACAAGCAATGAGCAAATGTACATAGGAAGGAGGTAAACTTTGAAATGGGAGATGTGGTCCTAGCTCAACTAAGAAATGAGAGGTTTCGAAGGGGAGAATATAACAAATTGAAAATGAAGAAGATAGGACCTTGTAAGATCCGCTGCAAGTTTTCAACGAATGCTTATGAGTTGGAGTTACCTCCAAGAATTGGAATTTCACCCATTTCTAATGTAGTAGATTTGTATCCCTACACAGTTGGTGATGCAAATCAAGCTTCTGGGAATCTTGATGAGGATGAAGGAAAGGAAAAATACTGGCTAAAGAAAATGCCTGTGCAAAAGAGTTTAGAGGCCAAATAGATTTTAGATACACATGTTGCCAAGAAGACCAGAAGGAAACAATACTTGGAATATCTTGTGAAGTGGAAAGACCGCCCGATGCAGGATTCTACTTGGATGGATGAAGCAACATTACACAAAGCATGTCATTCTATAGAAGATCTTATGAGAAAGAGCTCATAAAATTTTCTTTCTTGGGGAATCTAATGTAGGTGCGCTAAGCCGGGCACATAAAAATGATAAGTTATCAAAGTCAAATCAAGAGCCTAGAAATGTGATGGATTGATCACATGTCAAGGCTAGAACATTTAAAGTTTAGTTGTGGAATGTTTTTTATATTTTAAGATTAGTTAGGAATATCTAGTTAAAAGAAATGATTTTATAGCTAGTAGGTAGTTAGGGATAAGGGGAATTGGTTCACATCCATGAACTCATTTCTTGGAAAGTTATTTTTAGTTTTTGGGGAGAGAGGAGGACCATTTTTTGGGTGATGGAAGTTTTGCTGTGAGATTGAAGTTAATTGAACATCATTTCCTAGACAAGTGGCTTTTTGTATCAGCAGATCTAAATTGTAAGTGTGTGTGAGACATTTAGTTGCGTACGTGTTTCTGAGGTTTGTGAACCATAATATTAATATCTAGAGATTGAAATTGATTTGGTCTTTAAATCGTTGTGTTGAATGAGGAATTCTTGCACCATATTTTCTATGTTATTTACATTTAAATGAGAACCTAGAGAAGCATATTTTAGTCAATATTATAATCCAGTACTTTCGCGTCCAATATTGTCTATTGGAAAGGGTCATTTTACATTACATGTTCGAGAATACAGAGCACTTTGTATCAAACCAACAGAAGAACGAAAATTCATAAAGGACAATCATCATCAAATTTGCGGGTCAATTTATGATCAAAGGAAGATGAGATTTTGTCATCTGGAATTTGGTTTTTGTTTAGAGAGGGGACTATGAAAAATATGCTTGGTTGGGAAGTTATGAAGGGATCTTTAAACTATGTTTTTACAGAATACGTGGCTCGAAAAAAACAGTTTGTTGTTCCTCCTATAACAACACTGTAGTTTGTTGTGAGAGAAATGATTTGATGTCCCTCTAGTAACAACAGTATAGTTTTCTATGAGATAAATTATTTTTTGTTCCTCCTATAATAGCACTGTAGTTTGTTGTGAGAGAAATGATTTGTTGTTCCTCCTGTAACAACACTATAGTTTGTTGTGAGAACAATGATTTTTTGTTCCTCCTATAACAACACTATATTTTGCTGAGAGAACAATGATTGTTGTTCCTCGTGTAACAACATTGTAAGTTGTTGAGACAGCATCCATCAATTTGTGGGCCATCAAAATGTATTTTTTAATAATAGATATAAAAAACAACAAATCATGATAGCTGTGAATAAAGCCAACACAAAAGCCTATCCTAAAAATAAATAAAAATTTGGATGACTTCACTAGTAAGGTAAATCTTCCATATATACTTGGGACCATTGATAAAATTGCTAATGTTCTAAGAAAAGATAGTATCATGACCACCTTTAAACCTATAAATACAATCGAGAGTCACCTCAATTCTGTCAAAGGTCTTATTGATCCCAACTGCCAAAAAGGAGATTATATGGTTCCTTGTTCTTGTGGTATTCCATGTATTAGGGAGACTAGCCGATCTATCAAAACTCATATCCTTGAACATGCAGCTAACATAAAACATAATAAATTAAAAAACGTTGCACTTGGTGAACCTTCCAATAATACTAAGGGTCACAAATGCGTTGAAAACACCCATGACCTTGCCAAAATTGACCACTATTTCCACAGAAAATTAAGAGAAGTCATTGAAATCAATAAACATCCTAAAAACCTAAATAGGTATGAGGGATGGAGCATAAGAAAAAATGGGATCCCTACATTGAATTCCAATTCCAAATCTTTTAAACTCCAAAACTTATTTTTATATCATTTCTTTAATTATTTTTACCTACCTGTTTTACTATAATGCCTCATATATATATAGTTTAATAAATTAATTAATCCTATTATTTTTCAAATTCATTAACTATTCGTGAGAAAAAATTCAAATTATTAATTTAAAAAAGTATTAAGCATATCTATTAATTATGATTATAAACACTCCAATCTTTTACTCTCATTATTTTATTAATTTCGTCCACATCAGATCTCTCACATTTATTCCAAATCCCTCATAAATATTTTAATGTATTTAATAATATTAATATGTGCAATTCATGAATAAAAATTATTTTTCCTATAAATAAATTTAATATACACACATGCACATTATGTTCCATTATTCACATTATTTTATTAATTTTAACATTTCTCTCAATTTTTTAATATTATCAATTAAACCTTTCTTAATCCATTTCATTGTGAGCCAAATTCTTTCATTTAAAACCTAAAATACATTTCCCTATTTACCATACCAAGGTTGAATTAGTTTTCCACATATTTTTGTTTTGTGATGATGAATCTCAGTGGTAGGTTGGAAACATTGATTTCAAATCAACTTGAATAAGATGGATTGGAAAACTCAATTACAACTAAAAAATAGCTTATCCTATTGGACCAACATGCCTTGAAACTTCTATAGGAAATCATTTTTTTTATAGGAAATGATAATAACATAAAATAACAATGAAATTAAATAAAAACAATTGCAAAAATAAAATATAATAATAAACAAAGATCCACTATACAACCCTGAGTGGGCCATATGAAAGGACTCTATAAATAACCTAAATAAAATACTAAGATCTTGAAATTTGTAAACACAAATCTTGCATTATCCAAATTAGTTCATAACAACAAATTATACAGGACAAATTCAGATACACTACGTACAAGGAGAGTTATTAATGTTGAAAAAAAAATATTAATGAAGTACTAACTCCTAGCCATTATCTATAAAAATTTGATTCATCTATTAGTACTATAATCATTCCTTTATTGAAGGGCTTTTGTTTCCAAAGTCCTTACTATAAAGGATCCTTGTTTCAAGGTTCACCTGCCTTCCATAATTTGATCTTCCTCAATCGAAAAATTGAACTAGATATTGTTGATTGGATGTATTGAGCATGATTTGAAGATTAAAGATGGATCATAATCCCTCTTTTGTATTAGTTCTACGTTGATAAAGGTTAGGCCTATAACTTGAAATTCTTGAACAAATAATTAGTACAATTTTAGAATTTTATGTGTTTGTGAAAAGCATAAACTAGAACCAGGCATATCACACAACTAAGCATTAAATCATATCACACAATAATCAATGCACAAATCCCAAGATGTTTATATCATTCATATTCAAATCATGTCTTTATTTTATATGAATAGGTCATATCATCTACAAAATAGGTCTCAAAGTTCTTTAATTTATAGGCCCATCGTGTGGCATCCACTCAACATTATGGTGGTCATCACAGTAGAACAACTTACATGAGGTATAACTTATATATGCAATTTCGAATTGAGGGAGTGTTTGCTCCATAGGAAAGATATAAGTGTGTAGAATAATTTTGAGAGAATGAAACATTTCTTGCAAAATTTTTACTCCCAAAATATTCATTTAGTGCCTTTAATTCGTTTTAGAATGTTTTATACCTCAAATCACAAAAGCGAATATTGGCCCTAAAATGGACCCTATAAGCCAATAGCTCGAACCTTTCTACTTGGAAAGTACCAAAATAGATGAAAAATCATATAATGATCCATTTGAAATAAATGAAAGTGATTGTAACACAAATCATGCTAAAATTCAAAAGCATTTCTTAGCTTATCATAGTGTGTGTGACTAAAGAAATAAGTATTAGCATAATACAAATAAAATGAACAACGAGAGACAACAAAACTAAAGGAAGCGACCCAATATATTGCATCTTGGCTTAATTGCATAATTCTATTCCATTACATTGGAATAGAGAAGAGGAAACAATCAAAGAGATGCAAAGATAAAAGTTCTCACTATGACAATAGTTTTATGAAGTTTTATCCTTCCAATACATATGAGCACAGAACTTTATGAATATCGTACATAGTATGGAAGTTATTACAACCTAAAACATTGCATTTTTGACCATTCATATTATATAATGAATATTTTTGTATATTTATGCAACAAGATGTTGAAATACCATTATTAAAACAATAACCCCAAAGTGAACATTGGAACAAACAAACATTTATATAAGGAAGGGATTCATCCAATGTTATGGGTGTCAATATGTGTGGGTTCAACTTTGAACATTTGGCTTATTTGGCACACTAACAACCTCAACTACAACATCCCATTGATATTTCCAAGCAATAAGGGGTTACGTTGATAGGGTTACATGAGTACTAACCCATTAATACTAATACATAGATGTTTTTTTGAAGAATAACCTGTGACAAATTGAAGATTTAGGGCAAGGAAAGGGGGATGGTTATGTCATGGTTGAGGAGAACATGACATAAAACAAATTTCAATCACAAAATAATCTTAGGAAATCATAGTTAGCAATGATAAATGATGCACATGTGTATGCTAATTGATACATGAATAAATAATATCCATGTATTCCTTTCATCATGATTGGTTGATATTCATGTGGATTAAGATATAGAGGACTAGAATGTCCATTACATTTTTATAATACAATTTGATAATTAACTTGGCTTACAACGATTTCTCCTTTCCCTTTTTAGGTTTAGTAACTTTTATGTTTAGTAACTTTTATGGAAGTAGTTCATTTGAAACATTTTGCATTAGTGGTCTTATGTAATAATTTTAGAATGGTACTTCGATAGATATTTACATTTTGAGTTTGTATTATTATAAAGAATTAATATATGAGTTAAACATATATACATTTGAAAAAAATATAGTTAGATTCTTACCATGGAGGTTCACAACCTCTTTACGGTTGAGATTCGTAACTTGTATATAGTATTTTTTACAATACCATGGGCCAATACCGTGGATTTCTAAAACCATATGCCAAAAATACTATAGCTCATGTTAATATGGCACATGTTGATATGACATCTTTTTAATTAATCAATTTAATTAAAAAGACAGAAACAGCGTAACTACTTTTAAGACAAATCTCAACCTGTGATTTGTGACTACTACTTAGTATATTCCAAAAAAAATTATGGAGGTTAAATCCTTTCCATCAATATAATAATTATTGATAATAAAAGTAAAGTTCTAGAAGTGGTATTTCAAAATGAAAACCTTTATAAAAATATGTTGTAAAAACTTAATAAAGCAAATACTAACAAGAGTGAGCATTGCAAATGACTAAAAAGTATTAACAATAGTGAATATTATAAATTAATACATAGTATATTTGTTATGAGTTTTGAAAGGTTTTCCAACATATTTTATACCCTAATTTGGCTAGAATGAGGTTGGGATTTGTTGGAATCACTAGTAATAATACAATTGCTCTACGCTTCTTTCAAAGTGTTGAATCCAAATATGTAATCAAAAGCCCATTTTAACCAAAAAACTGCAAAATGTATAATAATTAGACGACACCATCAATAATGCATCATTGCTAAAAAGAAAAAACTATGTTTTAGAATGTCCCATATTATTCATAATAATATTAATAATAGTGAATATTAAGAATATTAATGAACAAATGTGAGAAAGAAAAAATTATGTGTGGGTGACTTTGGAATGTTTAATCTTTCTCGTGCACGATCCATCCTTAAGTAGAGAAAAACAAAGCTAAAATATAAGAGAAGATTCCCGATGAGAAGATTTTGATAACTATTAATTAGTAATTCGTAAAGTTACTATTAATATTTATTTTAATAATTTGATTATTATCTAAGTATCCATACTCTTCGTAAGAACCACACTCATGTGGAGTATATGCCTATGTCAATATTGTTTATGGATATTTTCAGTCTAGTCCAAAATGAGAACATTTTTGAGGTTTCTTTTGAAGACACAAGCTCATCTGGTAACGGTCAACTCGAGTTGGAGTCCTCCATCCGCTCATTCCCTAGAGCCTTGGCCTAGAAATTACTGCAAATATTCATTGGAAAACTATTATTCCAAGATTTATAGATATTCCTCTGTTCTTTGAATCTATAGTTTTAACGACAATCACCTAAATTCCTAAAGGTTAGCAGTTACTTTGTAGTTTCTATCCTTTTGTAGGCTATGTAAGGATAAAACCACTTTTATGTCAGAGCATTTTTTCATGCAATATGAGAAAACTCTTCATCAATGACTAACTAATTTGGCCACAACTCCTCTAAACTATTCCACGCTAAGCAACTCATGCTTGAATCAAGTTTCATCTCCTACTCTCATCTCTCTCCCTTTTTTGCTCTTCTCTCTAGTTTGTTTGAACTGTACCTACTATATATCCACTTCAATGTCTTGGGATCTAATGTTGATATGTGGTTGTCATTAATGTCAATGGAGGGAGCACCAAGAAGATTCCCCATATTTTTCAACTAATATGACAAGAAAATTCATTTTTTTTGGTGTCAAGATCATGGTTAATAAATTGTCAAGATCATTGTTGATAAATTATCCTTGTCAAGATGATTTTGGGGATATGTGGTACACCACAAGAAACCTCATTGTTTGTGAGTTATGATAGTTTGAAGCCAATGGACCAAATTTTGGGGAAAGCCCCCCAAGGGTGGTGATGTGCTAGCTACTCTTTGGTTAAGACATATTTTCAATAAATATGGCTCTTCTCTAATGAATAGAATAATTAAAAAATGATTCTCGGTGTTTTTACAAAACTATTCTAAAGAAAAATAAAATGAATGGTTTTTTTTTTTTTTTTTTTGGAGATATTTGAAATTTCAAATTAAAATCTACAAAGGGTTCTCCCCTCCATAACTCAAATTTCCAATTCAAAAGTTATCCTTCACAATAGCAATATGTTGCCTTCACAATAGCAATATGTTGCCTCTCATGGAGCCCCTCCTAGGTCTATAACAAGAAGCCACACTCATCTCCAAAGGCATGCATATTCAATGATTATCTTGAGTCTAAGGTCTAAAATATTTCAGCCCTTGAGGAGAAAGCGTGAGATCAAAATATAAGGTTCTTTTCTATTTTTTATTCTGATTTTGGGGATTCGTTTTGTCCTGCTATCTTTCAGGTGATGTGATCGAGTTCATGAATGTAGCATTCTATGACTGAAGTGACTCAGAGAAGACTTACAACTCACTGAAATTCTATGGCTTCATTGATTCAACGATCATCTTTTTGGCAATAAATAGTGTCATTACAAGATCGATTACCGAAATTAATCAACTAATTCTCGATGATGGTGAAGGTTTGATCGAAGCCCAAATAGCTATCGGCCTTATCAAGCATCTTATCAAGTATTATAAGGCAAGAACCCAATGAATTATTATGGTTTCTACTTCAGCAAAAGAGGAATATCTTAAGGTCTTGGCTTTGTATAGAAAGGTTCATCTTCTGAAGAAGCTAAGTAGCCCTGACCTGAAGCATAAAACCTGCATCTTATTTATTACATGTTACTATAATTTTTGGACTCGTGTATGCGCTAAGTTGTGTCCTGGAATTCTGAATTGTAGGAGACTCAAGGCTTTAGCTTTGTAATCACTAATAAAATTATGGGCATATGTTTTGTTGAAGGCTCCACGAACATTAAATATTTTTCACATTTATGGTTAAGATGGATCCAAGGCTAACAACGAATTAGGTTGGAGCATCATTATTATTATCCCTATGAATAATATATATATATATATATATAACCGTTCGTCTCCCCTATTTAACGTTATTAAGAGAAATGAAGTAAGTTTGATGAACTTAATATCATGGAATGGTGTAGAACTCAATGCAGTGTTTGACCTTTAATCAAGACGAAACATATCAAATCACGACATCTTTGCAACTATGACATTTCAAGAATAATTCAAGATTGAAGACTGTGATTTATCTTGAGCAGAAAATGTTCCCGAAGTGTTTGAAAGGCCAAGCATTCCATCATACTTGGCAACTCAACATCTTAAGATTAGCAAAATTTACATTCAAGGTATGATTTACTCTTGTAGTCTGTTGATTTCGTAGCCACAGTTTTGAATTCCTTGTCTAAAGGCAGAATACAAAATTTCAACCGGGACTGAAATCATTCGATGACGAAGATAACAGTATTTGAACACAAGTATACATTTTTGTGACATCCCTTTTAGAGTCATTAGTTTAGAATAATAAGATTAGGTAGTTAAGGTTTCAATGGGCTGTTTCGCTAAAATTAGAGTTGGTTGTAAATAGTTGAAGTGTGTTGATATGGAAGGATGGCTCAATAAGTACGTTCAAAGTGGCACACCTTGAAAAGTGGAAGGTGTGTTATACTTGACAGTCTTGATGTTTCTAAGTGTAATTCTTCCCATTAACCAAAGCTGAATATTTGTACAAGAATCTGTTTCATATCATCATGGTAAGGATATCATCACGAGCATTGGGCTCGTGATCAGAAGTTCATTTCCATAGTCTCCCTTACTTCATCAGTTTGGTTACAACATTTCTTCATTCTGATATAAGGAGCAGTTAGGGTATCATCTTACAAAGTTGTAAAGGTTGAACATTTCCATCATTCTCTAAGTTAGTAAAGGCAAAGAATTTTCATCATTATTAGCACTTTAGTTTGGAAGAAAGAGTTACTTATCAGCACTAAGTGATTTATGAGGGTTGTGTAGTAAGGGTATCCATATTTGGGATTTCATTTTTATATTTTTGCTAATGTAAGTGGGTCGTTGTCCCTTGTATGGGAGCCCACAATAGTTAATGTTTCTTATTATCATTTTCAGGATGGTTGGGTGGTGTTAGGCTTGTGATTGAAGTCACCTTCAGGTTTGAGCTTGAAAACTCTTCATGGATCATGGTATGGTTGTGCTCTTGGGGGTTGGAGCTTGCTAGGGTGTTGGAGCATCCTTCAACCCAGGGCTAATAAAACCATGGCCTTTGAGCATCCTTCTAGTTCTAGATGGAAAATTGAATGCTTTTCTAGAGTACCAGGGAGTTGGGGCTTTCTTTCAATTGAAGCTGAAGCATTTGGATGTATTCAAAAAATTATTAGAAGAGAATTCCATGGTTCTTGACTTGGAGGGGTATTTGCACCTAAAAAATCTTGTGTCTACTATCTATTGTTTATTTATGTTTTCAATTAGTGTTGAAGATTAAATAATGCTCTAAAAAGATTAATAAGATACTAGTTGCTAAGAAAAATTGATTCACCCCCTCTCATTATTTCCAACATCCAATATATGGCCCTACTCCTTGGAGATATTCATCTATTGGCCTTGTCTCATCTCCTTTTTTATATCTCTTGCTATGCCTCTTCCTTCACTCTCTAGAAACCCTTAGTCATGTCCCCCAAAAGTGGCCATCCTTGCCACTTTATTTATCGCTCCTACTTCCCTTTTGCGTGGGCCTCCCTTAGTATTCTGCAGACAAGAATTCGTATTGAGCACTGCAACTCTCATTCAATAGGATAGGTGGGATTCTCTCATTCAATAGGATAGGTGGGATTCTTTCATGCATAGATTTTAGGTTTTTTTGACTGACTAGGGTGTTCTAATTGGAGATTGATATTGATATCCATTTCTTGTCTTTTTCTCCTGATCTTTGTTAATATTCCGTCACTCATAGTCCTTGTTGGCTGGGAAGTGGTTTTGCATAGTGGTTTTGGGCGGCAAAGATGAAATTCAAGGTGGGGTATGGAAGTAGAGGCGCGCACCAAGGAGCCTGGTTATGAAGGCCCCTGGTTTGAGGTCATTATACATATGTGCTTTTTGGGAGTGAAGATGGGGATAGTCCTCTTCTTGAGAAAACAGACTAAATACGATTTATTAAGGTCAGAAATTTAGTCGCAACAGTCTCTCAAACCACGCACCTTGTAAGGTCCTTGGGCGTGAACGCATTTGGAGCATCGGGTGAGTCACCATGCACAACAGGCGCGCGGGTGGACGACGGGCGTGCGGGTGGGCACGCGGGTGCGCGGGCGCATGAAGTGGGCGAGGTCTCCACGACGGGTGGGCAAGGTCTGCATGATGGGCGGGTGAGGTCGATACGGGAATGCGACGAAAGGCAAACATGAATGTGACAAAAGATTATGGCAGAAATAACAGAGGCAAACGTTTATACCGGCTATGGAGCGCCGAGTGACAAGGGTGGGTCGACCCACGAAAGGAGGCAAGGCCAACTTGAAGAGAGGCGTTTGAAGGGTATGTTAAAGCTTGTTTTGGGGGTCGGCTGGAGAGCCACCTCCCATGTAAACAAACATATATATAACCAAACGATGGAGCTCATTTGGCAAGCAACAACTCGCACTTGAGAACTCGCATAAGCCAAGGGGTAAAGTCCACAGATTTAAGAGGGAATGCACATACCTCATGCGGAAGCCTTGAGGATGCACTTGGAGTATTTCTTGGAGCCAGTTGCGAGTCGGGCAAGGTGTGCCCGGGTTTGTGCGGAAGTGCAGTTTTGGTGTAGGACTTGGCAAAGGGATTCTAGGTGGCTCGGGTGAGCACCGCCCTTTGTGCAAGAGGTGCACAAGATTGTAAAAGGCAGGGTTGCCTCTCATTGTAAATCTGACTAAGTATGAGACTTGGTTTGGCCAAGACATACTTGTACATTGTAAATTGATATTCTTAATATATTGTCGGGTAGACTCATATTACAGGGAGTTGCCCCTCCCTTTATACTGTTGCAATTGTTGTCTCTTTTATAATTGCTATGGATAATGAATGAGTATGGGATTCATTGGTATAAAGGATAATTGTATGTTTACTTGGTTGCGAAACACAAGCTAAGTAATGTTAAAGTGAAGTAGGCGTAGTCCATGAATGTTAGTATTGGTAAAAAGAAAACATTCGGTGGTGCCGCACCTTGCTACAAGCGGTTGGAAGACTACCGCAGGTGTAGGGGTGTGACAGGTGGTATCAGAGCTCGGTGAAGAGCTTATCAAAGCTTCGGTTTGGAGCTGTTGAGCAGGGTTGCTCGTGACAGGTACTTGCAGGTGAAGGAAACCGTTTCACACAAGTGGAACAAGGGTTGGTTCAAGTTGCAGGTGACTTGGTGAACATGGAGAAGGCTGAAAAGGCAGTGATGGTAGATGAACCTACGAAAGGTGAATCTAGCCATAATGCAGTTGAAGCTTTCCGGTACGAAGTGTTAAAACAGATGAGTCGATGGAGTTCTGACTCGGTTTTGATGAAGGCTGAGAATATGAAGATTTGGGAGAGCTGTTCGGAACTAAGGAGGGAAATTGAAGAACTCAAGAGCCAATGCGGAAGTACGATAGATGTTGAACTCAAGGAACTTGATGAGGAGATCCAACGAAGTGGTCTTGATCTTCAAGAGCTCTTTGATGAAAGAGCCCGGTTGAGGAAGGAAAGTGCCACGGTGGAAGCCGAAATCAAGCAAATTGAGGAAGATAAAGAAGAAGCTTCTTGGTAAGAAGGTTGTTGTGAATGAGCAGGAAGAGCTCGACTATATTGACAAGTTGGGAACTCAGTACCGAGAGCATCTAGAGGACATTCGGAAGTTTAGTTCTATGAACTTGGTCAGTGGACACTTGGTTGGTGCACTTGAGCAAGATGCGATGAAGGGAAAGCTTGAAGGAAGTCAAGGTAGACCAGGATTGAGTTGCTTAGAAGAGCCAAGCGAGGAGGTGAAGTACCTTAGGAGGAATGTCAAGGTGGAGCATGAGCCAATTGACACTTCTGAGGCCGAATTCTTTAAGAAGGTTGCTGATGTAAGGTGCAAGACAAAGCCAACAAAGGGAGGTGATTCCTTGAAGCTAAGTTTTGTGTAGGTGACCGTGAAAGGCAAGAGATTTGTAGCTTTGGTGGATACAGGGGCTACTCATAGCTTCTTAAGCAGGAAGGCAACAAAGTCTTTTGGAAAGAAAGCAAAGATGGAGAGGGAATGGATTGCTTTCAAAGCAGTCAACTCTACCATTAGAGCTGTTGATGGTGTGTTGAAGGACACTCAGGTGAAAGTAGGATCGTGGTTTGGAAAGTTGGATTTGAGAGTTGCGGACATGGATGATCATTCTATGGTGTTGGGGCCGGACATTATGGAGCTTGCACAAGCCATACCAATGGTGGACCGGGACATTCTCTTGATCACAGCTGAAGGGAAGACCATGTTGGTACCGATGAATAGAAGAAGTTGCTTGGGGTATAGACCAAGGATGGCTTCTATGACTTTGTATCCCAAAGATCCGAATGTGAAGCATGAGGATATGGAACAAAGAGGACTTGGGAGTGTGACTCAAACAACAAAGGAAAGGAAGTTGGTGGACTTCGTTGCAAGGGCTGAAAAGAAGAATGAAGGAAGTGAGAAGACAACCTCACGAACATGGAGACACTTTTTGGGAGCATCTTCTACTAATGATCTTCACAATGGGGTTGCAAATGAAAGGAGTTCGAGTACTACTTCAAGGGCAGTGATTGATGAGGATTATGGAGGTAGAGATCCTGCGGGGATAGTGGACTTTTGCAGGTATGCTATGGGCATATATGACTTTCAATTGACAAACGACAAGCTAGGTGAGCTTGGATGTACATGTGAGGAGATTGAAGCTATGCATAGATACTTGAGGACACAACATCAATCTGACACATGGGTAGATGAGAGTCAGGGAGGGAACTTCCTGGCCCTCCTTTCTCTATAAACAACCTTGGAGGAAGGTTGGTGTGGAGGCCTTGGTAGGGAGGAACCACACCAACTTAACAAGGGGCCTTGGAGGAGGCTTCTTTATGACAGATGCAGACTTGGATGTAGATGACCAGAGATTGAGATGGAGTCTACATGAGTTAGACATCATGGACAACTAGAGTCATGGACATCAGGTTGGTTATATGGAGCATGTTGTAGATGGGATGGAGTTTCCATGTACCTGAGCATGGGATGATTGATAGATTCTTGGTGAGTCCGAGATGTAGCATAAGTCAAGGAAAGACTTGTGGTAGCATAAGGATGTGCATTCTTATGATTTGGGCATATGGTTGGACTGATCACCCGACTAGTTCGAGTCATGAGGGGTACCAATGTGCAGAGATATGTTGGCATTAGTTGAGACATGGTAACACATGATACGAATGTGTTGGCATTCGATGAGAGACTACATGGTGGGGACACATGATGGGGTCGACACGAGGTGTTACAATGGAAATTGTTGCAGAGGGGTCGATGGTCATGGATCGAGATGATATCTGATGTTGGAGGACATACCGTTGAGGTGTATACCTTGGTATGGTGAGCTGAGCTTGGTGGCAGTTGGTCACTAAGTCATGGCATGATGGAGATGAGGCTCTACATATGTTGCAGGGATGTTTGCCTTATGTGGAGGAGCTAACATCATGGATAGTGATGATCTTTGTGGATGGCTACCGGGATGGTATGTTGTCGAGGACGACAATGATTTCAGGTGGAGGAGGATGTGAGGTCCTTGGGTGTGAACGCGTTTGGAGCACTGGGCGAGTAACCATGCACGACGGGTGCGCGGGTGGACGACGGGCGCACTGGCGGGCGCGCAGGCGCACGAAGTGGGCGAGGTCTGCATGACGGGTGAGCGAGGTCTGCACGACGGGCGGGCGAGGTCGACATGGGAATGCGACGAAAGGCAAATGGAAATGTGATGAAAGATTATGGCAGAAATAACAGAGACGAAGGTTTATACCCATTATGGAGCGCCGAGTGACAAGGGTGGGCCGACCCACGAAAGGAGGCAAGGCCGACTTGAAGAGGGGCGTTTCAAGGGTATGTTAAAGCTTGTTTTGGGGGTCGGCTGGAGAGCCACCTCCCATGTAAACAAGCATATATATAACCAAACGATGGAGCTCATTTGGCAAGCAAAAACTTGCACTTGAGAACTCGCATAAGCCAAGGGATAAAGTGCACAGATTTAAGAGGGAATGCACATACCTCATGCGCAAGTCTTGAGGACACACTTAGAGTACTTCTTGGAGCTGGTTGCGGGTTAGGCAAGGAGTGCCCGGGTTTGTACGGAAGTGCAGTTTTGGTGTAGGACTTGGCAAAGCGATTATAGGTGGCTTGGGTGAGCACCGCCCTTTGTGCAAGAGGTGCACAAGATTGTAAAAGGCAGGGTTGCCTCTCATTGTAAATCTGACTAAGTATGAGACTTGGTTTGGCCAAGACATACTTGTACATTGTAAATTGATATTCTTAATATATTGTCGAGCAGACTCATATTATAGGGAGTTGCCCCTCCCTTTATATTGTTGCAATTGTTGTCTCTTTTATAATTGCTATGGATAATGAATGAGTATGGGCTTCATTGGTATAAAGGATAATTGTATGTTTACTTTGTTGTGAAACACAAGCTAAGTAATGTTAAAGTGAAGTAGGTGTAGTCCATGAATGTTAGTATTAGTAAAAAGAAAACATTCGGTGGTGCCGCACCTTGCTACAAGCGGTTGGAAGACTACTGCAAGTGTAGGGGCGTGACACACCTGGTTGAGGGCCTCTACTTCCATAACCCACCGAAAATAATCCCAACGATCTCAGAGATCCCATTGAACGCAGCATAGAAATATCAGCTAAACCCAAGGATCCTGTTGAACAAGAGCTGTATTTATGTAAAAAATTGTCATATGTCGATGTTTACTCAGTATAAAATTAGATATTGCTGTTAGTGGGGTTCTAATAAAATTTACACAGATTTCATTTCTCTTCATTCTGATTGCCGTTAGTTTGGTTATAACTACCTCTTCCTTCTATCGTGCAGCTTCTCCCATCTTCCAGAGGTGGTTTTGCTCCGCAGCTATGAGAGATGTGTCATTTAGTTTTGTAAAACCGACTAATAGCAAGCTAATTTGGTTGATATTCATTATTTTATTTCGAGCTGCAGTAACGCAAAATTTTTCTTTAAAAGATGATACCCTACTTCCTGGTGAGGATTACTATACTTCTTTACAATAAGTTGATTCCAAGAACACGAATTGATTGGGAAAATGCATTGGCCAGCAAATTGGATTTCCCAACTCGTTCCTTTTACTTTTGTTATTTATTTAGGGCTTTATGCCGCCCTACCGAGCCATGAATTCTGCTATTTATTTATTTATTTTTCTCTGTGGATTGTTAGGTTTGACTCCTAACAACTCTTTGCGCAGAATTTTTGGTATGCAGTTCCATTATCATATGCCTGCCACGTTTCGTCCTTGACGCTATGATTGCCTTTCTCTAGGTCTGAATTGGGGTTCATAATTGGGGTTCCGATCCATGTACGATTAGGGTTTCTTAATAAACCCGAGCCAAGAGTCTTTCTCGGCCATGCGGCCTGAAATCCTTAATGGGAGATTTGTTCACTACCATAGTGTAGCACTTGATTCCTATTTGGAAATTTAACATGGAAAAATGTTTCTTTGTTTAATTCATGGATTTGTAATTTTTTGATTAGGGCTTCTACCCATAGCTTTTTGTAAATTGTTTTTCAACTACAAGTATTTTCTTTGGTTAATAAAATTATAATTGATTCTTTCTTTGCTACTAAACCTAATCATTTCTCACTTCAATAGACCCTCGAGTTTTGTCCATAGCTAAATATATATATCAAAGTTTATTATTTTATTTTTGTTTTCTTTAAAAGTCACCTTACACACACATACATATGACATAAGTAGTAGTTCCTTCTTCCTTTATAGTTGTAGTGAGTTTGTATGTTGGAAGAACTCTTCATGTAATTCGTGAGGGGCAATGTTAAACTAGGTTTTTTATGCCTTTTTGGCAGTAACTTGTTTTATATTTAAGAACACAGATTGTAGCTTGTATTGTAACAACATTTTTACTAGATTAGTAATTGTGTTGGTTTTATTTTTCATATTTCAATTATCCATCTTAGTTCTTTTAACTTTTCAAGAATACTTCTATTACCATAATCTTAATGGGTAAGTTGCTAGTTTTCCAGGTAAAATACTTTTATATATATATATATATATATATATATATATATATATATATATATATATAAACAAAGGTTCAAACTCTTTTGATGGTAGACTATTTTCTAATATGTTGAAACTAATTAGTTTTTTTAATAATCATTCATGATATTTATAAGACCATAATTAAAAAAGACACATTGGCATTTTCTTACAAACATAACAATCTATCCAAGTACTTATTTTTTACAAAAATATTTGCGATTCCTTTATAACAAATTATTACTACCATTCCCTTATAACAAATTATTACTTAACATAGTTTTTGCGTATGAAGCCATTACTGTAAATATTTGATGTTCTAGAAAATTTAGCAAATCAGAATACTTATCTGTTAAGTTTACCCTACTACAAAATTATTTAGAAGAGAAGACTTCTAGGTTGGACCAACTAGTTCAGGTAGCCTTTACTAGTATTCCCTGTGAGGCCTTTCAACTAGTTCAGGTAACCTTTTCCACTACTCCACTACTCCCTATGAGCAAGGCTAGTGTTCCATTAGCCAATCAACTCAAGAACCCCTTTCTCTCCTAGCTTTTTGTCTCCCAAGGTCGAACCAGTTCAACTTCTCCCTGTGAGACCTCAAAGAGTGTTCCATTAACCAATCACCTGAATAACCCCCTTCTCTCCAAGGGTCCAACCACCCACAGGGTGTTCCATTAGCCAATCAGCTTAAAAACCCCCTTCTCTCCAAGGGTCCAATGAGTTTAGGTAACCCTTTAGCAGTACCACAGGGTGTTCCACTACCCAACTAGCTCAAAACCCCATTAAAATAAAATTAATAAAATAAAATTTTGATTAATTAGATTAAAATAAACATTTATATTTATTATCTATTCTTTTCTTGACTGAAAAAAAATTAAATACTCACTTTTCACTAAGGGTTATTACAGTTTGAAATTCTTGGTACTGTCCCTCAATTTGCACTAAGGGGTATTACACTTTGTAAATCTTGGTAATGAAATATAGTGGTACATGAAACTTCAACTATCTAAGATTTTTTTTTTTTTGGATTAATTTTAATTTAAATATTCAAAAGTGTTTTTCATCTTAAAATATGTTTTTTTTTCAAATTATATATTTTTTCAAAATTTAAATCATTTTTATATTTGTCACATCAAAATGTTTTAAAATTAAAATTTCTAATTTTTTATTTGTGGGTCACTAATTTTATGTGGTTTAAAATTAAATTTTCATAATTAAAAATTATTTTAAAAAAATATCTAATTCTCAAGTGTCATCATAAATTAATTATCAAAAAAATTTAAATATACACATCTTTAAAAATTTAAACGTACTTATTTTTAACAATAAATATTTATTAATCTATAATCACGTATATAATTTTTTTTAATAACAAGGTTTTCACATTTTTCCATTAATATATTTTATTAATCATATCTTTTTTATAGTTATATTATTTAATTGTTTGCCATCATTTTCACATAAAACTATGTTATCCTATACCAATTTATTATTAGTAACCAACAAGGTTGTGGTGCTTAAATCATGCAATTAATATAATTAAGTTATATGATCATATTCACGGTATAAGGGTTCTTTACTTTTTTCATAAGAGATAGGTACTAAGCAACAAATAACCCTATTACACTTGTTTAAATTAATTTTAGAAATGATGATAATAAACATATAAGGTTAAAGGTGGAAAAACAAAAATGGTAGCAATAAATGGTTTATATTAATAAATTTTATTGTCAAAATATTTGTCCATTATATGTGTGTCTCATAATTCATTTTTTTTAGTTTGTATAAATTTCATAATTGGTTCATATGATTCTTTTAGTGGTTGGGCCTTATCCTAATGTTGATTCAATATACATGCTTTGAATTTTTGTACATACACGTGTTTTGCATGTCTCCTAGTATATTTCCATCAATTACATTAGCAAAACTAGTTAAATCAATATGGTTGGTTATTATTCATAGAATTAGTTCAATAATAAAAATATCATTACAATGTTCTTTACTAGGTCAACTTGTGAGAGCATTGGTTTGACTACCATGTGTTCCTTTTCTTTCTGAGAATGGTCATCTACATGCTCATCCATTGAAACAAGCTCACTTATAATTACACCATATGTAAGTAAATATCAATAATCATAATCATACTATCGATTTTATAGTGATAATTCCATCATAGTTGAGATGCAGACCACCACCACTGTCCACCTTCTAGTTGCAATCCACCATTGTTTCCATATGTTCTATTGTTAGCCTCATTATTGTTGTAGTCCTCCTACTTAACATTAATTCATGGGTGAAATATAATTGTGAATATTTTTTACAAGTGACCAATAATTAATGTCTATTGATTTTATTTACCATGTCCTTCAAAGGGGAAGAATGTGTTTGTCCCATTCTTTCTTGATATTCAACAATGGCTTCAAAGCATAACTTGCAACTAAGTCTGTGGCTTTCTTTATTGATTGTAGTTTTTGAAGTGATTGGTTTGCATTACATAAGATAGCAATTTTCTTACTTGATGTAATTAAATAAAAGCTCCATGATTATAGGAATGATATTGCTTAGTTATTTGATACTTGCAATTTGTGCTTTTAGTTTCATTTGAATACCCTGGACAAGTTTGTGCTTCTAATGATTTTCTAGTCATTCCTTGGTTTCCTTTGACATGTATGAGAGCTTATGAAACATTTTAACTAGGTTGTTGGTGGAATTTGTTGATGATAAATTATGAACATAATTATATAATTCAAAGAGTGTAAGCTTAGAGGCACTAAACTATATGTGTTGAAGCATGGACACTTATGGATTTTCTATCTAATTATTGGAATGAGGATTTTATCATGTGTTAGTTGTTTGATCTCTAGAAAGAAAACTCAGGGACACTTGCTTATATAAGAATAACCAAGTCCCCACACAATGTCTTTCGATCTTGTCTTGAGTAGATCTTACCTATGCACTTACCAACACTTTGATGAAAAAGGCTATGGAGAGTTTTCAGTGTCACAAATCATTTAATAATAAAAATAATTAGATAATCAATTATCTTTAGACATCGACCATACATGTAAAGTTAGGTTGCAATGTCACATAAACAACAAAATCTAACTAAGGTAGTCAGTGGGAATTCGATGTAGGGCCCTTTCCTTCTTGAATGTAGTCCTTGTCACTTGGAAAAATGAATGAGTTTCCATATTCAAGAAATGTTTTAATGCTTAAATATTTCCTTCAGTGGTTGTTCTTACCCCTGCAAAGCTAAACAATAATCTGGAACAAAATACAATCAACCAGGTATTCAAAGAACAAGAGCCATGGCACCATTCACACTACTACAAAATACTCTACAAATGAATAATAATTTAGAGCACATTTTCATGGCTATATAAGACAAAATAAGCCCAAATGCATAAATCAAAGACTACTATATTTAGTGTAGCTTGTTAGATATTAATCAATTTCACATGAATAAAGCATATCAATGTATCCAACTCTATCATTACCATAATGGGTTTATATATGGGACAAAAATATCTATATGAGTTATAGGCCAAGTATTATCAAAATAGGGTTGATTCACACATAATCTATACACTAGAGAACTCACATCAATAAACAAACTCATATATCAAATATGGAAACCATATATCTATAATAAACTGAAATCAAAATCTATTATCACTTAAAGAACCTAGCTATCCTTCCACACACCATAAAATTATAGAGATGAAAAGAGTCAACACATTGGGTTAGGGGGCCTTATTAACCAACATCATTTCCCTTAAAAATCATTTCCCTTAAAAAGAATATTCAAAACACACTATATCTAATACACAACAAATGAAATCAACCAAAAACAATATTCTTATTGAAATCCATAAATTACATGGATACAAATATTCTTAGGGGCGCACCCATTGATCCACGGGATGGTGTTTACAACATTACAATAATGTTCGATCTCATTGTTAACCTCACTTGGAGGCTAGGCTCTATTTTTATACGTTACGAAATACATAACAAGAGTATTGAGATTCCACGCCTAACTAAGCAAAATACAGATGGTCTAATGGCTACTATATAGATTTAGAGTTATAGAATATCCAGATGCGAAACGTGAAACGTGAAAGGGGTGTGGGTGCGTTTTGGTCCAATAACTCTAGTACAGAAACCCTAGATCCTACCATATCTTTCTTATGGTTGGCAACTCACGTGAAATACCAATTATGCACTTGCTGTTGATTATGATTTTGGTCCAATAGGTGGAAAAGCATATTAGGGGTGTTATTGAATAGACCCATGTGATCATTTTGAATTTGAAGGAACACACTTATTCCAACCATGGAGTGGAGTGCAGTTGTAGGTAGATGCATATGTTACGAAACCTTTTTCATAACCTTCATTAGTGGCTGTAGTTAGTATTGGTTTCCTAAATGCATTCAAAACGATAGAAATTCAACAATAAACAATGCTTTACAATGAAATACCCTTTTTATCATACTTTTCATTAATTATGCACAAGGGATGACTATATATAGGAAATAAATGAAGGTTCGAAGGGTTTAAAATTGATCAATTAATAGTGAGGATTCCATCAATTTTGAACCTCGAAATCTACAATAGGCCTGAGATTTCATGTCCTCCCATAATGAAAATTATAGTTAACATAACTCAATTGGTAATTGGTACCTAGTGCTCCTTCCAAAAAACTGATTAAAAAATGTAGTGGCCCTATGGCTTCACTCATTACTAATACTAATGTTGACACTTGCCCCAATTTTCTTCTATAAAACCTTAAGATTCTTTTGCAAAACCTTATTTTGTATATAGCAATAAAATCTCTTTGAAATATTAGTGGAAAAAACTATTTAAAATTTCTATAAAATTTCTCTTTATACCGTTTCCGAGCCAACTTCATATGCTTCTTACTTTCGTTGGCCAACTTAGTAACCTCCTCTCATAGCTCTGGATTCTTGGTCTTCGAGATGAAATTTTCCTTTTTAACATGTCTATTAATAATTTTAAATTCCACATTCTATGTTTTAAGCTTTTTAATAATTTTATTCTTCTTTTTCAACTCTTGAGTTGCTCTTGCATTTGGCATGGTGGAGGACATAGTAAGGTGCATATGTGTAGCATCTTGAGCTCATGGTGTCACGTAATCATGATAAGACTTTGTTATTAGCATTTTAGGTAGAGAAGCCATTAATCCCTTCCTCTTGGTATTCTTGTCAATAATAGATTGAGCAAAAGAGAAGAATTTATAGAAGTTTGTTGGTTCAATACTTCCAGAGTTTTCTCGACCCTGAAATGCCCATTGACCTGATTGTAGTGCGCTTCCCAAATCATCTTTGCATTCTCACTTGAAGGAACACAAAGGTTTCCCATATGGCATAACAAAGCATTGTGGAGGTGAAAACGTGGAACTTGCTGACCCTCCATGAGCATATGGTATGTGTGGCCAAATTCTAGGTTTCTTTCGTAGAGAAGTGGCCAATCAGAAGTCTTGTGCCTACAAGAGTTGAGCATGGTAATTAACGCCATGATTGGTGGTTGGATGAGGCAATGTGCAACATTATTTGCATTGCCCTTCTTGTACTTGATATTCAAATGGAACTGTTGCATGTATGTGAACCACTTATGATGGCGATCATTCTACAACTTCCCTTTCATCTGCATGAATTGTAGGGGTCGGTGGTCTGTGTGGATGACCATTTCCTTCCCCAAAATGTAATGCTTCCATTGTCGATAGGCCTGCATAATGGAATACATCTCTTTATCATAAGTGAGATACTTCTGGACCGTGTCTCAAAGTGTCTCACTGTGATATGCCATTGGATGCCCCTGTTGAGTAAGGATTGCCCCAATAGCATAGTCAAAGACATCTCTCTCAATCTCAAATGGTTGTTCCAAGTTTGGTAATGTGAGCACTGGTGCAGAGCAGAGGCGATGTTTCAACTCTACGAACACCTTATGTTGAGATTCAAACCCAAAGAATTTTTCTTTCGCTCCCCCTTTGGTGACTTGACTCAAGGGCCAAGTGATATGAGAGAAGCCCAACACGAACCTGTAGTAAAAATTAGCAAGACCCAGGAAGTTGCGGAGCTCTGTTAGAGTGGTTGGGGCTCACCAATGCCAAATGACTTGGATCTTTGTTGGATGCACATATACCCCTCGTCTATCAATAGTTTATCCTAAATACTGAACCTCAATCATGCCAAAATTACATTTCTCCAAATTGGCACACAACTTGTGTTGCCGCAATGTTTCGAGAACCTATCGGATGTGGTGGAGGTTCTCTTCCCAACTCTGGCTAAAGATCAAAATGTCATACGGTATACCACTACAAATGAGTTGGTGAATGGTCATAAGATGTCATCCACGAGCCTCAGGAAGGTTGCATGAGCATTCCTCAACCCGAAAGGCATAACCAACCATTTGAAAAGGCCTTCCTTGGCTTTGAAGGTAGTCTTCCACACATCGGAGGGTTCGATTGGTACTTGGTGATATCGTGACTTCAAGTTGATCTTGATGAAATATTTTTCTCCCTTGCGTTGGTCGAGAAGGTCATCAATCTATGGGATTGAGTACCTATTTTGGACAGTGATCTTGTTCAACGTCCGATAGTCAATACAGAGTCTCCAAGTCCCATACTTCTTTTGTACCAACACGGGCAGTCTCCAACCGGGTGATGAACTCGACCGAATGTTACCTTTTTACAACAATTCTTGAATTTGCCTCTTGACTTAATCATTCTCTAGAATGAAGCATCAGTAGATTGGTCCATTGTGTAATGACGTACCTGCGGTCAGATCGATGGAGGGCTTGACCTCACAGTGCAGAGGAACCCCTACGGGGGAGGTAAAGATGTCCTCGCACTCCTCCATGACCTTGTCCATTTGTTGTTGTCATGTGGAGGCGCCTTGTCTCAAGGTCATGGCCATTGTCTTCATGGCTATTGTCTTCTTCTTTCCTTAAGGGTGTATCATCAAGAAAAAAATTTCCCGGTTTTTGAAATTAGCTTACTACATTTTTTTGCAGTAACGAGAGAGATGGCAGTAGCCACGGCTACCTCTGGTATCCTGTACAACTTATTTCCTGATGTAACAATAACAACGCAAGGCCTTGACTCATAAACAACATGTTGCTTCCACAAGTATGGTTGGCCTAATAATACATTACAAACATCAAGGGCAACAACGTCACATAATACCTTATCGGAGAAGGGATTGATGTTGAATGGAAGGCGGCATTGTTGGATCACAAGCAAATCCCATCCTTGGTGAAGCCACCTGATGGTGTATGGTTGTTGGTGTGCTGCAGTCGGTAAGCCCAACCGCTTCATGACCTCTACTATAATGAGGTTCTTTGGATCCCATTGTCGACATTGAACTATAGCAGGCAACCCTTCACCCACATCTAGGAGTGGAAGAGACACTCCTCCTCCTCTGCATCTTCAAGTTCCTCCTTCTAGATCTTTGAGGTGGAGATAATGGCATTGGGCTCTACATCAATATTCTACTTCATTTTTTCATTCCCCTTGTCAGGTTCTGACTCACATTTGGAACATGCATCTGATTCTAAAGCCTTCAGCTCTACCACCAGTGATTCCTTGGCTCAACAACCACTTTTGTTATGGATGGATGATACAGGAGCATTCAGCCCAAGGAAAATCATTGTAATCAAGTAGACATAGGGGGTCATTAATTTTTAGGAAGTTGGATTCCTAAGTGATAAATGGATGTAATATTAGGATTTTAAGTGCATAAAATAGAAATTAATTAGATAGTGAGAGGAATTTGTAAATGCTCTGAAATAAATGAGAACATGAGTGGTGAATAAATGACAAGAGTTAAAAGGCAATCAGGACTCTCAAAATAGTTTCATGATTCGCGGGACAAGAGAGAGATTTTAGGAATTAATTGAAGTAGAAGTGGACAGAGGATTCAGGAGTCAGTTCAGAGGATTTAGGAGTCAAACCAGGATTAGTTCAACAGAACTTTTTGGCATAAATGTAAGCCTACGGGTAGAGAACAAGGAGGCCACAATATTGAAGAATAGGCCTGTGCGAGACAGAGAGTCTCGGATATGTAATTGATTGTTTATATTTCTATATTTCTATATATATATATATGTTTATTCCTGACTGTGTCAGTGTGTTGAAGAGTATTTCATGAATGAATTACTTGTGAATTTGTAGGCTCTGTAATAGGCTACAGGCAGAATTCTAAAGGACGTAGAGGAACAGGATGATTTAGGGGAATCGTGAATGGATCCTTAAATCCAATTGAGAAAACAGAGGGAAGCTATGGGGTGAAATAGCGAAGTGAGATTTCACAGAAGAGTAAAGCTCAGAGGTAGCTGAACATCAGAAGCAGAAGGCAAAGTTGTGAAGGACTGCACAGAGGAAAACAATGATTTAGAAGATCATAATGGATTTTTGAATCCATTAGAGGGATTAAAGCCAAAGCTCAAGAGGAATCACGCAATAAAACAATAGAAAGGGTAAAACCATAAAGAAGTCAAAACTACAGAAGAACTGAAGAAATGGCATAAAACTTAAGCAAAGTAGAAGAGCAAAGGAGTAAAGTGGCAGTTCACAACAACCGTTTGATCTGGAAGATCAACAGTCTAGATAATGTCACTGAGGAGCAAAGCGAAATATCGCATCGACGGAGTTGTTTACACAACTTAAGTCCTGCAAGCGAAAAACCCAACTTACACTAAGAATTGGTGCAAAATAGAGTCGGATTGGAAATCCGAACTTGAAATCCTATAAAGAGTGGCCTATATTCATATCGAGTCCGTAAGGATATCGGATCAACACATGGAATTGGAAGGGGTTTGGCCTTGAGGTTAAGCAAAATTGATTGCGCGAGTTAATCACAACCGTCGGATCGTGAACCAGATTGACGGTCGTGATTTGATCGCTAATTCGCAAATGGAGGAGTTAAGGTTAGTAGTTATTGGAATGTCAATGCGCCGATAGCGATAAAGCGTTGATCGGTGATCGGAGATTTCGAAGATTGCAGCTGTGGAAAGGGTTGGAGCGAAGAGCGGGGCTGACGGATATATAGATCTAGGTGAATTGTTTTGAAGTCCGAACAAAGGGTTCAGCGTGGTTTTCCTTTGTATTCGTGAAAGTATTGTCCCTAGTCTTTTTAAGGGTAGAACATATGTTAACTATTCCAATAGTCTCGTATCGGAGTTAGAGAAGTGGTTAGGCATATATGTATGCATGACCTGCGAAAGAAGCGATGCCCAATTGCGATAAAGGTAGACTCAGGAATTGTGCAGAAGCCATATAAAGGCGGAAAAAGGTGTGTTTGCGTATGTTTTCCTTTGTAAATGGTTTTATAAGGAAAATAGCACTGATAAAAGTTTTTGTGGGTTAAATATATGTGTAGCCAATGTTTAAAGAGGGGAGGTTACATATAGAAGTGGTTAAAGGGATAATGAAGGTTATGAGGAGGTAAATAGTCCTGATAGGAGGTTTAAGCGGGATTATTGAGTTCCGGTATAAAGGATCTGAAAAACATGGCCTTAACCATTTATGGTTGAAGGTTTGACTCCTTTGTGAGTTAAATACCTGGGACAGAAGATCTTATGCATTTTATGTATACTGTGGGTGTAAGCGGGGGTACCCCTTTCATCATTTGGTATCAGAGCGGAATTGTAATTAAAACTATTAGGGTTAAACAAAACAAAGAAATTCTATGTGAAAGAATTAAAAGCAGAGTTATGTGTTAAGGTGTTAATGCCGGCAAGGAAGGATCAGATTCTAATATGACAGAAGGAAGGAACATAGAGGTGATGTGTAGCAGAACTTGCAAGTGCAAGAGGTAGAGGAAATCCATTCAAAGTACAGGTGGAATGGTGAAAGAAGATCAAGTTGAGATCTTGAAAGTGAGGTAATATGTTCTATTTTAAATTGAGAATGTGTGTTTTTACACTAATGCACAAGTGATAGCAAGAGAAGCTGTGACAAGAGAACCAGATGTGTTCTTGAAGACAGAGAAAGGAAAACACTCTGATGGAAAAGTGGCAGTGAACCTGAAGAATCCAACAAGAGATTGGATAGCGAGGACAGTTGAAGTGTTCTCAAGAGAGAGTAAGAGATTATATAAGCCTAGAAGGAGCAAAGGTGTTGCTCAAGAGGATGTTCCAGACAAAGGGCCTGGGCTTTCCAAAAGACCAAGTACAAAGGAAAGATTGGTGAGGTAAGTTGCAACAAGGAGGACTTGTTGTTGCAGAGGATTTAATGCAGCTCATAGTGAGTGAGTGAGTAGATCATAAAGAAAGAGGAGAAGAAGATGACTACTGATAGTCATAGTAGAGGTTCAGAGAGAAGCCACAATAGAAGAAAGATGAAGAGAGAGGATGCCAAGGAAAATGGAAAGAGGATAAGTCAAGAGGAAATTGATAAAGAGATTTCCAAGTTAAAAGAACAACTCCATGCATTAAGAAGAATGCTAGAGGAAAACCAGAGACAAGGTTGGGTATTAAGGAAGAAGCCAGTGGAATGGCATGAGATGTAGAGAGGGCTATAACAGAGGCAAGTAAGGTGGATGATGGAAAATCTGAAAGAAGCTAAGTACATTTATGAACGAGAATAGGGAGAAATTCTGGGAGAGAGTGAAGATGAAGACTTGAAGACTGAAACTTCAAGTGAGGCCAAAGATTCACATGGTTCTAAATCTAGCAACTTGTGTATGTTTGCAAGTGAAACATGTAAAGAAAGACAATTTGCTGATATTGTCATAAAGGAGGAAGAAGACAAGCAGAATCTAAATTCTGTTTTGGAAGAAGATGAGATAGATAGGTCTCATATGTAGTTGGGGAAAGATATCAATCAACAAAGTGAAGGACTTGAGGAGATTGAAGAGGAGACCATCGAAGAATTTCTTAATCATATGAAGGATTTAGAACAACAAGGAGATATGATGGTTGAAACATCAAGTAGGGTCACAGGGTCTTATGTTTTTAAGATTGATAGTTTGTCTTTGGATGAAAAACAAATGAAGGAGAATATTAATGCAGATGGTGAGACAAGGATAGCTCTTGGAGAAGGTAAACAACAAGAGATTAAAGGAAAACTTGAAGAAGAGACTATGTTAGTTGAAAATATAGTAAAGGATAATGAGTTCACTATGATGATAGGAACAATGGAAATAGCCATGGAAACTGTTGAGACAGTCAGTAAGAAAGAAGGACATCTACTGAAAGATGTTAAGAAGGAAGAGCCATGTGCAAAGGATTTAACCTTGGGAGAAGGAACACTAATAAAGGAGTGTTTTGCAGAGGATGAGCAATCTTTTGAAGCTATTAAAAGTGTGGAGAAGTATCTTTCAGGAGCTAAAATCTATGAAATAAATGAGGATGAAGAATATCTCTTAAATGAGAGAAGCAGTGATTTATTGCAACAGAAAGAACTTAATAATGCCTTGATATTTGAAACTATGATAGCACAGGAACAAGTTCTTGTGGAAGAATGAGATGAAGTTCAGTTTGAAGAGCTGATATGTGAAGCAACAACTAAGACTGTTGAACCTTATGATTTCCAAACTAATAATTTGTATATAAATGCAGGAAACATAAGTGATGATGAAACACTTGCGAAGTGTCACAAAGAAATTTCATTGTTGGAAAATTCAAATTATGACAGTGTGATTGCAAAAGAAGAAGTTCGCTATAGTGAACAAGAGAGGGAAGACATCATTAGAGTAGATGATGTGGAGGAGAGACTAGTGGACAGTCTCATGAATTCTCTTAAGAATTCAAACCAACATATTGATCTGCTGACAGAGGAGAAAGAAATACAGCAGCAAACTGAATTGTTTCCAAAGGAAGATAAGGCATAGAAGCCTTATGTTTTTAATTTTAACAAGTGTTTTGTGAGTGCAGGTTTTGTTGCAGATGCTAAAGGAAATTTGGCACTGATGAGTAGCCAAATAAATATGAAAGAAGAATGTTTTGTGGAAGTAATTAATCCATGGAGCAAAAATGCTAAATTGCTAGAGAGAATGCTGGAAAATCATGATGCAGTGCAAGAGGGTAAGGATGAAAGGGAGGCAGTAAGAAAAGAAAAAGTTGGAGCAAGAAAAAGAAAAGAAGAAGAAAAAGTAAACCAATAGCTACAAAGAGAAAGTAACTAGCAGCAGTTTAAAGAATTAGTGGATAGCAGTAGAAACCTGAAACAAAGAGAAGGAGGCAGAAGTAAGAAGAAGAACATGGACGAGTCCAAGCATGTACTAGAGGCATAGATTGAAGAGATATGGTAGTTAATGATGAAGCAGTCCAAATGGAGGAAAATGGTAGCAACAGGAAGGATGATCAATCAGAGTATGAAACTGATTGACAAGGGCAGGAAGATGAAACAGAAGACAACAGACATATGGCAACAACAAAGGTACAAGGCATTTGGGCATTTACAAAAAAAATAATGGTATCCAGGAAGACAAAGATCAGAAGACACATGATAAGGAGATCATGAATATTTTCTACTCTGTGAGTTTGATGCAGGAGCATTTAGCCCAAGGAAAATCATTATAATTAAGTAGACATAGGGGGTCATCTATTTTTAGGAAGTTGGATTCCTAAGTGATAAATTGATGTTAGATTAGGCTTTTGAGTGCATAAAATAGAAATTAATTAGATAGTGAGAGGAAGTTGTAAATGCTCTCAAATAAATGAGAACATGTGTGGTGAATAAATGACAAAAGTTAGAAGTCAATGAGGACTCTTAAAACAGTTTCATGATTTGAGGGACAAGATATATTTTTTAGGAATTGATTGAATTAGAAGTGGACAGAGGATTTAGGAGTCAGTTCAGATGATTTAGGAGTCGAACCAGGATTAGTTCAATAGAACTTTCTGACATAAATGTAAGCCTAAGGGCAGAGCACAAGGATGACATGATATTGAAGAATAGGCCTGTGTGAGACACAAAGTCTTGGATATGTAATTGACTATATATATATATATATATATATATATATATGTTTATTCCTGACTGTGTCAGTGTGTTGAAGAGTATTGAAGGCATAATTCTGAGGGACGCAGAGCAACACGATGATTCAGAGGAATCGTGAATGGATCCTTGAATTCAATTGAGAAAATAGAGGGAAGCTCTGGGGTGAAATAGCGAAGTGACATTTCGCAAAAGAGTAAAGCTCAGAGGTAGCTGAGCAACAGAAGCAAAAGGTAGAGTTCTGAAGGACTGCACAGAGGAAAAGAGTGATTTGGATGATCATAATGGATCGTTGAATCCATTAGAGGGATCAGAGAAAAAGCACAGGAGGAATCACATAGTAAAACAACAAAAAAGGGTGAAACCTTGAAGAAGCTAGAACTACAGAAGAACTGAAGAAATGGCATAAAACTTAAGGAAAGCAAAAGAGAGAAGGAGTAAAGTGGCAATGCACAATAGTTGTTTGATCTGGAAGATCAACAGTCCAAATAATGTCACTGAGGAGGAAAGAAAAATATCGCATCAACAAAGCTATTTACATAGTTTAAGTCCTAAAAGCAAAAAACCCTACTTACACTAAGAATTGGTTCAAAACACAGTCAGATTAGAAATCTGGACTTGAAATCCTATAAAGAGTGGCCTATATACATATCAGGTCTGTAAGGATATCAGATCGGTGAATGGAAGTGGAACGGGTCTAGCCTTGAGGTTGAGTGAAATGCAATCGCGCGAAATAATCACAATCGTCGGATCGCAAAGTAGATCGATGGTCGCGATTTAATTGCTAATTCACAATCAGAGGAGTTAAGGTTAGCAGTTATTAGAATGTCGATGTGCCGATAGCGGTAAAGTGCTAATCGGAGATCGGATATTTTGGGGATCGAAGTTGCGAAAGGGTTGGAGCAAAGAACGGGGCTGATAAATATATAGATCTAAGTGAATTGTTTTTGAAGTCCAAACAAAGGGTTCAGCGGGGTTTTATTTGTATTCGTGAAAGTATTGTGTCGAGCCTTTTTAAGGCTAGAACATATGTTAACTATTCTGATAGTCGCGTATCGGAGTTGAAGAAGCGGGAGGCATATATGTATGCATGACCCATGAAAGGAGTGATGCCCGATTGTGATAAAGGTAGCCTCAGGAATTGTGCAGAAGCCGTATAAAGGCAGAAAAAGGTGTGTTTGTGTATGTTTTCCTTTGTAAATGATTTATAAGGAAAATAGTGTCGATAAAAGGTTTTGTGGGTTAAATATATGTGTAGCCAATGTTGAAAGAGGGGAGGTTACATATAGAAGTGGTTAAAGGGATAATGAAGGTTATGAGGAGGTAAATAGTCCCGATAGGAGGTTTAAGTGGGGTGATTAAGTTCTGATATAAAAGAACTGAAAAAGAGGGCCTTAACCATTTATGGTTGAATATTTGACTCCTTTGTGAGTTAAATACCTGGGATAGAAGATCTTATGCATTTTATGTATACGGTGGGTGTAAGTAGGGGAACCCCTGCCATCAGTGGAGCTCTTATGGAACTCACATTACTTTCCTGTGCCCTTCGTCCGCTTTCTAGTGTTGTACTTTTCTTGTGACCTTGATGGGTTTTCCCAGGTCATCCTGCCTTGGATTTCTCCTTTTTTCTATGGCTTTGGGGCACCTTTTCCTTGCTTGAGATTCATAGATTCAAAGTCTCGCTTCTTATTTTTAAACTTCTGCTCGATATTGACGGCGTATCGGTATGCCATGTTGAGTGAGGAAATGTCCAGGAACTCCATCTCCTCATGGATGCTTCTATGTAGGAAATCGCAGTACTTGAGTAACAAATGTTTCTTAGAATCCTTTATGCCCAACCTCGTGTGGAGGGTATCAAATACATTGGTAAACTCTGGCACATCTTGGTCCCTTCCCTATCACAGTGTGATCCACTTTATGTATTTGTCCTCATAGCTCCTGTTAGTGTCGGTATCTTCATCCCTCCATCGGAGAGCAATTTCTCTTGTTGCATTGCATATTAGGTGTCCCGCTTAGTCAGCTGCATTCCATTAGGAGCATGGATCATCTGATGGTAGTGGCTGGTTGTACATTTGCCCTCATGTCCTTTACCTGTTGACCCATTTCCATTCATCAAGATCATTTTCAGTCACCTTTTGTCTTTAAATTTCCAAGACTCATTCTAGGGTTTCACTTTCATTAGGTCTAGGGTTTCATCAAAAAGGTCTTCAAAATGTCTAATAATAGTCAGCAGGCGCATGAAGAGGTTGAACAAAGTTCTAGTACCAATAAATTTTTCTCATAAATGTATTTTTCCTCAAAATTCTGTTTTGAGGAAAAACATAGTATTTTAGTTTTTTGTTGCATAAATTCATGTATTTTCAGTTCTCTTATATGTCAATCACTTTAGTGGCAACCCCGGTCACCTTGCCAAGCTTCAGTCGCTCCATCGCCTGCAAGGCAAACAAAAAAATCAAGTCATTCAGTTCATCAAAGGCACAAATAAAGTAAACTATCCAAAAACAAAGTTGAAAAGTAAAGTTACATTACAAACATTATAAAAGTGGGTTTTATGAAAAAAATTAAAATATCTTGTATATAAATCATTTTTCTCAATTCAAAAGCTCATTTTCATTCAAAGAACAAAGATTGGGCAAAGTGAAGGATGTGTTGAGCAAAGGAAGCAAGCTTGGAGAAAAACTGTGCAAATTTGGAGGCATGGTGCATTGGGTGAGATGCGCGGTGCATACAAGTGGCGCGACACACTAGGTCGCCTCCTTTAGTGTTAAATTTGTACTGGCATGACACACATAGGAGGTGTGGTGTGTTGGGTTTGAGGTGTAGCGCATAGAGCTGCCAAGCCTAATTTCCTCAAAAAACTCCCTCAAATTGCCAAAATCACTCAAATCTTCTAGTGTGCAAGTAAGTCAAGCCCTTTTCCTTGCTAGTGAAGGAGTTTTTCTTAAAAATTTTATGGTGGTTGTGTGAAAAACTAAAACCCTATTTCCTTGCCATTTCTCCAAAACCATTGCCTAGGGTTTGCATTTGTCATTTTGCTGCCAAGTTCATTCTACCACTCCCTCACTTTTTCACTCCTCCATTTATTTTCCCAGCTTATCCACCCATTCCCTAACTCCCATATTCCTAAAAAATCAGTCATCCCTATCCTCAATTCCCATTTTCCCAACTCCTAACTACAAAATCCCCAAACCCTAATTTCTGTTGCTAAAGCTTCCATATTATTCCCTAATCCCCTAGTTCCCAAAAAAAAAACTTGTCATAATAGTCCCAAAACCCCTCATACCCTCTCCCTCCACAATCCCTCATACATTCTTACCCTTGGTGGCAGAAAATTAAAAACACCATAAATCTCTTCATACTCATCAAGAAAACTCACACACTAGCAAACATCGAGTCTGACCCTTCATATGACCGAGATGAAGAGACGCACAGTGACTCTACTACAGAAATACATGCACCAAGGAGACCTCACAAGGATGGAAAACATATACGAGAGGAGCCAACTACACTTTCCGAGCTGCAGGCCTACCCTCTCACTATCACATGCTTCCAACATCAATCCTGTTATGAGTTCTGTGAGATGGATGCTAGAGTCTAATATCATCATGAGTTAGCCTGGTTGTTTGTGCTTCATCTACATAATGGCCAAGCCACTCTAGCTGGTGTAACATTCACTTTAAAGCCGGAATCTATTTCTCTAGCAACCAACATTCCTAATATTGGAGAGCAATGGAATAAAAGGCAGCAAATTTATAGGGAACATTATGAACCGTACATCAAGCCTGGTTATTTGAGGCAACTTAGCAGAGTTTTTCCCTTTCGGTACCTGAAAGATTCATATGCTCCTTTGATGAAACTAATAATGAAATATTCCAGATGTGAGGGCCTGTTTTCTCACCTATATGCCTATCATATCAGATTTTTGATGCACTTTACCAGGGTGAGACTGATGAATCTCCCCTACTTCATGTGCCAAAATATTGAGAAGATGACCACCCTAGTACAACAAAAGACTCCTCAGCAGCAGTTCAACAATATATATCATTTTTCTCTCATTAAAATTGTGGTCATGCATCAGCTTGGTTTGCAGGGCATCTCATGGGAGGATTTCATTTCTCATGAGTTCTTCGCAGCTCCTCAGGGACCTCCAAAGGCTTTTCATGAGACAGGTGGACCTTCACATTAGCAGGAGAGTCATGCGACACAAACCGCTAGTGTGCCGGTGTTTTTCACCTATCAAAAGGGCACTAGATGGTTGTTAGCAGCACCAATGCGAGTATTATCTCCACGCAGGGTGGAAGGGGTCTAGCTTCCTTCATCAGCATAGCAGGTTCAGGACAAGGGCAAGAGGCCATTATAGGATGAGGGAGCTTCAGGTGAGTAGGAGACCGATTTCATTCTCATTGAGGGTGATGATACTGAGTTGGGCCCACAAAGCTCAAAGCTCAAAGAGGTCATCCTTGAGCAACAAGCAGAAATCAATGCTTTGTCCCTCAACTCAAAAAGAGCTAAGTGGATAATAAAGTACTTGGAGCAAATAAAAAAGTAGCTTGAGGATCAACAAGTGATTATGGAGTTGCAAAACATACGAGAAAACCGCTAAGCTGCCAAAAGGAGGAAGGTGAAGCTCACATCACTTGAGCAAGAAATCAATGTTGATCGGGAATCTTGGCTTGAAAGAGCTAATATACTCTTAGAAAGGTTGTTATAGAAGGCCAATAGGGAGAAAACAATGTTGAGGCATATGGCCTATCATTACATGGCGAGAAACAAAGTGTGCAAGGCAAGAATCAGGAGCTTAAAAGTAAAGTTGAAGAGGGCATCGAGGAGGCGAAAGGAGCAAGATAGACTTTGGATACTGGTTGAGGATCCCTTGGCCCAACACAACACTTGATGGAGAAGATTCAGCCCAAATTTCAAAAAAAAATTGACACTTTTTGCATTTTTGAAATTTTTGGGCTAAAACACAGAATTTTCTGCCCTATGCGCCGTGCCACCCGGCGCTCGCTTTTTATGGAGGCCTCCAAATGAGAAAACTCAACATTTTTGGATTTTTCATGAATAAATATGCTTTCCTACCAATGGAAAATAAATTTTGACAGGTTTTGAGCCCTCAAAAAGGTCAAAAACACCCAAAAATGACCTTACTGCCCCTATTTTGACACACAGGAAGTAGTTTTGGGAGAACTAAATTTTGGAGGGGAAAATGGAGGCCAAATTCAAAAATTCCACCTGTTTTAGAAATTAGATAGGTAGACCTTTCCAGCAAGCACACTTGGATCAGATTTGGACACCAAGAAGGCCTCCAAACGTGACTGCAAACAGGTGCTACACATAGGGAAATTAGCGCGGCGCATTGGGTAAATTTTGCTCAGTTTGACCAAGAATACTCTGTTTTTCACCTAGCTACTCAACAGTTTGACTTTTTTCCTTATTAATGTCAAACTTATGATGTAATTAATGTAAATTGATGAATCTTGATGTAATTATGTCAAATTTTCACTCATGAAGGTAGATTAATCTATCAAAAAGTAGTTTGCAACTAAATGAATCAGTTCCCTAGTTTCTAGAGGCAAGTTGTTCCGCTGCCTAATTTTTAGTTCTTAGTTTAGAATTCGTTGGAATAGCTCCTAAACTTATGAGTTTGAGCTCTAGAGGCTAGGATGAGTTATGGTTTGTATATATCTTGTGATTTTTCAGTCATTAGCATGGTTGGATTTTTGAGAAATCTTGGAGCTTCATTGTATACATTTATCAACAGTTTTGGCTAAGGAATAGACGAGGGTTTGCAACACTCTTTGGGATCATGTGGCATCTTGCTTTGGTATTTTGTTTTCTTCTGTAAATTGTGAGTTCTTTTATGTTTTATGTATGCCATTATCTATCTTATTTATTCTTAACTAAAACAAGCAAGGATAAAGGGTAGAATCCATTGAAATTGCAGTGCTCTACCTAGGGTTTGCTTGGTTATTGATGTTTTCAGCTATTTGAAGAGGATCCCTGAGGTTTTTTTGCCCTCTTCAACTCATCACCTATATAAATCTCTCCATTTCACATTCAATTTGAAGTGCCAAATCAGTTTCCTACCTTGCCCCATAGAGATCTCTGTAGAACTGAGTCTCATTCGCCACACCCAAAATCTACCTTTCCATTTGAGCCAACAAAACATCATCAAATTCAAACAACCCTTCTGCATACATACCTAGCTTAAGATTAGTATTCATATCAATCATCTCAAGCTTCATTGATCATCTTTGCTGAGATTAACCAGGAGAGAGCCCTCTCCCGACCTGGTAGCGCTAGCTACCATGTTAAGCATGGTTTGATGTTACCCTAGATCCTACCTTTCTCAGCCTGAGGTAGATTTAGGTACTAACAACTCCCGACATGGTAGTATTGCTCCTTGATGGTGTACCACAATGAATTCCAAGTGGGAGTGACTAAAAAAAGTGATTTCATACTTTCATCCTTCTACTCGCAATAGGTTCCCCACCAGTCCTTGACGTGGGGGTGGCTTTGAGAAGAGAAAAGTTAATCTATTCTCGGCTAGAAAAGTCATGAACAAAAAAGTATCCTTCTAACATATTCAAGAATTTCTCTATGACATCTGCATCTATTTGTCCCTCAAATATGGGAATGTCAGAGTTTAGTTGTACCTTAAAAGGTGTGGAGCCTCCAGAGTGGCTGTTGGATGTGGATGCGCCACCATTGGGAAACCGTTGACGGATCTAGGAAAAGTTATCCATCATCGTGTTCCTTTGTTTCTCAAGGGCCTCCTCGAGCAATATTTTGATTGGATCTCCTGCTCCCTCGTCTTTCTTTTCTGCCTCCATGGGAGGCCGTCGTGATTTAAGAGGCTGGTCTTGCAAAGGTTCGATCAGTTCAAGCCCTAACTCCTTATATCTGGACCTCATTGGGGACATGCAAAGAAAAACAAAGAAAGAGAAGATCGCTCTGATACCACTGATCCACATTTAAACATGAATGCAAAAAATTACAAATATAGTCATAAATACAAAGACGGAGCAGAAATAACACTTCCTTTTATTAATATAAAATAATGAAATATTCTTACAAACAGTATGGAAATGATACTAGCTCGATGATGGTAGCTTATCTCTAAGAAGAGATGTGGTAGCTACATGCCTCTGAACTACATTACAATGAGACTCAAGGGCATTTTTATTATTGAACAATAAGAGCAAACCCTAAACAACCAAAACCCTAACTTGAGGATATGTAAGACCAAGCGTTTATGGACCCCATTGGGGTCAGTTGGGTAGCCAACTTCCCTGTGTCGTGACTTGGTCATATTATCTCCGTTTGATGCGCATGATACCCCGTTGGAAAGATATGTCTGAGGACTACAACCAAAATAATGACATAAAAAAGTTGTTAGTAGTACATTTCCAAAAAATTGCCGTTTAGAGCCTTAACATGACTATAGAAGTTTAGGACCCAAAAAACTGCTAAAAATAGTAAATTGTGTTACAATTAAGGAAACTGAAAAAATGAAAGAACAATGGTGGGGGTCCATGTGGGATTGGTGGGTGGCCACCAATATCCACCTGGATCAATTTCCTACCCTACAATTGATATACACATTTACTATAGTTATCCAAGTTCATCCAAGGATGTGTGGTTACCATTTCAACTTAAATTTTGTTTAAATCACTACGGAGTTTATTAGATAATCTTATGAATTAATGTACATGTTTGCATCCTCTAATAGTCTCTATTAATTTAAATCTAATTTATCTGCTAGTTCTGTGTTGGATGTGTCTTAGTAGTCCCTAAGGGTCTAGTTAAATCATATTGTCCTTTGCCATGACATTGAGGGTTTCCATTGGTATATCAAGGTATTTTGGATGAGTATTTAATTGATATATAAATTTATTATAGGGCTACCTAGATCTAAATACTTGAAGAAAAATATATTTCCTATTATAACATTTCTAATTGGCCTATTACACTGACTATAGGAGAAGGCTTTCTCCTTCTTCCCCTGTTCTTAATGCATTCCTATTTGATGAATATTTTGTATATAGAGAATTTATAGATATGTTAGACGAGAGGAATATTAACACATGGGTTTTTGAGTTCTCCTAGTTTTATAAGGAAGTGTAAGCCTTTTAAGTTTCTAGCCCTTTATGATAAGGTGGCATTGGTTCAAGAACAAGTTATTCTTGTGGAGGAGATTCCTCTTTGTCAAAGATTCAATCTTTGTTAGGTTCAATAATGAGAGGAGGGATTGAAAATATTTATGTAACCTTAGAATGATTTCTTCAATATCCATATAGTTGGTTTGGTAAGTCATCTCATTATTATATACTTATTGACCTTGCTTGTTGTTTGGATTAGGTGCTAGTTGGGTAGTTATTTGCGATTTCTTTAGAAATTATTGATTATCTCTTATTAAAACATTACTTTGTTTGTGCAGGTCTGAATAATTCATTTTGTTTTTTTCTTTGAGGTATCCATCCTGATAGAGGGTTATTCCACTAATAGTTTTGTATTCGAGGTTGAGATGAGAATTATTGAAAGGAAGCATTTAATGGTTGATGGTGGTTCTGATACTACCATTTCTTTTTCATTGGCTACCTAGGTTGATTAGGTTGGTACCAAGGTTTATTATGAATTTGTGTGTTATACCCAACAAAATGTTAAGGATATGAGTAAGGCATACCTGGTTGGATAAGTTGGGATAATCCTTGTCTAATTTTATTTATGAAGCATAATTTTTCCCAGAAAAATCACAATTTTATTCATATTGAACAGAATTACATATTGTAGATGCTATAAAATAAAACAACTGATCCTAGAATTCAAAAACAGTAACAACTCATCAAAGACTTAGTACAAATCTACTCTCGTCTTCCTCTTTTTTTTCCACTTTCCTCCAACCATTAGAGTTGGCAGTGGAAAATACAATATACAATTGAGTTTCTTTTACATTCGTAGGAAATTATTTATTAGAATTTGAGTTTTCTAATGCATGAATTCTTTTGGTGCCACTCCTTTTTCAGATGGGATTTTATCTACATCCTGCTTCTAAACTGAAGGCATTGGAACTATGGAAGAATTATTTTCAACATCATTCTTCTGTATGGATTCTTGGGACTTCTCAACATTGTTGTTTGAAGTTTTTTTCTGGGATTTCTGCATCTTCTGGTACAAATTCCTCGGATTTTGAAAACAGACAACCTTTTGACATTGGAGCTTGTCGCTTTTTCCTTTTTGGATATATTTTTCTTGTGGACATGTATTTTTAAGATGTTGAGTTTGTAAACACATAGGACAATGAAAATCAGTATTTTGATAATCAAGAGGTTTGGAACACTTCGGATTATTGTGTAAGAAAATAATTCTAACAGGTAAATATTTATTGAGTTCTACCTGTACGCATATTCTAGTAAAAGTGAAAATTTCTTTTGAGACTCTATCTACATCCACTTTTAGAAACTTCCCCAAAGAGTTCCCTATTGCTTCTAACACTAAGTGATGCCAAAAAATATAGGTGAAGGTTATGTAACCATACCCATACTAGCATTTTGGATACCACTATGGTATTTGCATCAAAATCTGGGAATCAAGGTATCAAGAAGAGACCCGCATTGCCACAAAAACATGATCCCTCATTTAATACATATTCCAGATCTGTTGTTGTGTCAAACTTTATAATAAATAAACTTTTTAACATAGGTGAATTTCACAATTTTCTGTCGACGTAGAGAAAATCCATTGATGTAAGTTGTCTGATTTGGGCTAGAATCCATTAAATTTGCATATAATTTCTCTTGCATGGAAATTAGAGTATAGTTCATTAACCTTTGGAAAGCTAATTGTCAATGTCGACACCTATTTCATCTGCTCCACAATATAGGGACCAGGAATATTAGGACTTTGTTCTGCATAAATTTTCAGATTTGTCTTCCTTTTAACTGCATCCTTGAAATAAACTAGGCCTTTGGAGCTAGATCCAAGACAACCTCCAAGAATTTGCATGTTCAAGATGATGGTTGAATCATATTCAATTCCATAGTCCTGCAACTTGATTCCCTCTTGTAGAGATTTCCCTAGATAAATTAAATTTTTGAGTCTTACTGGAATACCAAGCTATTCTTGAATATTTTGCTTCAGATCTTGTACCCGATCCCAGATCTAAACCCTTATAATCACTCATTTCCCACTCAGTGTTTTAATAAATATTTGTATCGGTCCCCCTTCATTAGATCTAGGGGTTAGCAATCCAGCTCCATCCTCATATTGGTCTCAATTGGTAGTTTCGAGGGTAAATTTGTTGCATCATGCATCGTGGTGCAACAAGAATCCACCATTACTTCCCTGTAGATAAGATATTTGTTTGTTGTAAAAATCAATTTAGTCTCAGACTTGAGTCATTGACTAAAGGCAAGTACAAAACCCATGATCCATTTGTAGCTTGTCAGATCCATTGCAAACCCACAATCTTCATCTACATCCTCAAACATGAAGCACTGGATCGAGGCTATTTCAAATGGATTCGAGGCTTGATCATCAAATTTTGTCCCATTGTGCGTCCATATTATAATAGAATACACTACTCCTTCATTTGGATTTGTGAATCATTTCCCTTGGAGCTCTTTCCCATGTACAATCTTTTTCACCTTTTTTGCATTTAGATCCAGAGTGGGATGAACTATATCTGATGTTACAAAAATGGCTCCACATGAATCCATCGAAAAAGAGATCTGATGAGCTATTGCCTTTGCAATCCGATCTATATCAAATCATCTAAAATATAATACTTCCAACCAATCGATATAAATGGTCCTTCTCTCATGGGGATCTCATTCATGCACAAACTCTTGAAAACTTGCTTGAAGTGATTTTTCCACTAGACTGGAAATCTTAACCAGCGATTCATGGATCTCTCAGCATTCCTTGACTTGGGTGTCAGATATATTGTTGATGATCAGACACCAAGATTTAATGCCATACGATTTTAGATTATCGAACTTACTCACTATGGTTTCTCTAGATCACTCCATCGTGGGTATAATAAATTTTTCCACACCTAGATTTGCGATACAAAAGTTGCCACTTCTATGAGTGACTGCAATAACATCAACCCAATTCTCCAGATGAATTTCTTCCAAATCTATGAGTGGGTAAAGAAGATCTTCTTCAAGAAATAAAACTTCGAGAATAAATATGGATGAAAGGCCATATTTGTAGTCCTTACACCCTTTGGTTGCCTTGCATTCCTTAGCATCGCCATCTTTGGATATAGAAACCCTATAACATACATAGACGACCATTCTCACAACAATTAAATGGTTGATGTTGGTTCTGATACTACCATTGGTTTTTCAATGGCTAGTTAGGTTGATTAGGAGGATACCAAGGTTTAGTACGAATTTTTCTACTATAGCCAATAAAGTTTTGGGGATAAGAGTTAGGCGGATAAGAGTTACGCATACATGGTTGTATAAGTTAGGATACTCATCCTCTTTTATTAATGAAGCATAATTTTTCCACATTCTCCTAAAATCCCTAATAAGTAGTATTAATGCCTAGCAAGGAAGGACATTTCTTACTTGTATATTTTTCTTCATAAATTACACAATTTTTTATGGTTTGATTTGGACATTCATTTCTTGATCTTATAAGCATTACAAACACAATAATTGGTCCCACAAAAAAATTCAAACTCAAAAATGAAATTATCAATATCTTCTAATGTAAGGTCATGAAATGCAGAATAGTAGAAGGATTGATATTCTTAGTTTTTTTCTTCATTGGTTTCGCCAATAGGGAATTAAAAAATTTCAAATCACTAAACTCCATCTTTATCCATGCTATGGTAAGATGAGGATTCTTCTCCTTCTTCTAATAAATTTATGAGAATTCGTGCTCCCCCTTACAATATCTTTCTAGATTCTTTAATGCTTTATTAGATGTCTATTTCTCAAACTTCTTGCTACCATTCTAGTTCAGTTGCACTTATTTAAGTAGTGACAAGTCTATCCCTTAGTCCCTGCATGCAATCTAATTAATTTTTCTTTCTTTTTTCGATTAAAAATGATGTGATGTATGTAGCTCTTAGCACCTCACCTACAAAAATTCCCAAAGGTGATGGGCCAAGGTATTCCAAAAATTGTAATGAACCACCAACTTGAATTTAAATTCTTAGTCTCAAAATGTGCTACTTTGATGAAGTATTATGCACCGTGTGTGAAAAAAACACTTGTACAATCCAAGGTAAAGTTGAAGTTTAACTTGAATATTGTTTCCCTTTCCTTTAATAGATTTTATTATGACCTTCACACCCTTTCTTGGAGGATTTTATCAGAGTCACTAAAGGAAAGGGACAAAAATATTCAAGTTAGCCTTCAATTTGAGATTTAATTTTCAACCTAGAAATGTGCTACTTTTATGAAGTACTATGCATTGTGTGTGCAAAATGCACTAGTATAAACCAAGGTAAAGTTGAAGGATAAATTGAATATTGTTATCCCCTTCTTTTAGTACTTTTCTTATGACCTTCAAACCCTTGCCTAGAGGCTTCTATAAGATTCAATATATTGGATGATTTAGGGATGGTATAAAAAAGATCTTGGAAATAGTAAGTGCATGTGTCATAGTCTAAAAATCCTCTTCTTTATCATGTTACTTAGGTGGCTTGCAAGATCTTATTCAATATTGTGCTTCTCCTAGAAGAAAAGCATGCTAATTATAGGAATGAAAGAACTATTATAATAGTAAATAGGATTCCCATTCTTATCCATTTACCCTTTGTTTTCTCGTCCTCCAAGGTTGGTGGATTTACACTCTATCTACCCTAAGTCAAGGGCACCAAGAGAAGAGGGTAAGGAAAATGGTTTCCATTGTGTTAGAGGGGAAGGAATTAGTGATAAGGTTACTCAATTCGCCAAAAATATCAAGGAATTATCACCTTAGAATTCATGGGATAAGATTAAATATAGAGCATGGAAAAGAAGGATACAATATAATGAACATAAAGAAAATGGGTAGAAATTAAATCTCTAGAATTGGCATGCCGTAAAGTAAATATACTTGCTAAAAAACTAGAATTTAAATTATTGTAAAATAGAGTTCAAACCATATAAAAAACTTGTGGAGTAGAAATGGGCTCCCCTATTTCCCAAATCATAGCCAACCTATTTATGGAATATTTTGAAATTGAATCCCTTAAAACTCATCCCTTAAAACCCAAATTGTGTAAAAGATTTTTGGATGATACCTTCATCATCTCGCAGCATGGTAGGGAAGGTTTAGAAAAATTTTAAAAACATCTTAATAGCCTTTCCTCCATCAAATCGACCATGGAAGTAGAAGTCAATGACAACATTCCTTTCCTTCACATCCTTATCACCCAAAATTATGATGGTTCCATATCTCACCAAGTCTAATAAAAAATACCCATATAGAGAAATATCTCCATGCCACTTCTCAACACCATCCTAAAAAAAACTAGGGATTCTAAACACTCTTGCAACAATATCTATTAGAATATCAGACAGAAATCACCTTGATAATGAAAAATCCCACTTAATAAATGTGAGGCAGGTGCATTAGGCCGAGGACATAAAAATGATAAGTTATTAATGTGAGACCAAGAGCCTAGCAATGTTATGGATTGATCACATGTCAAGGCTATAACATTTAAAGTTTATTTGTGAAAAGTTTTTGATATTTAGTTAAGATTAGTTAGGAATATCTAGTTAAAAGAAATGATTTTATAGCTAGTAGGTAGTTAGGGCTAAGGTAAATTGGTCCACATTCACGAACTCATTTCTTGGATAGTTGTTTTTGGCTTTTGGGGAGAGAGGAGGGACATTTTTTGGGTGCTGGAAGTTTTGCTGTGAGATTGAAGTTAATTGAACAACATTTCCTAGGCAAGTGGCTTTTTGTATCAGAAAATCGAATTCTTAAGTGTGTGTGAGTTAGTTTTTTGCATATTTGTTTCTGAGGTTTGTGAACCATAATATTAATATTTGGAGATTGAAATTGATTTGGTATTTAAATTGCTGTGTTGAATGAGGAATTCCTGCACTGTATTTTCTTTGTTATTTAAATTTAAATGAGAACCTCGAGAATCATATTTCAGTTAATCTTCTAATCCAATACTTTTTCATCCAATATTGTGTAATGGAAAGAGTCATTTTACATTACATATTCGAGAATATAGAGCACTCTGTATCAATCCAATAAAATAAAGAAAATTCGTAAAGGAAAACCGTCATAAAATTTACGGGTCAATTTCTGATTAAAGGAAGACGAATTTGAAATTCTAGGATCTAGGTTTTGTGTAGAGTAGGGTCTATTTTGTAACTCACAAGTTATTTTCCAAAATGGTCCTTGGTTGGGGAGTTACGAATGGATCTTTAAACTTTGTTTTTATAGATTACGTGGCTAGAAAAAAATGATTTGTTGTTCCTCATATAACAACACTGTAGTTTGTTGTGAGCATTTATTGTTCCTCCTATAATAGCATTGTAGTTTTCTGTGAGTGCAATGATTTGTTGTTCCTCCTATAATATCACTGTAGTTTGTTGTGAGAGAAATGATTTGATGTTCTTCCTGTAACAACACTGTAGTTTTTTGTGAGAGAAATGGTTTGTTGTTCCTCCTATAACAAAACTGTATTTTGCTGAGAGAACAATGATTGTTATTCCTCCTATAACAACATTGTAAGTTGTTGAAATAGCATCCATCAATTTGTGGGCCATCAATTCGTGGTATAGAGAGATGAATATGTGAGCAGGAAGGGCATGATGTCACGGAGGAAGACCTGCGGGTAATGTAGAACTCTAGGAAGAGATAAGGAGACTTAAAATTTGATTAGAAGCCATGGAAGTAGGGAGACAATGAGATCTTGTAGGTGGAGATGTTAGTGAGGACAAAGAGGAACTTGGAGAAGGAGAAACACTTGTGGAAGAAGCTGCTGAGATTAAGTTGTTGAGAGCAATATTGGGCTCAAGCTTAAGGCCAAAGCCTCAAATATCTATTTATGATGGCAGTATGAAAGATGGGAATCTACTAGATTGGATCAATGTGATGGACAAGTATTTTGAGCATGAGGAAATTAATGAGGATAAGCGAGTCAAGTTTTTTGTGACAAGGTTGAAAGAAGGAAGAAGGAAAAAATATTGATCAAGAACTGGGATAGAATGGTGGAAAATTTGAAGAGTAAGTTCTTGCCAAAGGATTACCAACTAACTCTTTACAATCATATGAAAAATCTTAAACAGAAGATAATGACAGTGAGAGAATACACCAAAGATTTTAGAAGGCTAATTTGAGAGTAGGCTATGTAAAAGATACCATAGAAAAGACAAGGTATATCAATGGTTTGAGCCTAGATATTCAAGAAGAGATCAACATACTTTTTCCAAGGACAATAGATGAAGCATACCAGTGCGATTTGAAGGCAGGAAAATATAGCTAGGAAGCAAAGCTCTGGAAGAGGACGTGGCTTTTCCAAAGGGAAAGGACAGACAAATGGAAGAGGAAACTTTTCTGCACAAAAGAATGGTGAAGGAAACTCAAATCAACAAGGGAAATAAGAGAAAGAAGGTGGTAGTAGAGGAGGAAGAAAATACCAGAGAGGTAGAGGTAGAGGAAGAGGTAGAGAGACTGTCTATTGGTGTTACAGAGGTAAACAATTGGGTCACCGATCTTTTGAATGTCCTTAGAATGAAAATATGGGACAACGAGGTGCATACATAGCTCAAACCGAAGCAATAGAAGCACAAGTACCTAAGGTAGAGAATGTGCCACAGACTGGAGAGATGTTGATGATGTTGGCATTATGATTATGGTTTGGCTCTATGGTACAGGTGTTGTACTTGATGGCAACTCACTCAAGTGGAAAAATTATGTTCAGGCTCTCAAAATGATGGAATATAAGAGGTTCGCAGGTGCATCGTTCAAAAGGTGCAGACTCGGAGGTTCGGTGTCCAGGAAGTGCGGACATACCCGCAGGTTATCGGTTCATAAGGTGCGGTCCCCCTGTTCACTCACTCCAATGCAGAGAAGCGCTCTCACGTGCGGTTTCTTATGTTTGGCCCTTGGTATGTAGCCCGTCGTTCATGATCCTATGGTTTTGGCCCATGGTTTAGGATCTAAATTATTTGAACCCCTGTTTGGATCCCTTGTATTGGTTTTCGATGGTTTTGTCCCATGGTGTGAATAAGGGTTTGCCTATAAAAAGGAAAAGAGATCACTTGGCTAGACACTTGTGAAATTTGAATATCTTAAGATCTGAAAGTTTGGGTGATTGGTTTTTAAAGCTAGATCTAAATCAAGGAGAAAATTTAAGGCAAATCTATTGATAAATCGTGATCTCTCGGGTCCGCAACTTCACCAATATAAACCTGCGGATATCCGCAGTCTTTCTGTGCCTGAACTTTCTATGGATCTGACTGACTGTGGCACATTGGAGGACTGTTAATTTGGCCCTAATCAGATGTTCGCAGGCGATGCACGGCATAAGTGCGAGGATACGCAGTGCAGGAGAAGACGCAGTGCGGTGGTACGCAGCGCAACAGAAGGCGCAATGCGAGGTACACAACTTAGAAGAAAGCACATTGTGAAGGTACGCAGAGGCACAAAAGGACCAGTGCGGAGGTACGCTGTCAGACGGACAGTGAAGGTGCAGATCTGACCTGGGGTATGCAGTTTAGCAGAAGGAGTAAGTGCGGTGGTACGCAGAGCAGTAGAAGGATCCAGTGTGGATCTGCGCAGTTCAGGCACAGAAAGACTGCTGATATCCGCATGTTTATATTGGTGAAGTTGCGGACCTGTCTTGAAAGATTTGTTGGCTGTCTTTTATCTATTGCTACAGAGTTCTAGGTTTAGATTTCTAGTATTAATTTTCTGTTTACAGCATTCTGAGAAGTTGGGTGATTCATTGGTTGATTGTATAAGGAGATTCGGTGATTTGCATGTACTTGATGATTATTTGATCTTCTTGGATCTAGTCTGAAAATTAATGAAACGTGATCCTTAAAGAAGTAGAAGAGTAAAGGGGGTTGTAGCTCCCTTCCAGGAGAGACTGGAAAACGAGAGAGATTTGTAGCTCTCTGCAGGTTGCAGCCTGCGTACTGGTAAAGGACTGCACCAGTACAAAATCCTTGTAAAAGAAGTTTCTAATTGAAAGAAGATAGAGACATATTGCAGCAGGTTGTTTTCACCCACATTGGGTTTCCACCTTATATCTTGTGTTCTTTGGTGTGATTATCTATTTTTCTTGTTCTTGATCATTATTATATGGCACTGACATACAGATTAATGATCAATATATGAAGAATAAATTAAAGTACAAATCTAGAAGGCATATTGAAAAGAATTTGATAATACTGATTCACCCCCCTCTCAGTATTATTTCCAGCAATTGGGATCGGAGCAAGGATCTTCAGAAGAAGCTTGATCGCTTGAAGAAAGATCTTGCATCATGAGCAACTACGAGAGGGAAGCATCAATGAGGCCACCGATTTTTGATGGGACAAACTTCATTTATTGGAAGGTAAGAGTTACTCCCTATCTTCAATCTCTTGTTACAGAAGTCTGGGATATCATAGATACATGGTATACTTTTGCATTAGCAACTCCTACATATTTGGCTGAGAAGAGGAAATATGAAACAAATGCAAAGGCGGTCAATACTCTATTAGGATGCCTATCTCAATCAGAATTTGTCAAGGTAATGCAGTTTAAATCTGCAAAAGAGATATGGGACAAGATTGTTCTGAGCTATGAAGGAGATGATCAGGTAAAACGAGCAATACTTCAAACCCTCAGGATTCAGTATGAAAATCTCAGGATGTATAATGATGAAAGTGTGGCTAACTATTTTCTTCATGTAGATGAGATTGTTAATTGTATGAAAAATTTGGGTGAAGAAATAAAAGAGGCTATTGTGGTTGAAAAAGTTCTAAGATCTTTGTCCCCTAGGTTTGAATCTAAAGTTTCTGCTATAGAAGAAAAAGGGAATCTACAAAGCCTTAAAATGTCACAGCTACACGGAATTCTAACTGCTTATGAAATGAGGAAAGGAGGTCCATCAGATAGGAGAGAAGATGCCTTCAAGGCTTCAGGCAAAGGCAAGTACTACGAGTTAGGACACGTGTCAGAAGAAGAAGAAGAATCAAATTTTGTCAGAAATCTTCAACGGGGTACTGGATGGTTCCGAGGTAAGTTACCTTTCAAATGCTTTGCTTGTGGAAGAGTCGGTTACTATGCTGCCAAATGTCCTCACAAGGATAAGATTGACAAAGGGAAGGAACCTGTTAGATGGAACAAGAAACAAAATGCAACTAAGAAAAGTTACTACACTCATGAAGACAGTGATGGCCTATTAAATAGTGACAAAGATGGAAGAGGTAACGATTATAAACTTTTAATGGCTTTTGAAGATGATGATTACATGGATTCTATAGATGTGGATTACTTTTATGAAGAGATTTCTAGACTCAAGACATGTTTAGAAGAAAAGAATGTGATCATTGATACTCTGCAATTTCAACTTGATGAAAAAGAAAAATCTCTTGAGAAGTTAGAATCTGAAATTGTTGGCCTTAGAAAAGAAATTGAGAAAACAAAGGTTCTTAATCTTAAGTTTGTTAGAGGAACTGAAAATCTGGATGAGATTATCAATGTACAACATTCTCCTCTAATTAAGACAGGTCTGGGTTATAATGGAGAAACATCTCAAGCATCCACCTCAAAGAGTTATCTTGATGCTGCAAGGAGGAATGAGAAAAAGCCCAATGGAGATCATCAGGAAAAGCAGGGATGAATTACATCAAGAACAAACAGAGACTACCAGGTAAACTAGGGGCAATCCATCTTAAGGGTGAACAAAAGTTACAACCAGCCACAGGTAAAAACTTCTCAATTTTCTTCAAGATGACAATAGAAACTACAATCATTTGGCTGGTAGGTTTGATAATCGCAGAAGTTTCTTCAATGGCCAATGTTTCTCTTGCCATAACTTTGGTCACAAAGCAGCTCAATGTGTTGCCTATAAGACAATCATGACTAGAGAAGCTCAAAAACAAAGAAGTATGACCGGGATTACGAAAAGGACCTATAACAACTTTTCATCCCTTGAAAATGAAATTAAATGTTCTATTTGTAATAACTTCGGTCATGAAGATTCTAAAGGCAGGAGCAGGTTTTGGCAGACAAAGGAACAAGCCTCAAGCACCCGAACATGGAGAATAAAGGAACCACAACCAGAAATATGTGGGATAGCTTTTTATGCAGAAGGACAAGAAAATCTATGGTACATCGACAGCGGATGTTTGAAGCATATGATAGGTGATAAAGAAAAACTTGAATCATATACTGGTTTAGAAAAGGGTAAGAAAGTTTCTTTTGGAAATGATACCCCTGCAGCCATAAAAGGAAAAGGCACTGCTCAGTTGAAAGAAAAGGTCAAAGCTGGAAATGTTTTGTATGTTGATGGCTTGAAGCATAATCTACTAAGTGTCAGTCAGATGTGCGATTAAGGAACCGAGGTGATATTTCGATCAAATGGATGTAGCGTTCGTGATCTTGATACAGGAAAAACAGTGATCAAAGGAAGAAGAACTCCAAATAATCTATACATATTTGAAGAAGGACAACAACAATGCTATTTGAGCAAGGATGATGAACATTGGTTATGGCACCAGAGGTTGGGGCATCTAAGCTTTTCACAAATAAGGAAAGCATGCAAATACCAGGCAGTTCGTGGTCTTCCAGATATCAAAATTCCAGACAACACCATATGTAAATCATTTCAGTTTGGTAACCAAACCAGAACTAACCTCCCTGAGAAGGAAGGATCAGCAAACAGGCCTCTTGAACTAGTCCATACAGATGTATGTGGTCCATTTAGGACAAGGTTACCTCGAGGAGAAGAATACTTTATATTATTCATTGACGACTTGTCCAGGATGGTTTGGTTGGGACTTATGAAACACAAGGACGAAGCATTCGAAAAATTCAAATATTTCAAAGCCTTGGCTGAAAACGAATCAGATCACAAAATTAAGTGCCTCAGGTCCGACAGAGGTGGGGAGTTTACCTCAAATAAAATTTTCGATTACTGTGAGGAACATGGAATAAGAAGGGAATTCTCTACAGCTAGGACTCCTAAGCAAAATGGAGTGGTGGAAAGGATGAATAGAACGGTACAACAAATGGCTCATGCTATGCTTGATGAGTTTGGGACTCCCGCAACCTTCTGGGGTGAAGCTGCATTTGCTGCGGTTGTTGTTCTCAACAAAACAAATGTTCGAGTGAATAGCACTCAAACTCCTCATGAGCTCTGGTATGGTGAGACTCCTTCGGTAAAGCATTTCAAAATTTTTGGGATCAAATGCTATATCAAGAACACTGATGAACAACTTGGCAAACTTGAACCTAGAGCAGATGAAGGCATTCTCCTTGGTTATTCTCCCCACAACAAAGCATATAAGTGTTACAATAAAAGACATGGAAGAATTGTTGACAGCATTGATGTAGTGGTTGATGAAAAAGGATACATCCCTAGGCAAGTAAATCATGAAAATATTGAAGAGGATGAAGACTACTCTCCAAATCAGACAAATGATGAAGAAGAACCTCAAGGGGCACCTGAGGAGCAAATAAGGATAGAAGAGAAGACTCCATCCAGGTATGTTCAAAAGAATCATCCAGAATCTCAAATTTTGGGGCAGAAAGAAGCAGGTGTACAAACAAGAAGAACACTTGCAGAAGCCTCAAGCTATTTGGCATTGCTCTCCTCCACTGAACCAAAAAATTTAAGAGAGGCATTCAAAGATGAATGCGAGTTCAAGGTGATGGATGAAGAACTTGAGCAGATCGAAAAGAACAACACTTGGGAGTTGGTTCCTAGACCAAAAGATAAGAATATCTTAGGGACAAAATGGATCTTCAAAAATAAGTTGAATGAAAATGGAGAAGTAATTAGAAACAAGGCCAAACTTGTGTGTAAAGGGTATGCTCAACAAGAAGGAATAGACTTCGAAGAAACTTTTGCTCCCGTTGCTATACTTGAGGGCATCTGAATGTTACTTGCTCTCTCAAGCTTTCAGAAGTTCAAAGTTTTTCAAATGGACGTGAAATCAACCTTTCTGAATGGGGACTTAGAAGAAGAAGTGTACATTGAGCAACCAGATGGTTTCATCCTTGGGAATGATCCAAATCTTGTATGCATACTAAAGAAGGCTCTCTATGGTCTTAAACAGACTCCAAGGGCTTGGTACTACCGTTTGGACAAATATGTTCATCAACAAGGTTTTTCAAAGGGATTAGCAGACATCAATCTTTACATAAAAATTGAAAATGACAAATTACTAATACTTGTTGTGTATGTAGATGATATTATCTTTGGTAGCAATGAAGAAGCTATGAGTCAAAGCTTTTCCTTGGTGATGCAAAAAGAATTCGAAATGTCTTTGCTTGGAGAACTGACATATTTTCTTGGATTGCAAATCCAACAAAATGAAGGTGGAATCTTCTTGTCTCAAACCAAGTCTCAAGGAGATTTTGAAGAAATATGGCATGGAAGATGCAAAACCAGTATGTAACCCATGGTCACAGGATGTAGCCTCAGTGCAAATGATGAATCAGCAGCAATGCATCAACCAACCTACAGATCTATGATTGGAAGTCTACTTTATTTAACAAGTACCCGACCAGACATCATGCATGCAGCGGGAATAGTTGGAAGATTTCAGGCAAATCCAAAGGAAACTCATCTTCAGGCAGTGAAGAGACAAGTACCTTCAAGGAACTCAAAACTATGGCTTATGGTATTGTAGAGATACAGACCTCACACTTCATGCTTATACATATGCAGATTGGGCTGGAAGCGTGGATGACACGAAAAGCACAAGTGGTGGTGCATTCTTTATGGGGTCCAGATTAGTATCTTGGTTCAGCAAGAAACATAGTTCGATTTCTTTATCTACAGCTGAAGCGGAATATGTGGCTGCTGCATCTTGTTGCACTCAACTCCTTTGGATGATGCAGACCTTGCAGGATTTTCAAATCACTTGTACTCCACCTATCTCCATCTTATGTGATAATACAAGTGCAATCAGCATTTCAAAGAACCCAGTCATGCATTCAAAGACCAAGCACACACTGATCAAGTATCACTTTCTCAGGGAACAAGTGCTTGAACAAAAGGTCAAGTTGGAGTATTCTAAGGAACAAGTTGCTGATATACTCAACAAACCATTTCCCAGGGAGACCTTTGAATACCTCAGGAAAAAGCTGGGGGTTGTTGATGCATCATCTTTTCGTTGAATCTCATCTATTTCAGAGATTGTTGGCATAGGTTCAGGGGGAGCATATAATTCATTGTTGGCATTATGGTAGAAGATGTTAGAGGAAGTACAGAAGGAGATCATGAATGTTGATTTGAATAGTGCTGCAATATGTCTCTATGGACAATTATGGTGTTTGGTGGATTATGGTTCTTCTTGAAGAAATTTCTTTCCTTTTGCAGATTTGGTTTATAGTCAGGCGAAGCATGTTCTCAGGGGGAGCATAACCCTTTGCCCTTGATGTCAAAGGGGGAGAATGAAATTGAGGATCTTGAGGTTGCCATCAAGTCCAAAGGGGGAGATTGTTGGCATTATGATTCTGGTTTGGCTCTATGGTACAGGTGTTGTACTTGATGGCAACTCACTCAAGTGGAAAAATTCTGTTCAGGCTCTCAAAATGATGGAAAATAAGAGGTTCGCAGGTGCATCATTCAAAAGGTGTGGACCTGCAGGTTCGCTGTCCAGGAAGTGCAGACATACCCGCAGGTTATCGGTTCATAAGGTGCGGTCCCCCAGTTCACTCACTCCAATGCAGAGAAGCGCGCTCACGTGGGGTTTCTTATGTTTGGCCCTTGGTATTTAGCCCGTCGTTCATGATCCTATGGTTTTGGCCCGTGGTTTAGGATCTAAATTATTTGAACCCTTGTTTGGATCCCTTGTATTGGTTTTCGATGGTTTTGTCCCATGGTGTGAATAAGGGCTTGCCTATAAAAAGGAAAGGAGATCACTTGGCTAGACACTTGTGAAATTTGAATATCTTAAGATTTGAAAGTTTGGGTGATTGGTTTTTAAAGCTACATCTAAATCAAGGAGAAAATTTAAGGCGAATCTATTGATAAATCGTGATCTCTCAGGCGCATGATCAGATCTGTGGATCTGACTAACTGTGGCACATTGGAGGACTATTAATTTGGCCCTAATCAGAGGTTCGCAGGCTACATGGCATAAGTGCGGGGGTATGCAGTGCAGGAGAAGACGTAGTGCGGGGGTACGCAGCGCAGCAGAAGGCGGAGTGCGAGGTACGTAGCTCAGAAGAAAGCACATTGCAGAGGTATGCAGAGGCACAAAAGGACCAGTGCAGAGGTACGGTGTTAGACGGACAGCGAAGGTGCATATCTGACCTGAGGTACACAGTTTAGCAGAAGGAGTAAGTGCGGTGGTACGCAGAGTAGCAGAAGTATCCAATACATATCTGTGCAGTTCAGGCATAGAAAGACTACGGATATCCGCAGGTTTATATTGGTGAAGTTGTGGACCTGTCTTGAAACATTTTTTGGTTCTTCTTTATCTATTGCTACAGAGTTCTGGGTTTATATTTCTAGTATTACTTTTCTGTTTACAGCATTCTGAGAAGTTGGGTGATTCATTGGTTGATTGTATAAGGATATTAGGTGATTTGCATGTACTTGATGATTATTTGATCTTCTTGGATCCAGTCTGAAAATTAATGAAACGTGATCCTTAAAGAAGTAGAAGAGCAAAGGGGGTTGTAGCTCCCTTCCAGGAGAGACTGGAAAACGAGAGAGAGTTGTAGCTCTCTGCAGGTTGCAGCCTGCGTACTGGTAAAGGACTGCACCAGTACAAAATCCTTGTAAAAGAAGTTTCTAATTGAAAGAAGATAGAGACATATTGCAGCAGGTGGTTTTCACCCACATTGGGTTTCCACCTTATATCTTGTGTTCTTTGGTGTGCTTATCTATTTTTCTTATTCTTGTTCATTATTATATGTTACTGACATACAGATTAATGATCAATATCTGAAGAATAAATTAAAGTATAAATCTGGAAGGCATATTGAAAAGAATTTGATAATACTGGTTCACCCCCCCTCTTAGTATTATTTCCAACAGATGATGCACAAAGTCCTCTTAAAACCAACAAAGGAGTCTGTTGAACCACTCCAAAGGAAATCCTTATTCAAGACAATTTGTAAGCAAAAAGGAAAATGTTGCAAATTGGTGATTGACAACAGAAGTAAAGACAATCTAGCTTCCCAAGAGATGGTGGAAAAATTTGGATTGAAAAATATTAAGCACCCCACACCTAATAAGGTATTGTGGTTGAAAAAAGGACACCAATTATTTTTGCATGAACAAAGTGAAGTTGAGTTTCAGATAGGCAGGTATAAAGACAAGGTGATCTATGACGTAATGCCAATGGATTCTTGTCACATTCATTTGGGTCACCCATGGCAGTTTGATATGGAGGTCACACATGACGGAGACAAAAATTGTTATAAGTTCGAAAAGGATGACATCAAGCACACTTGTACCATTGAAAGAGGAAGGTACAACTAAAAGAAGTAGCACAAAAGCACTTCTACTTGGTCGAAATGAATTTCTACAATAGATGGAAGAAGAAGAGGTAAGCTATGTAGTGATTTGCAAGCCAAAGGTAGTACCTCTGCAGACTGAAATTGTAGATTTACCTATTGAAGTTCAAGATTTTTTGAATGTGTTTCATGATATTGTAGTTGATGAATTGGCAAGTGAGTTGCCAACCAAAAGAAGCATCGGTCATCACATAGACTTGATACCAGGAGCAAGTCTTCTGAACAAGGTTTCATATTGGATGACACCCAAAGAGAATGAGGAAGTGAGGAAGCAAGTGCAAGAATTTTTGGGCAAAGGATTAATAAGAGAAAGTTTGAGTACGTCTGTCATACCTACAGTACTAGGTCCAAAGAAGGGTGGAGAATGGAGAATGCACACTAACTCTAAAGAAATCAACAAGACCACCATTAGCTATGGGTTTCCATTTCCATGGATGGATGACATTATAGATTGCTTGGGTGGAGAAACTTACTTCTCAAAGATTGACCTAAAAAGTGGTTATCATCAAAATTTGGATCAGAGAAGGAGACAAGTGGAACACAACTTTCAAGACTAATGAAGGCTTTTACGAGTGGATGATCATTCCATTTGGCTTGTCAAATGGACCTGGTACATTTATGTGATTGATGAATGATGTTTTGAAGGAGTTCATTGGTAAGATTGTCATTTTTTACTTGGATGCCATTTTAATTTTCATCCAAACTAAAGAAGAGGACTTAAAGTATGTTTTAGAGAGATTGAAGCAAGAAAATTTATTGATTAACATGAATAAGTGTTCTTTTATGAAGAGTGAACTTGTATAATTTGGTTTTGTTACTTCTAAGGATGGCTTGAAAATGGATCCCGAGAAGATAGAGGTAATTGTAAATTGGTGCTCACCTATGAACACTTTTGAAGTGAGAATTTTTCATGGCTTAGCTAGCTTCTATAGAAAATTTATCAGGAAATTTAGTGGCATTTGCACACCTATCATTGACACCATCAAGAAGAATAGGCATCCATTTTATTGGACAGTGGTAGAAGAAAAAAAAAAACCTTCAACTATTGAATAAGAAGATCACTCAGAAGTGGGTGTTGAAGTTCCTAGACTTCAATCAGCCCTTTCAAGTGAGATGTGATTCTAGTGGGACACTCATTGGAGTTGTATTTAACAAAGAAGATAATCCCATTACATATTTCATTGAGAATTTAAATGTGTTAAAATGGAAATACTCTTCCTACAACAAAGAATTTTATGTGATGGTTCAAGATTTGAAGCATTGGAGGCATTACTTGATGTCTGTCGAGTTTGTTCTATACACAAATAATTTTTCCTTACAATATATTATGCAACAACATAAGTTAAATCATAAACATGCAAAGTGGGTGGAGTTCCTTCAAAATTTCACTTTTGTTTTGAAGCACATTAGTGGGAAGGAAAATAAGGTTGTCGATGCCTTGAGTAGGAGATGCTTAATCATGCACGAAAGTCAAATACAAATTTTAGGCTTTGATTATTTGAAGGACTTATATGACATTGATGCTAATTTTAAAGAAGTTTTTACACCATGTAAAAATCCAGTCAATAGGGACATCATACCATGGAAAGAGTTTATGTTGTAGGATGGGTTATTGTTCAAGAACAATCTACTATGTATTCCTAATTTCTCAATGAGGGAAAGTTTGGTCCAAGAAAAGCATAATGGTGCGTTGGTTGGACACTTTAGTGTTGGGAAAACACTTGGGCAGCTGAGTCACTTCTATTTTTGGCCTAAGATGAAGGCGGATGTACAATGGTATGTGAGTAAGTGCAGGGTATGTCAAGATGCGAAAGGGAGAAGTGAGAATGTTGGACTATACATGCCATTACCCATTCCCAATAGATCTTGGGATTCAGTGAGTGTGGTCTTTGTTATGGGTTTATCGAGAACTCATTGGTGTAATGATTCAATCCTTGTTGTTGTGGATATATTTACTAAGATGGCTCATTTCATTATGCGTTTCAAAACTAGTGATGCCACCCATGTGGCTAATTTATTTTTTGATGAGATTGTTTGTTTGCATGGTTTTCAAAAAAGTATAATCTCTGACAAGGACACAAGATTCACCAAAAATTTCTGGAGGACCTTGTGGAAGAAAGTTGTCACTAAGCTAAATTTTAGCTCAGCCTATCATCCACAGTCTGATGGGCAAACAGAGTTTGTAAACAAGAGTTTGGCTAATTTGTTGAGGAGTTTAGTAGGTGACCGACCAAAGCAGTGGGATCATGTGCTATCCCATGTCGAGTTTGCATATAATGATTCACCAAATAGCAGCATAGAAAAGAGCCCATTTCAAATCCTGTACAACGTGCATCCAACGGGAATTTGTGAGCTAAGAGACTTGGGAAAGCTTGAGCATAGAGGTGTTCATGGAGATGATTTTGCAACAACCATGAGTGAGCTGCACGAGCAAGTAAAACAAAGTTACAACATACAAGAAACAACTACAAGAAATGAGAAAATGTACATAGGAAAGAGGTAAAATTGAAATGGGAGATGTGGTCCTAGCTCACCTAAGAAAGGAGAGGTTTCCAAGGCGAGAATATAACAAATTGAAAATGAAGAAGATAGTACCTTGTAAGATCCGCTGCAAGTTTTCAACGAATGCTTATGAGCTAGAGTTACCTCCAAGAATTGGAATTTCAACCATTTTTAATGGAGTAGATTTGTATCCCTACACACTTGGTGATGCAGATCAAGCTTCTGGGAATCTTGACCAGGATGAAGGAAAGGAGCAATATTGGCTGAAGAAAATGCATGAGAAAAAGAGTTTAGAGGCCAAATAGATTTTAGATACATGTGTCACCAAGAAGACCAGAAGGAAACAATACTTGGAATATCATGTGAAGTGGAAAGACCATTTGATGGAGGATTCTACTTGGATGGATGAAGCAACACTATAGAAAGTGGGTCATTCTATAGAAGATATTATGAGAAAGAGCTCATAAAATTTTCTTTCTTGGGGAGTCTGATGCAGGTGCATTAAGCCAAGCACATGAAAATGATAAGTTATCAAAGTCAGACCAAGAGCCTAGCAATGTGATGGATATCACATATCAAGGCTAGAACATTTAAAGTTTATTTGTGATTTTTTTTTTATATTTAGTTAAGATTAGTTAGGAATATCTAGTTAAAAGAAATGATTTTATAGCAAGTAGGTAGTTAGGGATAAGCGGAATTGGTTCACATCCATGAACTCATTTCTTGGAAAGTTGTTTTTAGTTTTTGGGGAGAGAGGAGGACCATTTTTTCGGTGATGCAAGTTTTGGTGTGAGATTGAAGTTAATTGACCATCATTTCTTAGACAAGTGGCTTTTTGTATCAGCAAATCTAATTCATATGTGTGTGTGAGACATTTATTTGCATATGTGTTTGTGAGGTTTGTGAACCATAATATTAATATCTAGGGATTGAATTTGATTTCATCTTTAAATAGTTGTGTTGAATGAGGAATTCCTCCACTGTATTTTCTATGTTATTTACATTTAAATAAGAAGCCGAAGAAGCATATTTCAGTTAATATTCTAATCCAGTACTTTTGCATCCAATATTGTGTATTGGAAAGAGTCATTTGACATTACATGTTCGAGAATACAGAGCACTCTGTATCAAGCCAACAGAAGAACAAAAATTCATAAAGGAAAATCGTCATCAAATTTGCGGGTCAATTTCTGATCAAAGGAAGACGAAATTCTGTCATCTGGAATTTGGGTTTTGCTTAGAGAAGAGTTTATTTGGTAAATCGTGAGCGATTTATGAAAAATATGCTTGGTTGGGAAGTTACGAAGGGATCTTTAAACTATGCTTTTATAGACTACATGACTGGAAAAAAACAATTTGTTGTTCCTCCTATAACTACACTGTAGTTTTTTGTGAGAGAAATGATTTTATTTCCCTCCTGTAACAAAATTTGTTGTTCCTCCTATAATAACAATGTAGTTTGTTGTGAGAGCAATGATTTGTTGTTCCTCCTATAACAACACTGTAGTTCGTTGTGAGAGCAATGATGTGTTGTTCCTCCTATAACAACACCATGGTTTGCTGAGAGAACGATGATTGTTATTCCTCTTGTAACAACACTGTAAGCTGTTGAGATATCATCCATCAATTTGTGGGCCATCGGAATGTATTTTTTAAAAATAGATATAAAAACCATCAAATCATGATAGCTCTGAATAAACCCAACACAAACACCTGTCCTAAAAATAAATAAAAAATTGTATGACTTGAGTGGTAAGGTAAATCTTCCATATATACTTGGGACCACTAATAAAATTGCTCATGTTCTAAAAAAAGATAGTATCACGACCACCTTTAAACCTATAAATACAATCCAGAGTCACATCAATTCTGTCAAAGGTGCCATTGATCCCAAGTGCCAAAAAGGAGATTATATGGTTCCTTGTTCTTGTGGCATTCCATAAATTGGGAAGACTGGCCGATCTATCAAAACTCATATCCTTGAACATGTTGCTAACATAAAACATAATAAATTAAAAAATGGTGCTCTTGTAGAACCTTCCAATAATAATAAGCATCACAAATGCGTTGAAAACACCCACATCCTTGCCAAAATTGACAACAATTTCCACAGAAAATTCAAAGAAGTCATTGAAATCAATAGACATTCTAAAACCTAAACAGGGATGAGGGATGGAGCATAAGAAAAAATGGGATCCCTACGTTGACTTCTAATTCCAAAACTTTTAAACTCCATAACTTCTTTTTCTATCATTTCTTTGATTATCTTTACCTACCTATTTTACTATAATGCCTCATATATATAGTTTAATAAATTAATTAATCTTATTATTTTTCAAACTCATTAATTATTCATGAGCAAAACTTCAAATTATTAATTTAAAAAAATTAGTAAGCATATCTATTAATTATGATTATAAAAACTCCAATTTTTTACTCTTACTATTTTATTAATTTCATCCACATCAGATCTCTCACATTTATTCCAATTCCCTCATAAATATTTTAATGTATTTAATAATATTAATATGTAAAATTCATGAATAAGAATGATTTTTCCTATTAATAAATTTAATATACACACAGGCGCATTATGTTTTATTATTCACATTATTTTATTAATTTTAACATTTCTCTCAATTTTTTAATATTATCAATTAAACCTTTCTTAAACAATTTCATTGTGAGCCAAATTCTTTCATTTAAAACCTAAAATACATTTCCTTATTTCCCATACCAAGGTTGAATCAATTTTCCACATATTTTTGTTTCGTGATGATGAATCTCAGTGGAAAGTTTGACACGTTCATTTCAAATCAACTTGAATGAGATGGATCAGAAAACTCAATTACAACTAAAAAATAGCTTATCCTATTGGACCAACATGTGTAGAAACTTCTATAGGAAATCATGTTTTTATACGAAATGATACATAACATAAAATAACAATGAAATTAAATAAAAGCAACATCAAAAATAAAATATAATAATAAACAAAGATCCGATATACAACCCTGAGTGGGCCATATGAAAGGAATCTATAAATAACCTAAAGAAAATACTAAGATCTTGAAATTTGTAAACACAAATTTTACATTATCCAAATTAGTTCAAAACAACAAATTATACAGGAAAAATTTAGATACACTAGGTACAAGGAGAGTTATTAAGTTGAAAATAAAATATTAATGAAATACTAACTCCTAGCCATTATCAATACAAATTTGATTCACCAATTAGCACTATAATCATTCCTTTATTGAAGGGCTTTTATTTCCAAGGTCCTTACAATAAAGGATCCTTGTTTCAAGGGTCAACTGCCTTCCATAATTTGATCTTCTTCAATTGGAAAATTGAACTAATATATTGTTGATTGGATGTATTGAGCATGATTTGAAGATTAAAGATGGATCATAATCCCTCTTTTGTATTAGTTCTAGGTTGATGAAGGTTATGCTTATAACTTGACATTCTCGAACAAATAATTAGTACAATTTTAGAAGTGTATGTGTTTATGAAAAACATAAACTAGAACAAGGAATATCACACAACTCAACATTAAATATATCACACAATAATCAATGCACAAATCCCAAGATGTTTATATTATTCATATTCAAATCATGTCTTTGCTTTATATGAATAGGTCATACCATCTAGAAAATGGGTTTCAAAGTTCATTAATTTATAGGCCCATCGTGTGGCATCCACTCAACATCATTGTGGTCATCACAGTAGAACAACTTACATGAGGTATAACTTATATATACAATCTCGAATTGAGGTAGTGTTTGCTCCATTGGAAAGATATAAGTGTGTAGAATAATTTTGAAAGAATGAAACATTTCTTCCAAAATTTTGACTCCCAAAATGTTCATTTAAAGCCTTTAATGGGTTTTAGAATGTTTTATACCTCAAATCACCAAAGAAACTATTGGACCTAAAATGGACCCTATAAGCCAATAGTTCCAAAGTTTCTACTTAGAAAGTACCAAAATATATGAGAAACCACATAACGATCCATTTCAAATAAATGGAAGTGATAATAACACAAATCATGCTGAAATGCAAAAGCATTTCTTAGCTTACCATAGTGTGTGTGACTGAGGAAATAAGTATTAGCATAATAAAAATAAAATGAACAACGAGAGACAACAAAACCAAAGGAAGTGACACAATATATTGCATGTTGGCTTAATTACATAATTCTATTCCATTACATTGGAATAGAGAGGAAGAAACAATCAAAGAGATGCAAAGATAAAAGTTCTCACTATGACAATAGTTTTATCAAGTTTTATCCTTCCAATACATATCACCACAAAACTTTATGAGTATCATACATAGTATGGAAGCTATTACAACCTAAAACATTGCATTTTTGACCATTCATATTATATAATGAATAATTTTGAATATTTATGCAACAAGAGGGTGAAATACCATTATTAATACAATAACCCCAAAGTTAACATTGGAACTAACAAACATTTATATAAGGAAGGGATTCATCCAATGTGATGGGTGTCAATATGTGTGGGTTCCACTTTGAACATTTGGATTATTTGGCACACTAACAACCTCAACTACAACATCCCATTGATATTTCCAAGCAATAAGGGGCTACGTTCATAGGGTTACATGAGTGCTAACCCATTAATACTAATACATAGATGTTTTTATTTTTAAGAATAACATGTGACAAATTGAAGATTTAGGGCAAGGAAAGGGGGAGGGTTATGTCATGGTTGAGGAGAAAATGACATGAAATAAATTTCAATCACATAATGATGTTAGGAAATCATAGTTATCCATGATAAAGGATGCACATGTCTATGCTAATTGATACATGAATAAATAATATCCATGTATTCCTTTCATCATGATTTGTTGATATTCATGTGGATTAATATATAGAGAAGTAGAATGTCCACTACATTTTTAGAGTAAGCCCAATTCCTTTTTTTCAATTACATAATTAACTTGCCTTACAATGATTTCTCCTTTCCCTTTTTAAGTTTAGTAACTTTTGTGGAAGTAGTTTATTTGAAACATTTTTCATTAGTGGTCTCAGGTAGAAAGAATTCCTTTTAATAATTTTAGAATGGTACCTCGATAGATATTTACATTTTGAGTTTGTATTATTATGAAGAATTAATATATGAGTTAAACATATATACATTTGAAAAAAAATATAGTTAGATTCTTACCATGGAGATTCACAACCACTTTACCATGGAGATTCTTAACTTGTATATAGAAATTTCTACCATACCATGGGCCAATACCATGGATTTCTAAGAGCATATGCCAAAAATACCATTGCTCATGTTGATATGACATTTTTTAATTAATCAATTTAATTAAAAAGACAAAAAGAGCATAACTACTTTTAAGATAAATCTCAACCTGTGATTTGTGACTACTACTTAGTATATTCCAAAAAAAATTATGGAGGTTAAATCCTTTCCATGCATATAATAATTATTGATAATAAAAGTAAAGTTCTAGAAGTCGTATTTCAAAATGAAAACCTTTCTAAAAATATGTTGTAAAAACTTATTAAAACAAATACTAACAATAGTGAACATTGCAAATGACTAAAAAGTATTAACAATAGTGAATATTACAAATTAATATATAGTATATTTGTTATGAGTTTTGAAATGTTTTCCAACATATTTTATAGCCTAATTTGGCTAGAATGAGGCTGGGATTTGTTGGAATCACTAGTAACAATACAATTGCCTGAGGCATTTTTCAAAGTGTTGAATCCAAATATGTAATCAAAAGCCCATTTTAACCAAAAACTGCAAAATGTATAATAATTAGACAACACCATCAATAATGCACAATTGCTAGAAATAAAAAACTATGTTTTGGAATGTCCCATATTATTCATAATAAATATTAACAATAGTGAATATTATGGATATTAATGAACAATTGTGAGAAAGAAAAAACTATGTGTGGGTGGTTTTGGAATGTTTGATCTTTCTGGTGGATGCTCCATCCTTAATTAGAGAAAAACAAAGCTAAAATATAAGAAAAGAGTCCCCATGAGAAGATTTTAATAACTATTAATTAGTAATTCATAGAGTTAATTTTAGTATTTATTTTAATAATTTGATTATCTAAGTATCCATACTCTTGGTAGGAACCACACTCATTTGGAGTATATGCCTTTGTCAATATTGTTTTTGGATATTTTCAGTCTAGTCCAAAATGAGAACATTTTTGAGGTTTCTTTCAAAAGACACAGGCTCATCTAGTAAGCCTTAGCTCACATCAACTCTAGTTGGAGTCCTCCATCAACTCATTCCCTAGAGCCTTGGCCTAGAAATTACTGCAAATATTCATTGGAAAATTATTATTCCAAAATTGATATGTATTCCTCTATTGTTTGGATCTGTAGTGTTAATGACAATCACCTAGATTCCTAAATATTAGCACTTACTTTGCAGTTTCTATCCTTTTGTAGGCTTCATAAAGATAAAAAACTTTTATGTATGAGCATTTTTTCATGCAATATGAGAAAACTCTTCATCAATGACTAACGAATTTGGTTGCAACTCCTATAAACTATTACATGCTAAGCAACTCATGCTAGAATCAACTTTCATCTCCTACTCTCATATCTATCCCTTCTTTGCTCTTGTCTCTAGTTTGTTTGGACTGTACCTACTATATATCCACTTAAATGTCTTGGGATCTAATGTTGATATGCGGTTGTCATTGATGTCAATCCAGGTAGCACTGGGAATATTCCCCACTTTTTTCGACTAATATGACTCGAAAATTCAATTTTTTTGGTGTCAAGATCATCCTTGATAAATTATCCTTCTCAAGATGATTATGGGGATATGTGGCATGCCACAAGAAGCCTCACGGTTTGTGAGTTATCATAGTTTGAAGGTAATGGACCAAATTTTAGGGAAAACCTCCAAAAGGGTGGTGATGTGTGAGCTACTCCTTGGTTAAGACATATTTTCAAGAAATATGGCTCTTGTCTAACGAAGAGAATAATTACAAATATGATTCTTGGTGTTTTACAAAACTATTCTAAAGAAAAATAAAATGAATGGTTTTTTAGAGGTATTTGAAATTTCAAATTAAAACCTACAAAGAGTTCTTCCCTCCATAACTCAAATTTCCAATTCAAAAGTTATCCTTCACAATAGCAATACATTGCCTCTCATGGAGCCCCTCCTAGGTCTGTAACAAGAAGCCACACTCATCTCCAAAGGCATGCATATTCAATGATTACCTTGAGTCTAAGGTCTAAAATATTTCAGCCCTTGAGGAGAAAGCATAAGATCAAAATATAGGGTTCTTTTCTATTTTTATTCTAATTTTGGGGATTCATTTTGTCATGCTACCTTTCAGGTGAAGTGATCGAGTTTGTGAATGCAACATTCTATCATAGAAGTGGCTCAAAGAATACTTAAAGTTACAATTCACTGAAATTCTAGGGCTTCATTGATTCAACGATCATCGTTTTGGCAATTAATATTGTGTCATTACAAGATCAATTACCTAAATTAATCAACTACTTCTCGATGATGGTGAAGGTTTGATCGAAGCCCAAATAGTCCTTGACCTTATCAAGCATCCTATCAAGTATTATAAGACAAGAACCCAATGAATTATTATGGTTTCTACTTTAGAAAAAGAGGAATATCTTAAGGTCCTGGATTTGTATAGAAAGGTTCATTTTTTGAAGGAGCTAAGTAGCCCTCACCTGAAGCATAAAACCTACATCTTATTTATTACATATTAGTATAATTTCTAGACTCATGTATGCATTAACTTGTGTCCTGGAATTTTGAACTGTAGGAGACCTAAGGCTTTAGCTTGGTAATCACTAATAAAATTATGGGCATATGTTTTGTTCAAGGCACCGTGACCATTAAATATTTTTCATATTTATGGTTAAGATGGATCCAAGGCTAACAACGAATTAGGGTTGGAGCATCATTATTATTATCCCTATATATATATATATATGTATATATATATATATATATATATATATATATATATATATATATATATATATATATATAGATATATAGATAGATAGATAGATAGATAGTTAGATAGCTCTATATATATATTTTACATAACCGTTTGTCTCCCTTATTTAAGGCTATTTAGAGAAGTGAAGTAAGTTTGATGAACTTAATATCATGGAATGGTGTAGAACTCAATGCAGTGTTTGACCTTTAATCAAGATGAAACATCTCAAAATTACGATATCAAATTAAGGACAACTTGCAACTATCACATTTCAAGAATAATTCAAGATTGAAGACTGTGATTTATCTTGACAAAAAAATGTTCCCGAAGCGTTTGAAAGGTCAATCATTCCATCATACTTGGGAACTCAAAATCTTAAGACTAGCAACATTTACATTGAAGGTGTGATTTACTCTTGTAGACTGTTGATTTCGTAGCCACAGTTTTGAATTCCTTGTCTAAAGGCATAATCCAAAATTTCAACTCAGATTGAAATCATTTGATGAAGAAGATAAGAGTATTGGAACACAAGTATACATTTTTGTCACATCCCTTTTACAATCATTAGTTTAGAATAATAAGATAAGGTAGTTAAGGTTTCAATGTTCTGCTTCACTAACTGAAGTACACAATGGCTCAATAAGTACGTTCAAAGTGGCACACCTTGAAAAGTGGAAGGTGTGTTATACTTGATAGTCTTGATGTTTCTAAGTGTAATTCTTCCCATTAACCGAAGATGAATATTTGTACAAGAATCTGTTTCATATCATCATGGTAAAGATATCATCATGAGCATTGGGCTCATGATCAGAACTTCATTTCCATAGCCTCGCTTACTTCATCAATTTGGCTACAACATTTCTTCATTCTAATATAAGGAGTAGTTAGGGTATAATCTTACAAAGTTGTAAAGGTTGAAAATTTCCGCCATTCTCTACATTAGTAAAGGCAAAGAATTTTCATCATTATTAGCACTTTATTTTGGAAGAAAGAGTTACCTATAAGCAGTAAGTGATTTGTGAGGGTTGTGTAGTAAGGGTATCTATATTTGGGATTTCATTTTTATATTTTTGCTCATGTAAGTGGGTCGTTGTCCCTCGTATGGGAGCCCACAATAGTTAATGTTTCTTATTATCATTTTCAGGATGGTTGGGTGGTGTTAGGCTTGTGATTGAAGTCACCCTCAGGTTTGAGCTTGAAAACTCTTCATGGATCGTGGTAGCGTTGTGCTCCAATGGGTTGGAGCTTGCTAGGGTGTTTGAGCATCCTTTAACACACCGCTAATAAAACCATGGCATTTGAGCATCCTTCTAGTTGGAGATAGAAAATTGTATGCTTTTCTAGAGTACTAGGGAGTTGGGCTTTCTTTCAGTTGGAGCTCAAGCATTTTGATGTACTCAAAAAAGTATTAGAAGAGAATTCCATGGTTTTTGACTCGGACGGGGTTTTCCACCTAAAAATTCTTGTGTCTACTGTCTATTGTTTATTTATGTTTTTAGTTAGTGTTTAAGATTAAATAATTCTCTAAAAAGATTAATAAGATACTAATTGCTAAGAAAAATTGATTCACCTCCTCTCAGTATTTCCAACATCCAATCTATGGCCCTGCCCATGGGGATATCCATCTATTGGCCTTGTCTCATGTCCTTTTCTATATCTCTCACTATGTCCCTTCCTTCACTCTCTAGAAACCGTTATTCATGTCCCCCAAAAGTGGCCATCCTTGCCACTTTATTTATCGCTCTTACTTCCCCTTTGTGTGGGCCTCCCTTAGTATTCTGAAGCTAATGCAACCCCTATCTTTTTCCTCTACCACCTGTTCCTGACTAGACTTTTCTACATGCCTTATAAGGTCACCAATTTATCTAGGGGAGAGAATTACTACAAAGAACTAATCCACTAGGGAAGTAAACATATGCACCACCGATTGGAGGAAACAATGATCTTATTTCTTGAGCTCACTTTGGGCCCCATCCAAAATGAATTCGCCTGTGCTAAGGGAGAAGGAACCTCTTGTAGTAACCAACTCTTGGACATAGACATACTCATTGAGATGGAAAATTGCGTACTATATATTGGGCATACATGGGTTCGCTTCAACCAATACATGTAAAAAGTAGATTTATATTGGCACATGAAATTACTCCTTGGAATAGCCTTATTGGACAAGCATGAGCATTGATCTTACCTCCTCCACTCTATTAAGCACCTTCATTGCCACATGAGGGATCTCGACCAAAGGATGGAACACATAGAGCGACAATTTGGCATCCCACCCACAATTGGAGGCATCTAAGGTAACAAGAATGATCCCATCCAAGTTGCAACCACAAATTTTGATCCTTCCACTTTGTTTTCTATTATGTCTTTGATTTTCCTATTTCTAGCTCCTACTTCTCACTTCTATGGTCACTTATGCTCACTTTTCAATTTTTGTATGTTTATTTTTAGTTCTGTTAGTGCTTTAACATCATTTGCCTCTTTGCACAAAGTTATAATTTGGATTTGGCATGGTCTTCATAGTGTAAGAATGAAGTTATTTTTCAAGAATTATCATGTTCTCTAATGATTACAAGGAAATACAATTTAGCCCACAACTTTTATCATTATTAATTTTTCACAATGATGATTCAAACGGAACCATAAAAAGCTTCTTACCCATAATTTTTTTTAATATTTTAGCTTTATACACAAGCTTTTCAATTTGATAGTAAAGCAAGGAGGCACCCTAAAAAGCTTACTGCTAACACTTTGTTTCTAATATTTTAGCTACATACACAAGTTCTTGAATTTTGTAATAAAGCGAGGCTTCCATAAACCTTGGATGTAAAGGCTTATTGTATCTATCATTTAAGAGTGGGGATAAAAGCATTTCCTCTAAGTATGAGACCATTATTATTAACCACATTTTATCCAAGTTGTATGGACTTATTTTTGGAAAAGATTAGTGTTTGGCTTAAAATCCATGGTAAAATAGCTATGGGAAAAGCTGGTTTAGGAGATATCATTCAATTGTGGACCATCTTGTTACTCTTAAGATTACTGTAGAGGAATGCCACAAAAATAAAACTGTTATCTTTTGTTGTTTTTCTTACTTTGGACAAGTTTTTGACACCATTACTAGAACAAATATATGGAAGGGGCTAAACGAGTTAATGGTTTCTATTAAGTTGAGGTTTATTGTGACAAGCTTGTATGAGATTGTTAGTGCTAATATTAGGACCACTACAAGTTGGTTAGAAGAAGTTAAATGCAATATTAGAGTCAACCAAGGATTTTCCTTATCACCTACCCTTCTTTCATATACTTGACAAGCTAGAAGAATGTTTGGAAGATCTAGTGTTGGCCCCACGTTTGTTGGTATGGTCATAACTCTTCTTATTTATTCTAAGGGTATTGTTCTCCAAGTGCGGAGCCATTACAATCTTGTCAAGAAAATCAAAATCCTCCAAAAAAAATTCTCCAAAAGAAGTATGACTATTGATATCGACAAAACTAAAGTCATGATAATTAAATTTGAAACGATCACCCATGACAACAACTCCTTGCACGAAGTTCCTTGATATGAATATCTAGGAATCAATATCCATTAAAAACTTAATTGGAATTATAGGATTGAGAAAATGATAAATGGAGGTTCAAAAACTCATCATGGCCTTGAAAATAGTTGTAAGTTGATGGATCTTTGGATTTGGGATAAGAAGAATCTCAAATGATAAATGGAGGTTCAAAAACTTATTATGGACTTGAAAATAGTTATAAGTTGATGGATATTTGGATTTGGAATGAAAATAAGCTCCTCTTTGAAACTCTCGTCACTTGTGTTATTGTATATGAATGTGAGGTTTGGTGTTGCAATATATCAAAAGAATTGTGGATAATGACTTAGTATATCAAAAAGTAGGTTATGACCTCAGACCTGAAGATTAAACGAAGTACTCCCCACCCTATCCTCCTCATTAAACCAAGTCTTTCCCTTATTCAAAGCATGGTCACCACTAGGTATGTTATGTATAAGAAGTTATACAACATGGATGCCAAGAGGTTTCTTATAATATTGACTATTGTTAAGATTTGTTTTAATAATTTTTAACAACAGCCCTTTGTTATAGACATTTTTGTGCCTTACAGCATTGAGCATGAAATGTCCATAATCTAAGGGATCCAAAGTCCCTAAACATGTTGTTCCTACCCCTAGAGGAACAAGGCTAACAAACCATAGCAATTCACAGAAGTTCTCCACCAGAAACTGCTCAAAAACAAGTCAATTCAGGATCAATTCAGTGGCTCCACTAGCTGTCTGCGTTGAATGTCAAAGTCAACACTGGCTACCAGCACTGCAACGCAGGTAGAAGCACTACCAGGGTGCGCTGAGCGAGAGTTGACAAATGGCAAGTTCATTCCAAGATGTGTCAAGACCCAGGAAGCTTCCAGAATCTTCCTCAATGACACTTGCCTCAGTGAATTCGACTGTGATGAGTAAGAGGCTCTTAATCTCGAAGTGGAAGCAAGAACCTCCAAGTGGAATCAAGAACTGACAGAGGGAGAGGACACTAGTCAGATCTCAAGCTGACTCATCCTCTCTCCAAACATCTATATATGGATCTCTACTCCATGAGATCTAGAGGCTGGAATTTTGTTATTGCAAAGAATTGTTGTTGGTTTGAGATTGGAATCATTGGGTGCTTAATGCTTTGAAGGGGTGAAGATAGGAATTCCATTTGCTGGGAAGGAGATGCTGGATTGGAACCCTCTGGGTTGTATCTCTTCCTGAACCTTGTTATTCATCAATAAAGCTATCTTGGTTTCTCCTATATACTGATGTATCTTTGATGTATGATTGCATTAGTATGTTTAGTTTATTTCTAATCCTGAACTAGTTATGAATATGAATCCATGTCTTGTGTAGTGTTCTCTTCTTGTGATCTTGCAAAAACCTCTTGAAGCTGGGCGAGCGAGAAGGCAAGTAGCTGGGAACCCTCAAAGGGAAGAGAGACCGGATCGAGGGACAAACGGAAGACACCGGTTAGTCCATCTATCTCTCTTCATTCTTAATTCATAAAAGGAGAATACTAGAATAGCTGTCTCTGTTTGTTGCTAAGGCACTGTCACACCTTAGGTGGATAGGATCATCCTGCATAGGCATTTTTCCCCACAAAAAATTGGCGACTCCACTGGGGAGATCTGTTCAGTCATTTTATTTGTGTCTCTATCATTGTTTGTTTCATAGACTCAACAACAGCAATCGAACTGCATCTGCTATTCTCAGATGCAAAGTAGACAGCTGCTGCTTTGATCCAATCACTGGATTTGTCTATGATCTGAACAATGGACTCACGAATGATTTGATGATCCTTTGTGATAGATCTTAGTACCCCCTCAAAGCATCCCTTTGATTGTACCTTGCTTGTTGCTTTGATTTGGCCTGAAACTGTAGATTAATCAGCGATCTGTGACCCAGAACCCAGTGAGAAACTCTCGTTTCTCCTTCAGCGCAGACCCTGTGAAGAGGTTCTGCATTTCAACGCAGGTCCCGTGAAGGCTACCTGCGCTGAATGTCAAAACCTCTGTGTTGAGGTTGTGCTGATCCAGTTAGGCCTTGTGCAGCTGGGGTTCTCTGCTCTGTTTTGCCTTGTTTTGATCTCTGATTTTTGCAGCCTGTAACCAGCATAGGTACCAGTCTGATAACTCCTTTTCTCTGCTTAAATTCCACCTCCTTTTGTACAAAAGACTGTGAGTGTTTTTATGTGTTTGTGGCGTCATTTGCAGTTTTCCTTTGCAAGAGTGAAAGAATCGTCCTGTAGCCCTTGATTCAGATCTGTTGATTGTGATCTTAGGAGAGAGTTCATTGGCTGTTTACAGTTGATTATACATTCATTTTTGCTTTTGGTTTGAGTTTGTCTCTTTTAAGTGTCGAAACAAGTATTCATTTCGGAAATCGTTAAGTGTTGTAATCTCTTCTACCCTCTCTGATTTCGAAAAGTAAAACTTGTTTGTATTTGTCATTTAAAAGCAAATTCAAAGTTGTACAAAAATCTTTCTTTGTAGGCATCAATACTAAGACAGCGGAAAACAAACACCTGCATTGTGCATTTGCATCTTGATAGTTTGCATGCTTGATTTAGGAAAAGTGCATTAGAGTGTGTTGATTTCTCTTTGAGAAAATATGGTGTCTTTCTTTTCCCTTTGTAGCTAGGATTTTCATAAGTTGAAAAGATATAAAGCTTGCATATCATCTTTAAACTGCATTTAGGAATTGTATCATACATCTTGTGGTGAACCTGAAAAGGCAAACTTCTAAAAAGATCAACCTAAAATAAATTGAATGAACTTAACAACGCTTTGCAACATAACGCACAACATAGAGGTCCAGGCTAGAGACGTGTTCCGGCGTCGTAAAGCTTGGTGACTGTCGATCTCGTTGATGGTGGGTGATTCCTCCTGAGGGACGATAGCGCCAGTACGGATTGTGCTCCCACGTACCGTCGTGTATATATTGGGAGACCCTTATAGGCATAAAACCTTTATCCTTAGGAAGCCGTGTCGGCCGCCCTACTGATCGCAATGCACTGAACACAGCATTCAGGAAGATCAACCGCCCATACCTTAAAAAGTATTCTGCGGTTTTGCGAAAAGTTTGGCACACCCTCTACCTAGAACTCTAGAGCAGTTCCTTTTGGCCTTTTTCAGACTCTATAACAGAAAAAGTCCACCCGAGCATTTGTCACTTCGGGTTCGTTAAAACATCGAAGGAGACTAGAGTCATCTTTAGCTTTTTCTCGACTCTTTAAAACTGAAAAAGCAAGTTGTGTCTAAAGCGTCGTTAAAATGTATTTTAAACGGAACAATCACCCCTTCTTCCTGCGTTGATCTTTAGGTTGAGAAAATGGAGCACACCAACCAAGGAATTCCCCTTGGTGGAAATCCTAGTCTCTTCTCCTCTTGGGGAGATGTTGGTGCGCCCCACATGGCCACATTGTCGCTTCCAGGACTGACAATTGGCTTGCCAGTCTGGCTCTTCTCAACCAATGTCGTTCAGAACACCACTATTCCTGAATAGTCGAATCAACAGTTAGACCAGACCAAAGTTGCCCACCAGCCTTCTACTTCATCTAATTCTTCCTCTCCTCCTTCCTCTTCGCTTGACGGAACTGGTAAAACAAAAAACCAAGTTCCTAAGGAGAAGAAGGAAAAGAAGAAGAAAGAGAAGAAGGAGAAGGAGCCAAACTGGGGGCAAACAAGTGTCGTCTGACAAAAATCCACACACCGCACTGACTAAGCCTAAATCGCCATGTGTCATATGCAAGGGAGACCACTTCCACAGAGATTTTCCCTGCATACCTCGGATACTAAGGGACTGGTCTCCCCGTTTGCACAATTCGGTGGCGTCAACCTCTGATAGCCATGTTGGCAGCTCACCGTCAACTAGTGAAAGTGAAGTCACAGGACAGAGAGGGAAAGCTAGATTTCCCTGCAAACTATGTGAAGGCAATCATGCCATCCACCGTTGTCCCTTCTCAGACGAGGCGAAAAGAGTTTTGGAAGATCGCCCAGTTTTACCAGTGCAACTTCCTCCTGGATATCAAAAACTCCTGCCAAGTCCTTCACCAGTTGAAAACCCGGCTGGCCCGCTCAGGTGGTCAACCGAAGCACCTATCATTGGAGATGAACCGTCTGAATCCATACCTGACGAAAGTCAAAAGGTTGAGGCAGCAGTTGACCCGGTTTTTCCTTCAGAGGCTCTATCTTTGAATGATACCGTCACAGAGGAGAATAAAGACGACACCGTCCAAATTCTCTTCATCAACACAGACTCCGACGAACAGGGGGGCAATTTGCCCATTCCTTTGTTGCAGGAAGGAACTTCGTCAGAGTCATACCCGGCCGTCTACTCGGTCCCACCACCAAGCAACCTAGTTGTCTCGTTCGACTGGAACCAACTAGACAGACCCCGGTTGCCAGCAAGCATACCATTCAGAATTATCGTTCAAATATACAGAATGGTAATGGCTAGCACTATCATTGATGAGGGGGCATCTGTGAGTATCCTTTCCTCTATTGCTTGGAAAGCGCTTGGTTCTCCAGCGCTTTTGCCTGAAATTAGAAATCTATCAGGCTTTGATAAAGGAACCAGTCGACCTTTAGGGATCCTCCCCAATGTGCCCATAACATTGAAAGGGAAGACCATTCAAATGAACGTGATGGTCGTTCAAGGACCCTTGGATTATAACCTACTCCTTGGACGAGACTATATATATTGCATGGGAGCCATCGTCTCCTCACTCTTTAGAGTAATGTGTTTTCCGCACGAAGGAAGAGTGGTCAAGCTCGTGGACCGGCTTTCATTTCCCAGATCACGCATCACAAATAGTCATATACCATCCCTAAATGGTCTCTTCACGCAAGAAATGTCTCAACCCACGGTCCGTCCTCCTGATGAGCGCGAGTAATCCGGGAGGATATGACTGGAACCCAGGGGGCATGCATCCTGGTCTGCTTCGGCAGGAAAACTTTGGGTATAGAGTAGGTTTCCGCGGGAGAATATGACTAGTCTGTACCCCGCCCATGCTGGAAGAGGGTTATTCTAGAATAAGATTCTCTTGTCAAAGTTATGTGTTTGGCACTCGTTGTCACTCACCTTTGTCTATCTCGGTAGATATCGCCGAAGAAGTGTTTTGTTTGAAAGATTAACGAGACAATCTTTGGGTAACCTGAAAGAGGTAGGCCCTTCCCGATAAAACAAATGTTTTATCTACAAATTGAGGGGTAACCTTGAAATCATACTTTATGCCCGGGGGCATGCAAACCTTTTGAAGTGCAAGCAAGGGGTGGCTATTTATTTTTTTAAATTTTTAGGTCCTCCCTTTAAACCTGTAGGTCTAACCCTTTAAACTCGTAGGATTAGTCATTTCCGAACTTGCATAACGAAAGGATCCGGAGCAAAGCTTTGTAAGATAAAGCTCCATAAAAAATAGCATCTTCAATGAGACATTCTTATCATATGACTGGGTTAATCGAGCATTTTTAGCACACAGTTCATGCTCGTTAAAAAATAAATGCAAGATCCGAGCAATTTTAGCACATAGTTCATGCTCGTTAAAAAATAAACATAAGATCAAGCAAGTGTTTCAATCCGCGTTTAAGCTCGTTAAAAAATGAACTACCTGGTAAATAACCACAGTGAATGTAATATTATCAGCCATTAAAGCCTTGGTCGTGTTTGCACCGTCACCTCCACTTTTCCATTGGCCGATCATTCACCTCCATTTGATTGTTTACCCATTTTGAGGAACAACTGCGAAGAGTGATTTCACTTAGCCGTCTTTGTGACACTGCCATGATTTGAAAATTCCAAGCCTTACCTGGAATCAACTGCTAACCTATTTCATCACTCGTTCCTCAAAAGACGAGTCTTCTTTAAGCTCTTTTCATCTGACTCGTAAAATATGAAAAGATTTCCGAGTCCTTGGCCTTCCAGCTCGTTAAAGGGACAAGAAATGCTATCCCTCCTCTAGATTTTAATCTTTTTGGACCTGAGGGATTATTGCACAAAAAGATCGAGCGCTTGTTTTTTTCAGCTCGTTAAAACTATCGAAAACTCATCCCTTCTGTATTGCTTTATACTTTTTCAGACTTAAGGGATTAGATGACGAAAAAGGACTCTCGGAGTTGACTTTACGTACCTTTTCAGACTCTCTAAAAATGAAAAGGACCGAGTTATCTTTGTCGTTAGACTCGTTAAATGCATTAAATAGTGACAAACTTGTCTTTAGATGAGAACGAGTTTCACTATCGTTAGGCTCGTTAAAACATAGCGATGGGCTTGCCCGAAGGGCAGGTTATAGAACAAGCATATGTTATCCTCCTCAAGCTTGACAAAAATAAAGAGGTACTGGTCAGCAATGACTGGGGAAAAATTGGGAGAAACTCAAGAAAAATTTGATGGTAGCAAGTCGCTCTTGAACATGACACTTTTCCTCTGTACCACAATCGGGTTGGGTTGTTTCATTCACCGGTCACATCACCATGGTCTCGCCATACCATCCATATTTGGGGTAATGCTACCGATCCATCGCATCAATGTCGCCATATGTTCAAGAGAAGCCGTTCAGAAAAGTCAACCGTGTCCCATCCACTGCCGTACATTATCCTTCATCATTTCATGACCGCCACCCTGAATCATATGTCACAGATCGTTTTCACCTCCATCAAAATCATTAGCTCCATTCCATGTCATTGATGTGGGATTCATTAAGGCCCTCCTTTGACGGATCGCTTCTTGTCGACATTAGCTCATTATCCAAGAAGTTGATCTAGGAACAACCCCTTCAGTACTTTGAAGCTTGCATGCCTCAATGGCAAGTTTCTCACTTCCGGCGACAGGTATACATCAATGACCTTCGGCCGAAAGATTCTGCGTAGTGTTTGACGCCAAGTCCTTTATTCACACCACGTGAATTGTACTGCAGTACCTTGAGGGTCATTATCATTATCGGTGATTCCTCTCGCGCTTGTTAACGGTTTACCTCATTGACCGGTAATCAAGCGATGTCTTTCCATGTTCGACTTCAGAACAATTCTCACATGGATCGACTTGTACTTAGAGTGAAGATCGAACGAGTTTGAAGACCCCGGATCTAGTTTCATCCATCCGGGCTGCGATATATATTCAGGAAAGATAAAGACATTGACATGTACATCATTGCAGCAGATAATCATCCTACTCAAAGGATGATAATTTCATCAAAATTATCAGTCTACCACCAGACGATTGTCTGTTCTATGTACAGAAAAATGAATTTATAAAGCTGAGCATGGGAATGCCCGCCTTAGCTAGATCATGAAAGCAGTATGAAAAATGATGTATTGTATTGTATCTTATTACAGGTCTCTTCCCAGCATTGGATGAACTTCGGATCCTCCTGATAAAGCATTTCATCTGATAAACGGCCTCATACTTTAGGGGCAACTGTTATAGACATTTTTGTGGCTTACATCATAGAGCATGAAATGTCCATAATCTAAGGGATCCAAAGTCCCTAAACATGTTGTTCCTACCCCTAGAGGAACAAGGCTAACAAACCACAGCAATTCACAGAAGTTCTCCACCAGAAACTTCTCAAAAACAAGTCAATTCAGGATCAATTCAGTGGCTCCACTAGCTGTCTGCGCTGAATGTCAAAGTCAACACTGGCTACCTGCACTGCAACGTAGGTAGAAGCACTACCAAGGTGCGCTGAGCGAGAGTTGACAAATGGCAAGTTCATTCCAAGAGGTGTCAAGACCCAGGAAGCTTCCAGAATCTTCCTCAATGACACTTGCGTCACTGAATTCGACTATGATGAGTAAGAGGCTCTTAATCTCCAAGTGGAAGCAAGAACCTCCAAGTGGAATCAAGAACTGACAGAGGGAGAGGACACTAGTCAGATCTCAAGCTGAATCATCCTCTCTCCAAACATCTATATATGGATCTCTACTCCATGAGATCTAGAGGCTGGAATTTTGTTATTGCAAAGAATTGCTGTTGGTTTGAGATTGGAATCATTGGGTGCTTAATGCTTTGAAGGGGTGAAGATAGGAATTCCATTTGATGGGAAGGAGATGCTGGATTGGAGCCCTCTGGGTTGTATCTCTTCTTGAACCTTGTTATTCATCAATAAAGCTATCTTGGTTTCTCCTATATACTGATGTATCTTTGATGTATGATTGCATTAGTATGTTTAGTTTATTTCTAATCCTGAACTAGTTATGAATATGAATCCATGTCTTGTGTAGTGTTCTCTTCTTGTGATCTTGCAGAAACCTCTTGAAGCTGGGCGAGCGAGAAGGCAAGTAGCTGGGAACCCTCAAAGAGAAGAGAGACCGGATCGAGGGACAAACGGAAGACACCGGTTAGTCCATCTATCTCTCTTCATTCTTAATTCATAAAAGGAGAATACTAGAATAACTGTCTCTGTTTGTTGCTAAGGCACTGTCACACCTTAGGTGGATAGGATCGTCCTGCATAGGCATTTTTCCCCACAACACCCTTCCATGCTTCAAACAACCATCTTGCTAACTTTTTAGTTTTAAAATTCTTCCCACAAGCACTCCTTTTAGCTTCCTCTCTTTGCGATGAGGGGTGGAGTGTCAACTCTAAATGTTGGACATTTCAAAACCACCTACATAGCTCTCTCATGACCACTCTTTTCTAACATTTTAGCTTTATTTGGATGTGATGATGGATGGAGTGTCCATTAGAAAGATAATAAGTTTCAAAACCACTTGAAAGTTATTAAATAATTAAATGTCAATGCAAAACTATTAACTAAATATAAATGAATAGTTAGATGACAATGGAAAATCTATGAATGGATAGCTACATGTCAAATGCAAAATCTACTTTCCTAGCAACAATGCATTACTACTTCCATGAAGTCATTACCACATATTAACTACATATATAGATATTGATGGTGTTAGATCATCTCATAGAAAAATATTTTTCCAATAAAGTTACATGCTACACCTATGGCTTCTTTCTCTCCTTATTTTTGTTCCAAAAAAGTTTTGAGTAGTCCACAAATAGTAAATGCTACATAGCCACTTACATAAACTAAATATAGATAGATAGTTAGATTTCAAGATGGTTTCCACTTACATGAACTTATTACCACACATTAACTACATTAACACTATCCACTTGATTTTTTTACCTTTGACCATTCTAAATAGTCATTCACTTTAATTAGAAACCAACTAGGTCAGAAATTTAGTTGCAACACTCTCTCAAACCACACACCTGGCTGAGGGCCTCTACTTCCATAACCCACCGAAAAGAATCCCAACGATCTCAGTGATCCCATTGAACACAACATAGAAATATTAGCTAAACCCAGTGATCCTATTGAATAAAAGCTGTATTTATGTAAAAATTTGTCATATGTTGATGTTTAATCGGTACAAAATTACATATTGTTGTTAGTGGGGTTATAATAGAATTTACACAGAGATTCGTTTCTCTTAATTACAGATTGCCGTTAGAGTGCTTATAACTACCTCTGCCTTCTACCGTGCAGCTTCTCCCATCTTCCAGAGGTGGTTTTGCTCTACATCTATGAGAGATATGTCATTTAGTTTTGTAAAATCAGCTAATAGCAAGGTAATTTGTTTCTATGTTCCTTATTCATTTAGGTATTTGGTTATTTTATTTCGAGCTACAATAATGCAAAGGTTTTCTTTAAAGTTTTTCTTTACAGACATCTATACGTTTGCACAAGGATAATACCCTACTTCCTGGTGGGGGTTACTGTACTTCCTTGCAATAAGTTGATTCTAAGAACATAAATCCTCCTTTTTGCAGATTGGGAAAATGCATTGGCCAGCAAATTGAATTTCCCAACTCGTTCCTTTTCCTTTAGTTATTTATTTAGGGCTTTATGCCACCCTACGCAGCCATGAATTCTGCTAATCTTTGTTTTTTTCTATGGATTGTTAGGTTTTCGGCCCAAAATTTTAGGTATGCAGAATTTTCTTTGGATTGTTAGTTTTTCATAAATTGGTGTTCAACTACAAGTATTTTCTTTGGATAATAAAACTATAATTGATTCCTTCTTTGCTACTATGGTTTAGGATAATCATTTCTCACTTCTCGGTCGTTGGTCGACCCTCGAGGTTTGTCCATGGCTAAATATATATGTCAATGTTTATTATTTTATTTTTATTTTCTTTAAAAGTCACCTTACACATACAATTTTCTTTAAAAGTCACCTTACACATTCGTACATACAACATACATACATACTTGTAGTTTCTTCTTCCTTTATCATTGTAGCGATTTTGTATGTTGGAAGAACTCTTCATGTAATTTGTTAGGGCAATGTTAAACTAGGTCTTTTATGCTTTTTTGGTAGTAACTTGTTTTATATTTAAGAACATTGATTGTAGCTTGTATTGTAACACCATTTCTATTGGATTAGTAATTGTGTTGGTTACTGCATTTATTTTTCATATTTCAATTTTCCATCTTAGTTCTTTTAACTTTTTAGGAATATTTTTATTACCGTCATCCCAATGGGTAAGTACGACCAGTTTTTTCAGTGGGACTTGCTAGTTTTCCAGGTAGAATACTTATACATATATATATATATATATATATATATATATATATATATATATATATATATATATATATATATATATATATATATATATATATATATATATATATATATATATATATATATATATATATATATATATATATATATATATATATGAGGATGATGATGGTGGTGGTGGTTGTTAACATCCACTGAGACCAAATTGGTCTATCGGACCTATAATTTTCTTTCTTAGTTTCTAATTGTTTGCGTCCTCATCTTTCTTGGCGAGATTGGTGCTATAGCTTTCTTTTTCTTCTCTATGATCTTCCAACTTTCTTTATCTTGCATCTCCTTCATCTCTTCTGGTTCTTGGGACATTGGTGTCTTAGCTTCACAATCTATTGTGTTCGTCCTTTTGAGGATAGTCGGAGAAGAATTTTGGTCTAGGAGATCTTCTTTCTTGTTAAATGAAGATTTATGTTGTGCGGTATTCAAACCGTCATAACTATTGATGCTTGAGGGGTTTCCGAGTTCACTCTTTTGTTGTTGGGCGGGGCTTTCCCCCTACTTGTCTTGAGCGTTGTTTCCTTCTTGCCCGATTTCTTGTGATTCTGAGTTTTCTCAAGAGTATTATTCTTTGATGACAGTGTAGTGTTCTTTTTTTGCTCCTTCCCACCATGTAGATCTATGGTGATTTTTTCTAACATAATTTTTCTGGGAGGCTTTTGGGAAATTTTTTGCTAGGTGGCCTATCTCAAAGTAGGATCGACATATGAAGAGGACACTTTCATAATCGAGTTTCTGGTTCCACACATAGTCTTTACTTGTTAGGTGTGTGTATTTCGGCTAGGAATCTGGCACTGAAGTCCATTTCCACACAGATCCGTGCATAGGTGGTTTTGGCATATTCCTTTATTTCTGGGCACCTGTAGCAAAATTTCCCAATTGCATTTCCAATGGCTTTTAGTGAAGAGAAATTCTAGAGATGCAAGGGTAGGTTTGGCAATCTCACCCAAACTAGTACTGAGGTTATGACTGTTGTTGAGGGATCAAATGATGGGTTCCATGGCCTCATGAATAGGCATGATTTTTCCCAAAACCAAGGGCTAGAATCTATAATACATTATCTGCTTTCAGAGTTTTCAAAATCTACTATAAAGAAAACCCTATCATAGGGGTAGATATTAATTGCATCAGGAATTAGAGGCTTCCATACCTTCGAGATCCAACTGTGGAGAGCTGTCACCCGTGGCCAAAAACCATTGAATCGGTAGATTAGGGCACTTTCACAGAACTTCAAAGCCTCATCAAGTGATATCTCGACCACCTAGACAGTGGGAGCTGGGGCTTCAATGACGATATGGTTAGGAGGTTGCCACCCAGAGGCGAATGGAACTGAGCCAACAGCTATTTTCACGAAGTAGGGAGCCATCTGGAGAATTCTCTCCTCCTGAGTATAAAATATTATCGAAGAGAAGCCATAGAAGATTGCCAAAGACAAGTGAAGAGCCACAGATCTATAAACCGCAGTAAAGAGAAGTGTCGCAGATCTAAGGCCCAATCAATGAGAAGAGAAGTGAAGAGCCATAGATATATATCACGACTTGGTTACAAAGAGCCATAGATCTATGGCAACCAGAAGATCTACTATTCATATAATAGCTAGTAGGATTGTCTTGAGTTTCTTCTCAATCACGCGCAGTTGATCGGAACCACGAATTTTTGTTTTGCCATATTCTAGCAATGGCTGCTAGGAAAAGGCCCAATAGATGAAGAGCCATAGATCTAACCATAGAAGGCCCAATCGATGAAGAGCCGCAGATCTTCGAGAAGTGAAGAGCCACAGAAGTGTGTATATATATATAAACGCAAACTTTTTTTGATGATAGAATATTTTCTAATATGTTTTTTTTCTATGTAAGGCTAATTCTATTAATAAAAACAAAAATAAAATTACAAAGAGGCCTCGCCTCATCCGTTGTCAGTGAATTTCATCAAGAGGGTCTAAACTACCCCAGATTTGGGGAAACTAGTTTGACATGGCAAAAAAACCAAATATATATCCCAAGACCGTCACTAAAGGAAAACCATACATAAGACCTGGACCCATGTTTTAAGGCCAAAACCAGAATAAGTTTCAAAACAGGACCACCTGATGCGACTGCAAAATGACAAACCTGCTTATCGTTCATACAAACATAAAAAACAACAAGTGACTAGACCAAGCCCGTCAGTAACAAAATTCTGAGTTGGCATGTGGGTGGCAACGGATGCCATGTGGCGTCATTTATTATCATCTTGGTTAGGTGTCTCCTCGACTATGAGGCAAGCATACTAGTCCCAGTCTTCATCCTCCTCCACCATGTCGCCTTTCGCTACACCGCTTGGAGGCACCCCTGCATGTTGGGTGCCACTTGAACTACCAGCTAAATCCATCGTAATTGAAGCATCCGGCTGAGCTACCACCAGTTTGTTGAATGTCACAAGTGTGAACTCCTTCGCCATGTAGACGACCATGCCTAACTCCCCTGCTATCATCCTTCGGGCATTTCTCAGAACCATGACCCACTCCCTGATTTCTCTCCTCTTGAAATGGTGCTTCAGAATTTCTCACCTGAGCACTGTTCTGCTCATTTTCTTCAGGAAACGCTATGGTCAGATTGGTAGTAATGATGGGCCTGTTCAGGCTACTCCAGAACCTAAACTAGGTCGAGTGAGGGACATAGATGGGATGCAGAGGAGAAATTGTAGTGTGGAGCCGGAAATCATTGTGTGCAGCCATTGAGGCCTACCCTTGCCCTCGTCCACTGCGCATATGAGGATAGTGTCTGTGAGGCAAACTGGGAGGAGGTGAACTCTCATGGGAATGAGGGGGAGAGGTAGGAATACAACTCTGCACTGCTTGCGGGCGAGCGCTGCCAACGCGGGTGCATCCTCTGCGACTCCTCATGCGGTGACCGACCATATCAGTGTGGTTGGAAGGCAATTCAGCTGGACAAGAAGTTGGGAAGGAGAACAGGTTGTGGACAGAGGGCTTCTGTGCAGGATTCAAAGGGCAATGCCTGGAATGGGAGTAATGGTGCCCATTTCCGAGGTCAATACAACAAAGAAGCCAACATCGGCTCCTGGTGGTAGTTCTGCTGCATGAATTTCCAGCTCGAGGCGGATAGATGCTGAGGGAAGGAGGATAAACAGAGGGGTCAAGAGGCTCCATATTATTTCCAACTGCATCCGGTTCTCGGCCTGAGTGGCCATTTAATGCTACGTGCAGGCTGGCCTGCGTTCGTCTCAGGTGTACATGGAACGAAGCGCTACCCACCGTCTGGCAGGTCCGAGCGCCGGTGGTCCATTGGGTCACCATTAATGATCTTGGATTTCACCTGCATCCAGGTGCACTTCTTCCTCCTGAGCCATTTCATTCTTCACCATTTCCTTATAATCCAGTATCTGGTGTTCAGTGGCTAGTGTAGAGAGCGAACCTGTATGGAGATCCCTTCCACTTTCTACTCCTATATTTGCCAATAGGTCAGCTACTTTATTTCCCTCCCGACGTATGTGCTTGAGATTGATCGCTCTATGGGAGGAGAGCCAGATTTCGATAAGTTCTAGTTGACTCGCCATTCTCTAGCTGTTGCTCACTTTACTTGAGGATGTTCCCTGCAAGATTTTGTTGACCATATTTATAAGGATCTGCGAGTCTCCCTCTATAACAAGTAGGAATAGACCATGTTTTTGGGCTAGAATGAGTCCCTGCCATAATCCTTCTAATTCTGCTAAGTTGTTAGTGTCCCATCCATTTGAGCCTAAGTAGGTTAGAAGAGGAGTTCCCTTATGATCTCTGAATATTCCTCCAAATCTGGCCTTTCCTGGATTCCCTTTCGAGGCTCCATCAAAGTTTAGCTGGAACATGTGACGGGGAGGAGGAAGCCACTTATCTGGTGTCCTGCTTTTTGCTTGAGTTTTTCCTTTGATTATCATCTCTTGATTCCACTGAAAATTCCAATTTTCCCATATGGTTTGTTCCTGAGGGAGGGAGGGAAAGTCCTCCTCAGTCCATGTTTGAAGAAGTAAAGTTTCCTTGATATTTTGACACACTGTGTTCCAAAGAGATTCCAAGGGCATAGATTGGTCCTTGAAGATTCGCCGATTTCTCTCCTTCCAAATTGTCCACATGAGGAAACCCGGTATAAGCTTCCATAAGGAGTTTAAAAGCTTGCTTTTGAATGGGTTCCTTTCCCAGTTGCGAATAGTGGAAACAATATCTCCTTGTGTCCGTCCATCCTTTTGGCATCTAAAGCTAACCTTTTCCTAGAGCTTGTGTGCTAATGGACAAGAGTTCATAAGATGCTGAGTGGTTTCCTCTTCTTGCTTACAGTTGGGACAAATGGAGGGGCCGTGGAAGCTTCTCTTCCGGAGATTGTCCCACGTAAGGATTTTGTTGTGACATAAAAGCCATAGAAAGGTAGAGACTTTCGGCCAAATATTGGGGTCCCATATTTTATTCCAGAGAGGATCCTTGATAGTGTGTTCCTTCATAATGATGTGATAGGCCTCCCTAGTAGTGAAGGTTCCTTTTTCCTCATAGCCCCATCTAAGAATATCCTTTTCATCTGAATATTGTATTCTTCTCTTTGTTAATTCAGTACCAAGAATCTGTTGAGCTGATTCCGTTCCATGTCTTAATATGTGGTCCGTGCTACGCCATTGCCTGTGCCCTTGCATTGTGGAAGGAAGCCAAAAGTGCTTGACTGTGTCAGATGTTTGCAATTCCTATTCCGGGATTTGATGAGGTAAGATTAAGTCCTTTAGTTTGGGTTGTTGCTGCCAGGAGTCGTCCCAAAACCTTGTTGTATTGCCATCCTTAACTTCCCAGAAACTATGCTCTTGAATTAAGAGCTTGTGTTGCTTGGTCGCATTCGAGATTAGAGAACCTAGGTTGACTTCTGAAATTCGTATTAATTCTTCTGTAGGTCAATTGTTTGCGTACTTTGCAGTCCAAAGATTTTCCCAAGGGGTGAATGGCATAGTAAGCCATTTCCACCAAATGCGAGTGCCCATAACCACGTTGTTGTGATAAGGATCACGCAAACCCGTTCCACCTGCAAGCTTTGGTAGGCAAATTGTGTCCCATTTGACCAGAGCCCATTTGCATTTTTGTTCTGAGTTGCCCCACAAGAAGGATCTCCATATACGTTTGATCTCTTTGAGAACCCATTTGGGTGCAGCCAGGATCGAGAAGAGATACACCAGCATGGATTGGAGAACCACCTTGATTAAGATGAGATGACTGGCCATATTGAGTGCCCTATGAGTCCAGGAGGATAGGCAAGCCTCCAGTTTTTCTAAGAGCATCCTCTAAGAGGAGTGTTTCAGAGTTGAGTCAGTTAGAGGAGCACCAAGATACTTGGAAGGGAGAGCAGCAATTGTGAATCCAAGAGTTTGAGCTATAGAATCTTGGGTGATAGCGGGGGTGTGAAAAAAGAATATTTAAGATTTGGCTTTGTTTATTTTCACTCCAGAGGCATCCGAAAAGTCCGACAATAGAGAATTGAATTGTCAAGCTTCCTGGACTGAAGGGTGACCGAAAAGCATATTGTCATCCACAAATTGCTGATGGGTGAAGGCAGGAGTGTTAGGAAATGACAGGCCTCTGAGTTTCTGGGATAACAGAGCATCTTTAATACTTCGGCCTAGACCTTCTGCCATTAACACAAAGAGGAAAGGGGAGAGAGGGTCTCCTTGTCTGATTCCCCGAGATGGCTGGAATGGTGAGGAGGGGATTCCATTGATCAAGATTGAGAAGAAAGAGGAAGAGATGAGACTCATGACCCAGCGTATCCAGGTTAGGGAGAAACCAAAGGCAATTAGGGTCTTTTGAATATACATCCAGCTTAAGCTATCAAAGGCTTTTGAGAGGTCGATTTTAAGGAGCATACCTAATCTCTTGGAGTGCTTTAGGGAATGGATGATTTCGTGAGTTAGGATTATGTCATCCGTAATCTGCATGCCTTCTACATATCCTGACTGCTCCAGCGAAATGAGAAGTGGTAGCAGCGATTTGAGTCTTGAAGCTACGATTTTGGAAACAATCTTGTAGATGACGTTGCACAGGGAAATGGGCCGATATTTGTCAGGGGTGCTAGATTGAGCTTCCTTTGGGATAAGGGCTATGAATGTGGCATTCATAGCCAGAAGCATCCACCTCAAAGTTCTCAATTCCTCAAAAACCTGCCAGACTTCCATTTTAATTAGCTCCCAAAAATTATGGAAAAAATTGGAAGTAAACCCATCAGGACCCGGCGCCTTTCCCTCTTTCAATTGATGTACTGCATTTTCCACTTCCTGTAAGTCGACCAGCCTGAGTAAGAGTTGGTTGTGCTCCTCTGTGATGACTTTGGGGATGTTCTTTGTGATTTTTTCTATAGCTTGCATTCTGTCAATCTGTGGTTCTTGATGAGCTTGCTTGAAGTAGTTGAGAAGTTCAAGTTCGATTTCTTCATGTTTTTCCACTCTTACCCCCTATTCATTTTGGATGTGAGTGATATTGTTATTCATTCAGCGTTGAATAGTGGTTCGGTGAGAAAATTTTGTATTTTTTTCTCCTTCCTTTAGCCACCTGATTCTTGATTTTTTCCTCCACAACGTTTCTTCTTGTTTGGCCCTCTCTGAAATCTGAGATTCAAGAGACTTTTCTTGTTCTGAAAATTCCTCTAATCTGCCTTTTGTGATGATCCATTGCTACAACTGCTTCATATCTTGATCGAAAGCGATCTGATCCTTGCAAATGTTACCAAATGAAGAATGGTTCCATTGTTTTATTTTACTCTTGGGGTATTTAAGCTTCCGCTGAAATTGGAACATTCTTGTACCATTTGGTGGAGAGAAGTTAGTCCATTTTGAATTTATTAGGTTGACGAGATACGGGTGTGTCATCCAAAAAGCCTCGAAGCAAAAAGGCTTGCGGGTAGCATTGCCTGGTCGAGACCATTGAAGAGAAATTGGCCAATGGTCTGAACCTGAAAGTGATAGAATTGAAGCTGAGAGGTCTCCTCCTAAATGGATTGCGTTGTCAGAGATTAAGAATCTACCTAGGCGAGACACAATCTGATGCAAACCTGCTCTTTTGTTATTCCAGGTATATAGTCCATTGTCGAATGGCATGTCAATAATCCAAATGCTTTGAATATGATATTTTAGATTATTACTTTCCTTGTCCATTTTGTTGCTTCCTCCTCACTTTTCTTCCATCATGGTTATCATGTTGAAGACATCCCCATTGATCTAGAGCAGATGAGACCTATCAGCATTGATTGAGGAAAGGGTATTTAGAAGTTGTACCTTATGCATAGCCTCCTGGGGAAATATACATTGGTTAAGTGACCATGTATACTGGTTCCTGTGATGTGGAAAGTAGCTTGAAGGAAATGCTTGTTTGCATGTATGTTGTTGAGCTCAATGGTACATGCATCCCAGATGATTGCCAGGCTGCCTGAGGTACCAGAGGCATCTACTGCTGCTGCCAGACTACCTGGCCAGACTTTTGAAGCAATTCGGTCCAGAGAGATGGAGTTGCATTTAGTTTCCTGCAAAAAAAGAATTTGGGGCTTCTCTTTATTTATCATATTTTTAGTCAGTGTGCATTTCCTGGGGCCATTGAGCCCCTTGATGTTCCATGATATTAGCTTCATGATGGAAGGTTGGAAAGAGAGTTGTAATACTTTGTGAGCTTGGAGTACCTTCCTGACTCCACTAGCATTTCCCCAATGCGAATGGTGCATTGGAGATCCTTTTTCCTCCCTCTCTTTTTGTTATCTTTGGTGATGTTTTTCCCATCCCAAAGACCTCCAATTTGAATACCTAGGGATTTTTGCCTTTGAGCCCTGGAGAGAATTACCTCCAGATTCTCCAGCTATCTCTATGGGATTTTGTCATAATTTTTTGTTTTGCATGCCTGCTCTAGGCCAAGAATATCCAAATCCCCAATATCTATGATTTCTGGTTCTTCTTCCATATGTTGTGTATCACTTATTCCTTCTGTTGTTTCTGTTGCCCTTGTAGGGTCGGGCTGCGTGTTGTCTACCTCCATTCCTTGAGAGTACCAGGCTGGGACTATACGCGTAGCCGTGGAGGAAAGATCTGTGGGTAATGGTTCTTTTTGGATTTTCTTGGGATCATAATGTGTAGGTTGTTTGTCCATCAGGGGTTCCTCCTCAGAGGGGATTTGGATCTCAGGGTTGTGACCATCTTGTCGGGCTAACACTTCAAAACTGTTGCTCGTAGAGGGTTTTGATGAACTGGCTTGAGGCCTCTTAGGATTTGAAGCAGGTTTCTTGTGGTTTTTTCTATGATTGGAAACTTTAGTGAAGCCATTCAGATCAGGCTCATCAGAGGCAGAGGTATTCGAGGGTTTCTAATTTAGAGGACAGTCTCGAAATAGGTGGCCCAGTGCATGGCATCTCCTACATATGAAGGGCACATGTTCATAATCAATTAACTGAACCCATTCAACATCGTCGTGATATATACTTACCGCATCCGGAAGTGCCTTGCTGAGATGCATATAAACGCAGATGCGGGCGTAGGAAGTGTATCTTCGAAGTTTTGTCTCTTCTGTTGTTTTAATAAATTCACCGAGACCATTTCCTATGGTTTGTAAAGACTCTTTGTCCCAGTATTCCATAGGGAGTGAATAGAGATGGATCCAAACAGGCGCCCAGCTGAGATCTTCTTTTTTCGGGTTAAAGCGCTCAACCCATCCCCTCAAATATAGGCTAGCTGCATTTAAGAAATAGGGCCCTCCATCTAGTACTTTGTTTCAGTCCTCTAACCAGTTAAAGATGGCCGTGAAGAACCCTTTAGGTCCTAGATGTAGTGTTATGTGTCCTTTCGGCTTCCACTTAGCTGCTATCCAGCCATGCAGCACTTTCTCTGTTGGCCACATTCCTATGAATTTTCCTATCAGTGCATGGTCTCTCATGTACTGGATCTGAGCATTGATCCGATGACTTGGGAGCTCTATCTTCGGGTGTTCAGTAGCAACCAGTCTACAGGTGGTTGAAGTGACCTAGGGATTCTCTTTGTCATTCGTCTTGGCATCTTGTGGATCTATCTCCTCTCCGTCTCCATTTTTTTCAGCTTGTCTAGTACCTTCCTCACGCCTCTGAGGAGAATCATTTGCATTGGGGGGAGGCGCAACGTCCTCCCCCTAGGGGGATTCATGATGCTCGTGATGCTCCTTGTCGTATGTGGTCTTTCATATTACTGGTGGTATGACAATATTGCAGAGATCTGTACAGGTCTACCGTTGCAGGTTCTTCAGAAACCCTAAGTCATCATTCCCTCAAAGCTCCGCCCCTACTCAATTAAACCCCGCAATCCATCTTTTAATATTTTCTAATATGTTGAAACTAATTAGTTTTTTTAATAACCATTCATAATATTTATAATATCATAATTAAGAAAAAAACACATTAGCATTTTCTTACAAGCATAACAATCTATCCAAGTACTTATTTTTTACAAAAATATTTACCATTCCTTTATAACAAATTATTACTATCATTCCCTTATAACAAATTATTATTTAACATAGATTTTTCATATGAATCCATTACTGTAAATATCTGAAAAATTTAGCAAATCAGAATACTTATCTATTAAGTTTACCCTACTACAAAATTATTTAGAAGAGAAGACTTTTGGGTTGGACCAACTAGTTCAGGTAACCTTTACTAGTATTCCCTGTGAGGCCTTTCAACTAGTTCAAGTAACCTTTACCACTACTCCACTATTCCCTATGAGCAAGACTAATGTTCCATTTGCCAATCAGCTCAAGAACCCCTTTCTCTCCTAGCTTTTTATCTGCCAAGGTCGAACCAGTTCAACTTCTCCCAATGAGCAAGACCTCAAAGAGCGCTCCATTAGCCAATCAACTCAAGTGCTCCCTTCTCTCCAAGGGTCTGACCACTCAGAGGGTATTCCATTAGCCAATCATCTTAAGAACCCCCTTCTCTCCAAGGGTCCAATGAGTTTAGGTAACCCTTTCCACTGTCCAACTAGCTCAAAACCCCATTAAAATAAAATTAATAAAATAAAATTTTGATTACTTAAATTAAAATAAACATTCAAATTTATTATATATTTTTTTCTTGACTGAAAAGAAAATTAAATACTCACTTTTCACTAAGGGGTATTACACTTTGTAAATCTTTGTAATGTCCCTCAATTTTCACTAAGGGGTATTACTCTTTGTAAATCTTGGTAATATCTGGATGTTTGAACTGAAATATAGTGGTACATGACACTTCAACTATCTAAGAAGTTTTTTTTTTATTAATCTTAATTTAAATATTTAAAAGTGTTTTTCATCTCAAAATATGTTTTTGCTTGTTTCCAAATTATTATTTTTTTCAATATTTAAATCATTTTTATATTTGTCACATCGAAATGTCTTAAAATTTAACTTTCTAATTTTTTATTGGTGGGTCACTAATTTTATGTGTTTTAAAATTAAATTTTCATAACTAAAAATTGTTTAAAAAAAAATCTAATTCTTTTTTTTTCTCGTTAAAGACTAATTCTATTAAGTGTAATATAGTACAATCAGGATAAGCAAAAAACCGGCAGACCGGAAATGATGGGTCCATCAACCGCGGTTCCGGAAGAAAGATTCAAACTCATAGTTACATCAGATGACTAGAAATCACAGACTGCCTAAATCCCCCATAGGGGTAAAAACCTACAACACATTGTTTTTTCCCTTTCTTTTTGTTGACTTTTGTCCAGCCACCCTGAGGGGAATGAGCTAAGACAACTTGAAGACTGGAATTCTCTTTCATCGGGAATTCCTTTTCTGATTCCGAGGAGGTCTCATGGACGCGTTTCTGGGCTATAGCTGAGTCATGGGAGTGCCCCATGGTGTTCATGGGTGAATCCATTGGCTGAGGCGCCTGGTCCGGTTCTGAATCGCTTTCCTCGACCTCTGAACTTGGGGAGCTGGAGCTTCGAGCTGGCTGCGGAGTACAGGGAGCCCAATGCTTAGGTTTGGATTTTACGGAGATTCCTTTTTTCGCTCTTGTTGTCAGCGATGGGCAGGAGGTCTGTAGATGCCCTGTTAGGTGACAATGGCGGCATCGGAAGGCAGTATTTTCATAATCTAAAAACTGGTTCCAAAGAGTGTCCTTGATCTTGAGATTTATTTGCTCTGGCAGACCCTTGCTAAGATCTAGCTCTACAAAGATTCTGGCGTATGTGTAGAGGCCTTGGATTTCCCTCTGGTAATCTCCCATTAGAAAGCAGCCCAAAGTGTTGCCTATCTGCCTGTATACCTCTGTGTTCCACAGATATATAGGGAGATTTGGAAGCCTGATCCATACCGGGGCTTTTGTGATAACTGCAGAAGCTGGGTCAAAGTCTGGGAACCATGGAGTTAGGAAGAGGCCTGCCGAGCCCATGAACCAAGGGCCTTCCTCTAAGGCCTTTTCGTAGTGCTCGAGATTGTCGAACAGCACTATGAAATATCCCTTTGCACAGAAGAAGATCTTGCAGCTGTGTGTCCAGTTGTCATAGATCCAGTCCAAAAGATCTTTTGAGCGTGGCCAGAGCCCATTAAATCTACATATGATGGCCCTTTCTGCAAATTTTTGGGAGTCGTCTGCCATGTTAGAGTAGGAGATCTCAACAGAGGGAACCTCCTCCACTTTGTCCACCAAAAAAGGCTTGGATAAAGCCTGAACTGGTGGAGTTGTCTTGTCAGGCTTCTTGGCATGGACTGCATCTTTATATGAAAATGATTTAGCTGTGGATGGCTCTCCAGCAGCTCCTCCTTTCAAACGAAAGGTTAAAATAATAGATGCATCTTTCTTAATGCCGTAAAAAGAAATAGGGAACAGATCCTCAAGCTGTTTACCTTCGTGGAGAAGCCGCTGTGCTGCAGAGGGGATCCCCAGTTTGATGTTCAGTGTCTGCTTGAGATGCTGCACTAGATCTGTCTGGCTTACCCATAGTAACATAGTTTTGCCTGTCAAGATCTTGATTTGTATCTGGAATGATGAAGAGGGTTCCGAACGCCCCCTTCCCCTGCAGATCTGTGGAGAGGGCAGGCATATGCATTGATTGATTCGCGCTTCCTGGATTTGCCTCATGGGTAACAGAGGCGAACAGCCAGTCGGTGCAAGCCCTTCCTTCCCGTTAGCCGCGGTCAGAGGATAAGTGGCTAAGGGATCTGCATGATCATCCTTGGCCTCTGCTCCGTCATTCTGGAGAGGGCTGTACAAACGCTTTGTGGAAGCAGGGGATCGGGTCCATGCAACCCCTGAGTTCTCGATCAAGGGGTCTGCAAACGCATCTGAGTCCGCGGCTCTGTCTTTCCTGGTGTGGCCATCCTGCAAACCTGCAGCGGAAAGAAAGATCCATGATCTTTGCCTAAGTCTCTCAGATCCCTTCGCGGCCAGAGCGAACAGAGACCCGCCGTCGGCCGAGGGCATGGAGGCGGCAGAACTAGGGTTCAACCTTGGAGCCATTTCGAAAATCCTTCGCCGACTCGAGAGACCAAGTCAAATCAAGTACAAAAAAAAAAAAAAAAAAAAAAAATCTAATTCTCAAGTGTCATCATAAATTAATTATCAAAAAAATTTAAATATACAGATTTTGAAAAATTTAAATGTACTTATTTTTAACAATAAATATTTATTAATCTATAATCACTTAAATATTTTTTTTAATAACAAGGTTTTCACATTTTTCCATTAATATATTTTATTAGTTTTATTATTTAATTGTTGCCCATCATTTTTACATAAAACTATGTTATCCTATACCAATATATTATTAGTAACCAACAAGGTTGTGGTGCTTAAATCATACACTTAATATGATTAAGTTATATGATCATATTCACCCCATAAGGGTTCTCTACTTTTTTCATAAGAGACAGGTACTAAGCAACAAAGAACCATATTACACTTGTTTAAATTAATTTTAGAAATGATGGTAATAAGTATAAAAGGTTAAAGTTGGAAAAACAAAAATGGTAGCAATAAATGGTTTATATTAATAAAATTTATTGTCAAAATATTTGTCCATTATATGTGTATCTCATAATTCAATTTTTTTAGTTTGTATAAATTTCATAATTGGTTCATATGATTCTTTTAGTGGCTGGGCCTTATCCTAATGTTGATTCAATATACATGCTTTGAAGTTTTGTACATACATGTATTTTGCATGTCTAGTAGTATATTGCCATCAATTACATTGGCAAAACTAGTTAAATCAATATGATTAGTTATTATTCATAGAATTAGTTCAATAATAAAAATATCATTACAATGTTCTTTACTAGGTCAACTTGTGAGAGCATTGGTTTGACTACCATGTGTTCCTTTTCTTTCTGAGAATGGTCATCTATATGCTCATCCATTGAAACAAGCTCAATTATAATTACACCATATGCAAGTAAATATTAATAATCATAATCATACTATTGATTTTATAGTGATAATTCCATCATAGTTGAGATGCATACCACCACCACCGTCCACTGTCTAGTTGCAATCCACCATTGTCTCCATATGTTCTATTGCTAGCCTCATTATTGTTGTAGTCCTCCTACTTAACATTAATTCATGGGTGAAATATAATTGTGAATATTTTTTACAAGTGACCAATAATTAATATATATTGATTTTATTTACCATGTATTTCAAAGGGGAAGAATGTGTTTGGCCCATTCTTTCTTGATATTCAATAATGGCTTCAAAGTATAACTTCCAACTAAATCTATGGCTTTCGTTATTGGTTGTAGTTTTGAAGTGATTGGTTTTCATTACATAATATCACAATTTTCTTACTAGACGTAATTAAATAAAAGTTGGATGATTATAGGGATGATATTGCTTAGTTATTTGATACTTACAATTTGTGCTTTTAGTTTCATGTGACCACCCTCGACAAGTTTGTGCTTCTAATTATTTTCTAGTGTTTCCTTGGTTTCCTTTGACATGTATGAGAGCTTATTAAAAATTTTAACTAGTTTGTTGGTGGAATTTGTTGATGATAAATTATGAACATAATTATATCAATCCAAGAGAGTAAGCTTAGAGGCACTACACTATATGTGCGGAAGTATGGACACTTATGGATTCTCTATCTAATTACTGGAATGAGGATTTTATCATGTGTTAGTTGTTTGATCTCTAGAAAACAAACTCAGGGACACTTGCTTCTATAACAATAACCAAGTCCCCACACGATGTCTTTAGATCTTGTCTTCAGTAGATCTTGCCTATGCACTTACCAACACTTTGATGAAAAAGGATATGGAGAGTTTTGAGTGTCACAAATCATTTAATACTAAAAAATAATTCAATAACCACTTATCTTTAGACATCTACCATACATGTAAAGTTAGGTTGCAATGTCAAATAAACAACAAAATCTAACTAAGGTAGTAATTGGGAATTTGATGTAGGGCCCTTTCCTTCTTGACTATAGTCCTTGTCACTTGGGAAAATGAACGAGTTTCCATATTCAAGAAATGTTTTAATCCTTCAATATTTCCTTCAGTGGTGTTTCTTACCCCTGCAAAGCTAAAAAATAATTTGGAACAAAATACAATCAACCAAGTATTCAAAGAACAAGAGCCATGGCACCATCCACACTACCACAAATACTATACCAATGAATAATAATTTAGAGCACATTTTCATGGCTATCTAACATAAAATAAGCCCAAATTCATAAATCAAAGACTACTATATTTAGTGTAGCTTGTTATATATTAATCAATTTCACATGAATAAAGCATATAAATGTATCCAACGCTATCATTACCATAATGGATTTATATACGGGACAAAAATATCTATATGAGTTATAGGCCAAGAATTATCAAAATAGGGCTGATTCATGCATAATCTATACACTAGAGAACTCACATCAATAAACAAACTCATATATCAAATATGAAAACCATATATCTATAATAAACTCAAATCAAAAGCTATTATCACTTAAATAACCTAGCTATCATTCCACATAGGATAAAATTATAGAGATGAAAAGAGTCAACACATTGGGTTAGGGGGCCCTTGTTAACCAACATCATTTCCCTTGAAAATAATATTTGAAACACACTATATCTAATACATAACACATGAAATCAACCAAAAACAATATTATTATTGAAATCCATAAATTACATTGATACAAATATGCTTAGGGGCACACTGAGTGATCCACGGGATCATGTTTACAACATTACAATAATGTTCGATCTCATTGTTAACCTCACTCGAAGGCTAGGCTTTGTTTTTATACATTACGAAATACATAACAATAGTATTGAGATTCTAGGCCTAAACTAAGAAAAATACAAATGGTCTAATTGCTGCTATATAGATTTAGAGTTATAGAATAGCCAGATGGGGTGTGGCTACATTTTGGTCCAATAACTCTAATACACAAACCTAACTCACGTGGAATGTCAATTATGCACTTGGTGTTGATTATGATTTTGTTCCAATAGGTGGAAAAACATCTTAGGGGTATTATTGAATAGACCCATGTGATCATTTTGATTTTGACGGCACACACTTATGCCAACCATGGAGTGCAGTTGTAGGTACATGCATATGTTACCAAACCTTTTTCATAACCTTCATTAGTTAGTATTAGTTTCCTAAATGCATTCAAAACCATAGAAATTCAACAATAAACAATGCTTTATAATGAAATGCCCTTTTTATCATACTTTTCATTAATTATGCACCACAGATGACTATATATAGGAAATAAATGAGGGTTCGAAGGGCCTGAAATTGATCAATTAATAGTGAGGATTCCATTAATTTTGAAACTCAAAATCTCCTATAGGCCTGATATTTCATGTCCTCCCATAATAAAAATTATAGTTAACTTAACTCAATTAGTAATTGGTACCTAGTGCTCCTTGCAAAAAAACTGATAAAAATTGTAGTGGCCCTATGGCTTCACTAATTACTAATATTAATGTTGACACTTGCCCCAATTTTCCTCTATAAAACCTTAAGATTCTTTTACAAAACCTTATTTTGTATATAGCAATAAAATCTCTTTAAAATATTAGTGGAACAGACTGTTTAAAATTTCTTTAAAATTTCTCTTGATACCATTTCCTAGCCAACTTCATATGCTTCTTACTTTCGTTGGCAAACTTGGTAACCTCCTCTCATAGATCCACATTCTTGGTCTTCGAGACAGGATTTTCCTTCTTAACATGTCTATTAAGAATTTTAAATTCCACATTCTATGTTTTAAGCTTTTTAATAATTTTATTCTTCTTTTTCAACTCTTGAGTTGCTCTTACATTTGGCATGGTGGAGGACATAGTAAGGTGCATATGTGTAGCATCTTGACCTGATGGTGTCATGTAATCATGATAAGAATTTGTTATTAACATTTTAGGTAGAGAAGCCACTAATCCCTTTCTCTTGGTATTCTCATCAATAATAGATTGAGAAAAAGAGAATAATTTATAGAAGTTTGTTGGTGCAGTACTTCCATAGTTTCCTCGACCCCGAAATACCCATCGACTTGACTGTAGCGTGCTTCACAAATAATCCTTGCACGCACACTTGAAGGAACACAAAAGTGTCCCATATGTCATAACAAAGCATCATGGAGGTGAAAACCTGAAACTTGCTGACCCTCCACGAGCATATGGGTGTGGCCAAATTCTGGGTTTCTTTTGTAGAGAAGTGGCCAATCAGAAGTCTCGTGCCTACAAGAGTTGAGCACAGTAGTTAACGCCATGTCGATGGTTAGCTGAGGTAGTCTGCAACATTATTTGCATTTCCCTTCTTGTACTTGATATTCAAATGGAACTATTGCAGGTATGTGGACCACTTATGATGGCGATCAATCTGCAACTTCCCTTGTGTCTGTATGAATTGCAGGGGTCGGTGGTCTATGTGGATGAACATTTCCTTCCCTAAAATGTAATGCTTCCATTGTCGACAGACCTGCACAATGGAATACATCTCTTTATCATAAGTGAGATAGTTCCATACCGTGTCTGGAAGCATCTCACTATGATATGCCACTAGATGCCCCTATTGAGTAAGTACTGCCCCAATAGCATAGTCAAAGACGTCTCTCTGAATCTCAAACTGTTGTTCCAAGTCTGGTAATGTGAGCACTCGTGCAGAGCAGAGGTGATGTTTCAACTCTACGAATGCCTTATGTTGAGATTCAGAGCAAAATATTTTTTCTTTCGCTCCCCCTTTCATGACTTGACTCAAGGGCCAAGTGATATGGGAGAAGCCCAACACGAGCCTGCAGTAGAAATCAGCAAGAACCAGAAATATGTGGAGCTCTGTCAGAGTGGTTGGAGCTGGCCAATGCCGAATGAATTGGATATTTGTTGGATCCACATGCACCCCTCGTTCATCAATAGTTTATCCTAGATACTGAACCTAAGTCATGCCAAAAGTACATTTCTCCAAATTGGCACACAACTTGTGTTGCCGCAATGTTTCAAGAACCTGTCGGATGTGGTGGAGGTTCTCTTCCTAACTCTGGCTGAAGATTAGAATGTCATCCAAGTATACCACTACAAATGAGTTGGTGAACGGTCGTAAGATGTCATCCATGAGCCTCATGAAGGTTGTAGGAGCATTTGTCAACTCGAAAGGCATAACTAACCATTCAAAAAGGCCCTCCTTGGCTTTGAAGGCAATCTTCAACACATCAGAGGGTTCGATTGGTACCTGGTGATATCTTGACTTCAAGTTGATCTTGCTGAAATATTTTTCTCCCTTTCATTGGTCCAGAAGGTCATCAATCTATGGGATTGAGTACCTATTTTGGACAGTGATCTTGTTCAGTGTCCGATAGTCAATATAGAGTCTCCAAGTCCCATACTTCTTTTGTACCAACACGATTGGTCTCCCACCGAGTGATGAACTCGATCGAATTTGACCTTTCTACAACAACTCTTGAATTTTCCTCTTGACTTAATCATTCTATAGAATGAAGCATCGATAGATTGGTCCATTGTGTAATGACGCACCTGGGGTCAGATCGATGGAGTGCTTGACCTGACAATGCAGAGGAACTGCTACGGGGGAGGTGAAGATATCCTCATACTCCTCCATGACCTTGTCCATTTGTTGTTATCATGTGGAGGCACCTTGTCTCAAGGTCATGGCCATTGACTTCTTCTTTTATTGAGGGCGTATCTTCAGGAAAAAAAATTATTGTTTTTTGAAATTAGCTTACTGCATTGTTTTACAGTAACTAGAGAGATGGAAGTAGCCAAGGCTACCTATGGTATCCTGTACAAATTATTTCCTAATGTAAAAATAACAGCATGACGCGTTGACTCATACACAACATGTCACTTCCACAAGTGTGGTTGGCCTAATAATACATCACAAACATCAAGCATAGCAACGTCACATAATACCTCATTCATGAAGGGATTGATGTTGTATGGAAGGCAGCATTGTTGGATCATGCGCAGATCCCATCCTTGGTGAAGCCACCCAATGGTGTACAATTGTGGGTGTGTTGTGGTCGATAAGCCTAGCTGCTTCACGACCTCTACTACAATGAGGTTCTTTGGCTCTCGCTGTCGACAATGAACTGTAGTGGGGAACCCTTCACCCACATCTAGGAGTGGAAGAGACACTCCTTCTCCTCTGTATCTTTGGGTTCCTTCTTCTGGATCTTTGAGGTGGAGATAATGGCGTTGGGATCTGCATCAATAATCTGCTTCCCTTTACAATTCCCCTTGTCGGGCTCTGACTCAGAGTCAGAACATGCATCTGATTCTGAAGCTTTCAACTCTATCACCAATGATTGCTTGGCCCAACACTTTCTTGTGTTGTGGGTGGAGCTCTTATGGAACTAACATCACTTTCCTGTGTCCTTCTTCAGCTTTCTAGTATTGTACTTTGCTTGTGACCTTGATGGGGTGTCCTAGGTCATCCCGCCTTGGCTTTGTCCTTTTTTCTATGGTTTGGGGACACCTTTTCCTTGCTTCAGATTCGTAGACCCAAAGTCTCGCTTCTTCTGCTTAAAATTCTGCTCGATCTTGATGGCTTATCGATACGTCGTGCTGAGCGAAGAGATGTCCAGGAACTCCATCTCCTCATGGATGCATCTATGTAGGCAACTGCAATACTTGAGTACCAAATGTCTCCCACAATCCTTGATGCCCAACTTCGTGCGCAGGGTATGAAATACATTGGTAAACTCTGGCACATCTTGGTCCCTTCCCTGTCACAGTGTGATCCACTTTATTTATTTGTCCTCATAGCTCCCGACATGGTAGTATTGCTCCATGATGGCATCCCAAAATGAATTCCATGTGGGAGCGACTGAAAAAAGTGAGTTTGTACTTTCATCCTTTTGCTCACAATACGTTTCCCACCAGTCCTTGATGTGGGGGTGGCTTTGAGAAGAGAAAAGGTAATATTTTCTCGGCTGGAAAAATCATGAGCAAAAAGTATCCTTCTAATAGATTCAACCATTTATCCACATCATCTGCATCTATTTTTTCATCAAATATGGGAATGTCAAAGTTTAATTGTACCTTAAAAGGTGTAGAGCCTCCAGATTGGTTGTTAGATGTGGATGCGCCACCACTAGGAAATCATTGAAGGATCTCGGCAAATTTATCCATCATCGCGTTCCTTTGTTACTCGAGGGCCTCCTCGAGCAATATTTTGATAGGATCTCCTCCTCCCTCATCTTTCTTTCTTGCCTCCATGGGAGGTCGTCGTGATTTACGAGGCTGGTCTTGCAAAGGTTCGACCAGTTCGAGCCCTAACTACTTATATCCTGACCTCATTGGGGACATGCAAAGAAAAACAGAGAAAGAGAAGACTGCTCTAATACCACTGATCCAGATCTAAACAAGAATGCAACAAATTACAGATATAACAATAAATACAAAGACGCAGCAGAAATAACACTTCCTTTTATTAATGTAAAATAATGAAATATGCTTACAAACAGTATGGAAATGATACTAGCTCGATGATGGTAGTTTATCTCTAAGACGAGTTGCGGTGGCTACATGCCTATGAACTGTGTTACAATGAGGCTCAAGGGCCTTTTTATTATTGAAAAACAAGAGCAAACCCTAAACAACCAAAATCCTAACCTGAGGAGATGTAACACCAAGAGTTTATGGACCCTGTTCGGGTCAGTTGGGTAGCCAACTTTCCTATGTCGTGACTTGGTCATATTATCTCCATTTGACGTGCATGATACCCTGTTGGAAGGATCTCTCTGAGGACTACAACCAAAATAATGACATAAAAAAGTTTTTGTTAGTAGATTGCCAAAAAAATGTCATTTAGGCCCTCAAAATGATTCTGGAAGTTTTGGACCCAAAAAACTGCTAAAAACAGTAAACTGTGCTAAATTAAGGAAACTAAAAAACTGAAAGAACAATGTTGGGGGCTCATGTGGAATTGGGGGGTTGCCACCAATATCCACCTGGATCAATTTCCTACCCTACAATTGATATACACATTTACTATAGTTATCCAAGTTCATCGAAGGATGTGTGGTTACCCTTTCAACTTAAATTTTGTCTAAATCACTATGGTATTTATTAGATAATATCATGAATTAATGTACATGTTTTCATCCTCTAATAGTCTCTTATAATTTATATTTAATTTATCTACTAGTTGTATGTTGGATGTGTGTCTTAGTAGTCTCTGAGGGTCTAGTTAAATCATATTATCCTTTTCCATGGCATTGATGGTTTCCATTGGTATATCAAGGTATTTTTTATGAGTATTTAGTTTATATATACATTTATTACAGGGCTACCTAGATCTAAATACTTGAAGAAAAATACTTTTCCTATTATAACATTTCTAATTGGTCTATTACATTGACTATAGGAGAATGCTTTCTCCTTCTTCCCCTGTTCTTAATGCATTCCTATTTAACGAATCTTTTGTAGATAGGGAATTTATAGATATGTTAAACAAGAGGAATATTAACACATGGGTTTTTGAGTTATCCTAGTTTTATAAGGAAGTGTAAGCCTTTTAAGTTTCTAGCCCTTTATGATAAGGTGGCATTGGTTCAAGAACAAGTTATTCTTATGGAGGAGATTCCTCTTTGTCAAAGATTCAATCTTTGTTAGGTTCAATAATGAGAGGAGGGGATGAAAATACTTATGTAACCTTAGAATGTTTTCTTCAATATCCATATAGTTGGTTTGATAAGTCATCTCATTATTATTTACTTATTGACCTTGCTTATTGTTTGGATTAGGTGCTAGTTGGGTAGTTATTTGGGATTTCTTTAGAAATTATTGATTATCTCTTATTAAAAAAAAAATTGTGGAGGTCTAAGTAATTTATTTTGTTTTTTTCTTTTAGGTATCCATCCTTATAAAGGGTTATTCCACTAATAGTTTTGCATTCGAGGTTGAGATGAGAATTATTGAAAGGAAGAATTTAATGGTTGATGGTGGTTCTGATACTACCATTGGTTTTTCATTGGCTACCTAGGTTAATTAGGCTAGTACCAAGGTTTAGTATGAATTTGTGTGTTATACCCAACAAAATGTTGAGGATATGAGTAAGGCATACCTGGTTGGATAAGTTGGGATAATCCTTGTCTTATTTTATTGATGAAGCATAATTTTTCCCAAGGAAGAATCACAATTTTATTCATATTGAACAAAATTACATATTGTAGATGCTATAAAGAAAATGCATAAAACAATTGAACCTAGAATCCAAAAACAATAACAACTCATCAAAGACTTAGTAGAAATCTACTCTCATCTCCCTTCTTTTTTTTCCACTTTCCTCCAACCATTAGAGTTGGGAGTGGGAGATACAATATACATTTGAGTTTCTTTTACATTCGTAGGAAATTCTTTATCAGAATTTGAGTTTTCTAATGCCAAAACTCTTTTGGTGCCACTCCCTTTTCAGATGAGATTTTATCTACATCCTGCTTCTAAACTGAAGGCATTGGAAGTATGGAAGAATTATTTTCAACATCATTCTTTAGGATGGATTCTTGGGATTTCTGGACATTGTTGTTTGAATTTTTTTCTGGGATTTCTGCATCTTCTCGTACAACTTCCTCAGATTTTGAAAAATGGAAACCTTTTGACATTGGAGCTTGTCGCTTTTTCCTTTTTGGATCTGTTTTTTCTTGTGGACACTTATTTTTAAGATGTCGAGTTTGTAAACACATAGGACAATGAAAATCAATATTTTGATAATCAAGAGGTTGGGAGCACTTCAGATTATTGTGTAACAAAATAATTCTATCAAGTAAACCTTTATTGAGGTCTACCTCTACACATATTCTAGTAAAAGTGAAAATTTCTTTTGAGACTCTATTTGCATCCACTTTTAGAAACTTCCCCAAGGAGTTCCCTATTCCTTCTAATACTAAGTGATGCCAAAAAATATAGGCGAAGGTTATGTAACCAAACCCATACTAGCATTTTCGATACCACCGTGGTATTTGCATCAAAATCTGGGAACCAAGATATCAAGAAGAGACCTGCATTGCCCCAGAACCATGGTCCCTCATTTAATACATATTCTAGATTTGTTGTTGTGTCAAACTTTACAATAAAAAAACTTTTTAACATAAGTGAATTTCACAGTTTTCTGTCGACGTAGAGAAAATCCATTGATATAAGTTTCCCGATTTGGGCTAGAATCCATTAAATTTGCATATAATTACTCTTGCATGGAAATTAGAGTATAGTTCATTAACCCATGGAAAGTCGATTATGAATGCCAACACCTAGTTGATCTGCTCCACAGTATAGGGACCAGGAATATTAGGATTTTGTTTTGCATTAATTTTTGGATTTGTCTTCCTTTTAACTACATCCTTGAAATAAATTAGGCCTTTGGATCTAGATCCAGGACAACCTCCAAGAATTTTCATGTTCAAGATGATGGTTGAAACATATTCAATTCCATAATCCTGCAACTTGATTCCCTCTTGTAGAGATTTCCCTAGATAAATTAAATTTTGGAGTCTTACTGGAATACCCAGTTGTTCTTGAATATTTTGATTCAGATATTATACCCGATCGCAGATCTAAACCCTCATAAACACTCATTTCCCACTCAGTGTTTTAATAGATATTTTTATCAGTCCCCTTCAATCAGATCTGGGGGTTGGCAATCCAGGTCCATCCTCATATTGGTCTCAATTGGTAGCTTCGAGGGAAAATTTGTTGCATCACGCATCATGGTGCAAGAAGAATTGACCATTACTTCCCAGTATATCAGATATTTGTTTGTTGTATAGATCAATTTAGTCTCGGAATTGAGTCGTGGATTAAAAGCAAGTACAAAAACAATGATCCATATGTAGCTTGTGAGATCCATTGCAAACCTACAATCTTCATCTACATCTTCAAAAATCAATCATTGGATGAAGCCTATTTCAAATGGATCCGAGGCTTGATCATCAAATTTTGTCCCATTATGCCTCCGTATTATAAGAGAATATACTACTCCTCATCTGGATTTGCGAATCGTTTCGCTTGGAGCTCTTTCCCATGTACAAATGTTTTCATCTTTGCATTCAGATCCACGTGGGATGAACTAGATCTAATGTTGCAGAAATGGCTCCACATGAATCCATCAAAAAAGAGATCGAACGACCCAATGCCTTTGTAATCCGATCTATATCAATGCATCTAAAATACAATAATTCCACCCAATCGACATAAATGGTCCTTCTCTCATGGGCATCTCATTCATGCACAAACTCTTGAAAACTGCCCTGAAGGAATTTTTCCACTAGACTAGAAATCTTAGCTAGCCATTCATGTATCTGTCAGCATGCTTTGTGTTGGGTGTCAGAGACATTATCGATGATCAGATCCCAAGATTTAATGCCATAAGATTTTACATTATCGAACTTACTGACTAGGGTTTCTCTAGATCACTCCATCTTGGGTATAATAATTTTTTCCACACCTAGATTTGCGATACAAAAGTTGCCACTTCTACGAGTGACTGCAATAGAACCAACCCAATTCTCCAGATGGATTTCTTCCAAATCTATGAGTGGGTAAAGAAGACCTTATTCAAGAAATAAAACTTCAAGCATAAATATGGATGAAAGATCAGATTTGTAGTCCTTACACCCTTTGGTAGCCCTGCATTCCTTAGCATTGCCATCACTGGATATAGAAACCCTATCACAGACATAGACGACCATTATCGCAAGAATTAAATGGTTGATGTTGGTTCTGATACTACCATTGGTTTTTCATTGGCTAGCTAGGTTGATTAGGAGGATACCAAGGTTTAGTATTAACTTTTGTGCTATATCCAACGAAGTGTTGGGGATAAGAGTAAGACATACATGGTTGTATAACTTAGGATACTCCTTCACTTCTTTTATTGATGAAGCATAATGTTTCCACATTCTCCTAAAATCCCTAATAAGTAGTATTAATACCTAATAACGAAGGACATTTCTTACTTGTATATTTTTCTTCATAAATTACACAATTTTTTATGGTTTGATTGGGACATTCATTTCTTGATCTTATGAGCATTACGGACACAATAATTTGTCCCACAAAAAAAAATCAAACTCAAAAATGAAATTATCAATATCTTCTAATGTAAGGTCATGAAATGCAGAAGAGTAGAAGGATTGGTTTTGCCAATGGGGAATTAAAAAATTTCAAATCACTAACCTCCATATTTATCCATGCTATGGTAAGGTAAGGATTCTTCTCCTTCTTCTAATACATTTGTGAAAATTCGTACTCCCCCTTACAATATCTTCCTAGATTCTTTAATGTTTTATTAGATGTCTATTTCACAAACTTCTTGCTACCATTCTTGTTGAGTTGTACTTATTTTAGTAGTGACAAGTCTATCGCTTAGTCCCTGCATGCAATCTAATTAATTTTTCTTTCTTTTCGTGATTAAAAATGATGTGATGTATATAGCTCTTAGCACCTCGCCTACAACAATTCCCAAAGGTGATGGGCCAAGGCATTGCAAAAACTGTGTTGAACCACCAACTTGAATTTAAATTCTCAGTCTAAAATGTGCTACTTTGATGAAGTATTATGCACCGTATGTGAAAAACACACTAGCACAATCGAAGGTAAAGTTGAAGGTTAAATTGAATATTTTTTCCCTTTCCTTTAGTAGATTTTATTATGATCTTCACACCCTTTCTTGGAGGATGTTATCAGAGTCACTAAAGGAAAGGGACAAAAATATTCAAGTTAGCCTTTAATTTCAAATTTAATCTTCAACCTTGAAATGTGCTACTTTGATGAAGTATTATGCATTGTGTGTGCAAAATACACTAGTATAAACCAAGGTAAAGTTGAAGGATAAATTGAATATTGTTATCCCCTTCTTTTAGTACTTTTCTTATGACCTTCAAACCCTTTCCTAGAGGATCCTATAAGATTCAATATGTTGGATGATTTAGGGATGGTCTAGCAAAGATATTGGAAATAGTAAGTGCATGTATCATAGTCTAAAAATCCTCTTCTTTATCATGTTACTTAGGTGGCTTGCAAGATCCTATTCAATTTTGTGCTTCTCCTAGAAGAAAAGCATGCTAATTCTAGGAATGAAAGAACTATTATAATAGTAAAGAGGATTCCCATTCTTATCCATTTACCCTTTGTTTTCTTGCCCTCCAAGGTTGGTGGATTTACACTCTATCTACCCTAAGTCAAGGGCACCAAGAGAAGTGGGTAAGGAAAATGGTTTCCATTATGTTAGAGAGGAAGGAAGTAGTGATAAGGTTACTCATTTCTCCAAAAATATAAAGCAATTATCACCTTAGAATTCATGGGATAAGATTAAATATAGAGCATGGAAAAGAACGATAGAATATAATGAACATAAAGAAAATGGGTAGAAATTAAATCTCTAGAATTGGCATGTTGTAAAGTAAATATACTTGCTAGAAAACTAGAATTTAAGTTGCTGTAAAATAGAGTTCAAACTATATAGAAAACATGTGGAGCAGCAATGGGCTCCCCTCTTTCCCAAATCATAGCCAACCTATATATGGAATATTTTGAAATTGAATCCCTTAAAAGTGCTCCCTTAAAACCCAAATTGTGTAAAAGATTTATGGATGATACCTTCATCATCTCACAACATGGTAGGGAAGCTTTAGAAAATTTAAAAAAACATCTTAATAGTCTTTCCTCCTCCCTCAAATTCACCATGGAAGTAGAAGTCAATGACAACATTCCTTTCCTTCACATCCTTATCATCCGAAATTCTGATGGTTCCATATCTCACCAAGTCTATCGAAAAAGACCCATATAGAGCAATATCTCCATGCCACTTCTCACCACCATCCTAACAAAAAATTAGGATTCTAAACACTCTTGCAACAAGATCTATTAAAATCTCAGACAAAAATCGCCTTGATAAAGAAAAATCCCACATAATAAATGTGATGCAGGTGCATTAGGCTGAGCACATAAAAATGATAAGTTATTAGAGTGAGACCAAGAGCGTAGCAATGTTATGGATTGGTCTCATGTCAAGGCTATAATATTTAAAGTTTATTTGTGATTTTTTTTTATATTTAGTTAAGATTAGTTAGGAATATCTAGTTAAAATAAATGATTTTATAGCTAGTAGGTAGCTAGGGCTAAGGTAAATTGGTCCATATCCATGAACTCATTTCTTGGACAATTGCTTTTAGTTTTTGGGGAGAGAGGAGGGATATTTTTTGGGTGCTGGAAGTTTTTTTGTGAGATTGAAGTTAATTGAAAAACATTTCTTAGACGAGTGAATTTTTGTATCAACAAATCGAATTCGTAAGTGTGTGTGAGACAGTTTTTTGCATATCTATTTCTGAGCTTTGTGAACCATAATATCAATACTTGGAGATTGAAATTGATTTGGTCTTTAAACTGCTGTGTTGAATGAGGAATTCTTGCACTGTATTTTCGTTGTTATCTACATTTAAATGAGAAGCTTGAGAATCATATTTCAGTTAATCTTCTAATCCAATACTTTTTCATCCAATATTTTGTATTGGAAAGAGTCATTTTACATTACATATTTGAGAATACAGAGCACTTTGTATCAAGTCAATACAAGAAAGAAAATTTGTAAAGCAAAATCGTCATAAAATTTGCGGGTCAATTTCTAATTAAAGGAAGACAAATTTTGAAATTATAGGATCTAGATTTTGTGTAGAGTAGGGTCTATCTGGTAACTCACAAGTGATTTTCCAAAATGATCCATGGTTGGGGAGTTACAAAACGATCTTTAAACTGTGTTTTTCAGATTGTGTGGCTGGAAAAAAATGATTTGTTATTCCTCATGTAACAACACTATAGTTTGCTGTGAGAGCAATGATTTATTGTTCCTCTTGTAATAGCACTGTAGTTTACTGTGAGAGCAATGATTTGTTGTTCCTCCCATAATATCACTGTAGTTTGTTGTGAGAGAAATGATTTTATGTTCTTACTGTAACAAAACTGTAGTTTGTAGTGAGAGAAATGATTTGTTGTTCCTCCTGTAACAACATTGAAGTTTGTTGAGAGAACAATGATTGTTGTTCCTCTTGTAACAACACTATATGTTGTTGAAATAGCAGCCATCAATTTGTGGGCCATCAATTTGTGGTATTAGAGACTTAACATTTTTTGTCTCCATAGTATAGAGAGATGAATATGAGAGTAGGAAGGGCATGGCATCATGGAGGAAGACCCATGGGTAATGCAGAACTCTAGGAAGAGATAAGGAGACTGAAAATTCAGTTAGAAGCCATGGAAGTAGGGAGACAACGCGATCTTGAAGGTGGAGATGTTAGTGAGGCCAAAGAGGAAATTGAAGAAGAAGGAATAGCACTTGTGGAAGAAGCTACTGAGATTAAGTTGTTGAGAGCATTATTGGGCTCAAGCTTAAGGCCAAACCCTGAAATATCTATTTATGATGGCAGTTTGAAAGATGGGAATCTACTAGATTGGATCAATGAGATGGACAAGTATTTTGAGTATGAGGAAATTGATGACGATAAGGGAGTCAAGTTTGTTGTGACAAGGTTGAAAGGTCATGCTACACTATGGTGGGAAAATGTACAGGCTGAAGGAAGGAAGAAGGAAAAAACATTGATCAAGAACTGTGATAGAATGCTGGAAAAGATGAAGAGTAAGTTCTTGCCAAAGGATTACCAGCTAACTCTTTACAAATATTTGAAAAGTCTTAAACAAAAGATAAGGATAGTGAGAGAATACACCAAAGAGTGTAGAAGACCAATTTGAGAGTAGGCTATGTAGAAGATACCCCAGAAAAGACAACAAGGTATATCAATGGTTTGAGCCTAGATATTCAAGATGAAATCAACATACTTTCTCCAAGGACAATAGAGGAAGCATATCAGTGCGCTTTGAAGGTAGAAGAAAATATAGCTACAAAGCAAAGCTCTTGAAGAGGACATGGTTTTTCCAAAGGGAAAGGACAACCAAATGGAAGAGGAAATTTTTCTGCTCAAAAGAATGGCAAAGGAAACTCAAATCAGCAAGGGCAATCAGAGAAAGAAGGTGGTATTAGAGGAGGAAGAACTTGCCAAAGAGGTAGAGGTAGAGGAAGAGGCAGAGAGATTGTCTACAAGTTTTACAGAGGTAAAAAATTGGGTCAGCGATATTTTGAATGTCTTGAGAATGAAAATATGGGACAACGAGGTGCATACATAGCTCAAATCGAAGCAGTAGAAGCATAAGTACATGAGGTAGAGAACGTGCCATAGAATGGAGAGGTGTTGATGATGCACAAAGTTCTATTAAAACCAACAAAGGAGTCTGTTGAACCAATCCAAAGGAAATCCTTATTCAAGAGAATTTGTAAGGAAAAAGAAAAATTTTGCAAATTGGTGATTGACAATGGAAGTACAGACAATCTAGCTTCCCAAGTAATGATGGAAAAATTGGGATTGAAAAATATTAAGCACGCCACACCTAATAAGGTATCGTGGTTGCAAAAAGGAAACCAATTGTTTTTGCATGAACAAAGTGAAGTTGAGTTTCAGATAGGCAGGTATAAAGACAAGGTGCTCTATAACCTAATGCCAATGGATTCTTGTCACATTCGTTTGGGTCACCCATGGTAGTTTGATATGGAGGTCACACACGATGGAGAGCAAAATTGTTATAAGTTCAAAAAGGATGACATCAAGCACACTCTTGTACCATTGAAAGAGGAAGGTACAACTAAAAGAAGTAGCACAAAAGAACTGCTACTTGGTGGAAACAAATTTCTACAACATATGGAAGAAGAAGAGGTAAGATATGTAATGATTTCCAAGCCAAAGGTAGTACCTCTGCACACTGAAATTGTAGATTTACCTATTGAAGTTCAAGATATTTTGAATGAGTTTCATGACATTGTAGTTGATGAATTTCCAAGTGAGTTGCCACCCAAAAGAAGCATTAGTCATCACATAGACATGATACCAGGAGCAAGTCTTCTGAACAAGGCTGTATATCGGATGACACCCAAAGAGAATGAGGAAGTGAGGAAGCAAGTCCAAGAATTATTGGATAAAGGATTAATAAGACAAAGTTTGAGTCATGTTCTGTACCTACAGTACTAAGTCCAAAGAACGGTGGAGAATGGAGAATGTGCACTAACTCTAGAGAAATCAGCAAGATCACCATTCGTTATGGGTTTCCATTCCATGGATGGGTGATATGATAGATTGCTTGGGTGGAGCAACTTACTTCTCAAAGATTGACCTGAAAAGTGGTTATCATCAAAATTTGGATCAAAGAAGGAGACGAGTGGAAGACAAATTTCAAGACTAATGAAGGCTTTTACGAGTGGATGATCATTCCATTTAGCTATCAAATGGACCTGGTACCTTTATGTGACTGATGAATGAAGTGTTGAAGAAGTTCATTGGTATGTTTGTCATTTTTTAATTGGATGCCATTTTAATTTTTAGTCAAACTAAAGAAGAGCACTTAAGATATTTGAAGTATGTTTTAGAGAGATTGAAGCAAGAAAAGCTATTGATTAACATGAAGAAGTGTTCTTTTATGAAGAGTGAGCTTGTATACTTGGGTATTTTCATTTCTAAGGATGGCTTGAAAATGGATCCGGAGAAGATAGAGGTAATTGTAAACTGGCGCTCACCTAAGAACACTTTTGAGGTGAGAAGTTTTCATGGGTTAGCCAGCTTCTACAGAAAATTTATCAGGAATTTTAGTGGCATTTGCACACCTATCATTGACACCATCAGGAAGAATAGGCATCCATTTTATTGGACAATGGTAGCAAAAAAAACCTTCGACTATTGAAGAAGAATATCACTGAGAAGTCGGCGTTGAAGTTCATAGACTTCAATCAGCCCTTTCAAGTGAGATGTTATTCCAGTGGGAAACCCATTGGAGTTGTATTTAACCAAGAAGATAATCCCATTTCATATTTCACTGAGAATTTAAATGGGTCGAAACAGAAATACTCTTCCTACGACAAAGAATTTTATGCAGTGATTCAAGCTTTGAAGCATTGGAAGCATTACTTGATGTTTGCCGAGTTTGTTCTATACACAGATAATTTTTTCTTACAATACATTATGCAACAAGATAAGTTAAATCATAAACATGCGAAGTGGGTGGAGTTCCTTCAAAATTTCACTTTTGTTTTGAAGCACATTAGTGGCAAGGAAAATAAGGTTGTCAATGCCTTGAGTAGGGGATGCTTAATCATGCAAGAAACTCAAATACAAATTTTAGGCTTTGATTATTTGAAGGAGTTATATGACATTGATGCTAATTTTAAATAAGTTTTTATAGCATGTGAAAATATAGTCAATAGGGACATCAGACCATTGAAAGAGTTTATGTTGCAGGATGGGCCATTGTTCAAGAACAATCAGCTATGTATTGCCAATGGCTCAATGAGGGAAAACTTGGTCCAAGAAAAGCATAATGGTGTGTTAGCTGGACACTTTGGTGTTGAGAAAACACTTGGGCAGCTAAGCCACTTCTATTTTTGGCATAATATGAAGGCAAATGTACAAGGGTACATGAGTAAGTGTAGGGTTTGTCAACATGCGAAAGGGAGAACTGAGAATGTTTGACTATATATCCCATTACCCATTCCCAACAAATCTTGGGATTCAGTGAGTATGGACTTTGTTCTAGGTTTATCGAGAACTCAATGAGGTAATGATTCAATCCTTGTAGTTGTGGATATATTTACTAATATGGCTCATTTCATTCTATGTTTCAAAACTAGTGATGCCACCCATGTGGCTAATTTATTTTTTGATGAGATTGTTCGTTTACATGGTTTTCCAAAAGGTATAATCTCTAACAAGGACACAAGATTCACTGAACATTTCTGGAGGACCTTGTGGAAGAAAGTTGGCACTAAGCTAAATTTTAGCTCAGCCTATCATCCACAGTGTGATGGGAAAATAGAGGTTGTAAACAAGAGTTTGGGTAATTTGTTGAGGAGTTTAGTAGGTGACCGACCAAAGAAATGGGATCATAGGCTATCCCGTGTCGAGTTTGCATATAATGACTCACCAAATAGGACCACATAAAAGAGTCCATTTCAGATATTGTACAACATGCATCCGAGGGGAATTTGTGAGCTAAGAGACTTGGGAAAGCTTGAGAATAGAAGTGTTCATGGAGAGGATTTTGCAAGAACCATGCGTGAGCTGCATGAGCAAGTAAAAAAAAGTTTACAAGATACAGGAAACGACTACAAGCAACGAGAAAAGGTACATAAGAAAGAGGTAAACTTTGAAATGGGAGATGTGGTCCTAGCTCACCTAAGAAAGGAGAGGTTTCCAAGGGGAGAACATAAAAAATTGAAAATGAAGAAGATAGGACCTTGTAAGATCCGCCGCAAGTTTTCAACGAATGCTTACGAGCTAGATTTACCTCGAAGAATTGGAATTCCACCCATTTTTAATGTATCAGATTTATATCCCTACACAGTTGTTGATGCAGATCAAGCTTCTGCGAATCTTGACCGGGATGAAGGAAAGGAACAATATTGGCTGAAGAAAATGCCTGTACAAAAGAATTTAGAGGCCAAATAGATTTTAGATACACATGTTGCCAAGAAGACCTGAAGGAAACAATACTTGAAATATCTTGTGAAGTGGAAAGACCATCCGATGGAGGATTCTACTTGTATGGATGAAGCAACACTACAGAATGCAGGTCATTCTATAGAAGTTCTTATGAGAAAGAGCTCCTAAAATTTTCTTTCTTGGGGAGTCTGATGCAGGTGCATTAAGCCGAGCACATAAAAATGATAAGTTATCAAAGTTAGACCAAGAGCCTAGAAATGTGATGGATTGATCACATGTCAAGGCTAGAACATTTAAAGTTTATTTGTGAATTTTTTTTTATATTTAGTTAAGATTAGTTAGGAATATCTAGTTAAAAGAAATGATTTTATAGCTAGTCGGTAGTTAGGGATAAGGGGAATTGGTTCACATCCATGAACTCATTTCTTGGAAAGTTGTTTTTAGTTTTTGGGGAGAGAGGAGGACCATTTTTTGGGTGATGGAAGTTTTGGTGTGAGATTGAAGTTAATTGAACATCATTTCTTAGACAAGTGGCTTTTTGTATTAGCAAATCTAATTCATGAGTGTGTGTGAGACATTTATTTGTGTACGTGTTTGTGAGGTTTGTGAACCATAATATTAATATCCAAAGATTGAAATTGATTTGGTCTTTAAATAGCTGTGTTGAATGAGGAATTCCTGCACTGTATTTTCTATGTTATTTACATTTAAATGAGAACCTGGAGAAGCATATTTCAGTTAATATTCTAATCCAGTACTTTCACATCCAATATTGTGTATTGGAAAGATTCGTATTACATTACATGTTCGAGAATACAGAGCACTCTGTATTGAAACAACAAAAGAATGAAAAATCATAAAGAAAATCATCATCAAATTTTTGGGTCAATTTCTAATCAAACGAAGATGAAATTCTATCATCTGGAATTTGGTTTTTGTTTATAGAAGGGTTTATTTGGAAACTTGTGAGCGATTTATGAAAAATATGTTTGGTTGGGTAGGTACGAAGGGATCTTTAAACTATGTTTTTAAAGACTACGTGACTGGAAAAAAACAATTTGTTGTTCCTTGTGTAACAACATTGTAGTTGTTGTGAGAGCAATGATTTGATGTCCCTCCTATAACAACAGTGTAGTTTTATATGAGATAAATTATTTTTTGTTCCTCCTATAATAGCACTATAGTTTGCTGTGAGAACAATGATTTGTTGTTCCTCCTGTAACAACACTGTAGTTTGTTGTGAGAGCAATGATTTGTTGTTCCTCCTATAACAACACTATAGTTTACTGAGAGAAAAATGATTGTTATTCCTCCTGTAACAAAACTCTAAGCTGTTGAGATAGCATCCATCAATTTGTGGGCCATCAAAATGTATTTTTTAAAAATAGATATAAAAAACATCAAATCATGATAGCTCTGAATAAAGCCAACACAAAAGCATGTCCTAAAAATAAATAAAAAATTGGATGACTTTAATGGTAAGGTAAATCTTCCATATATACTTAGGAACACTGATAAAATCGCTCATGTTCTAAAAAACATAGTATCATGACCACCTTTAAACCTATAAATACAATCCAGAGTCACCTCAATTCTGTCAAAGGTCCCATTGATCCCAAGTGCCAAAAAGGAGATTATATCGTTCCTTGTTCTTGTGGTATTCCATATATTCGAGAGACTGGTCGATCTATCAAAACTCATATCCTTGGACATGCTAATAACATAAAACATAATAAATTAAAAAATGTTTCTCTTGCTGAACCTTCCAATACTACCAAGCATCACAAATGCATTGAAAACACCCACATCCTTGCCAAAATTGACCACTATTTCCACAGAAAATTCAGAGAAGTCGTCAAAATCAATAAACATCCTAAAAACCTAAACATGTATGAGGGATGGAGCATAAGCAAAAATGGGATCCCTACATTGAATTCCAATTCCAAAACTTTTAAACTCCATACTTTATTTTTCTATCATTTCTTTGATTATTTTTACCTACCTATTTTACTATAATTCCTCATATATATAGTTTAATAAATTAATCAATCTTATTATTTTTCAAATTCATTAACTATTCATTAGCAAAACTTCAAATTATTAATTTAAAAAAAGTATTAAGCATATCTATTAATTATGATTATAAACACTCCAATTTTTTACTCTCATTATTTTATTAATTTCATCCACATTAAATCTCTCACATTTATTCCAAATCCCTCATAAATATTTTAATGTATTTAATAATATTAATATGTACAATTCATGGATAAAAATGATTTTTCCTATTAATAAATTTAATATACACACATGCACATTATGTTCTATTATTCACATTATTTTATTAATTTTAACATTTCTCTTAGTTTTTTAATATTATCAATTAAACCTTTCTTAATGAATTTCATTGTTAGCCAAATTCTTTCATTTAAAACATAAAATACATTTCCCTATTTACCATACCAAGGTTGAATAAGTTTTCCACATATTTTTTTTCGTGATGGTGAATCTTAGTGGCAGTTTCGAAATGTTGATTTCAAATCAACTTGAATGAGATGGATCGGGAAACTCAATTACAACTAAAAAATAGCTTATCTTATTGGACCAACATGCATTGAAACCTCTGTAGGAAATCATTTTTTTTTATAGGAAATGATACACAACATAAAATAACAATGAAATTAAATAAAAACAACTACAAAAATAAAATATAATAATAAACAAATATCCACTATACAACCCTGAGTGGGCAATATGAAAGGACTCTATAAATAACCTAAAGAAAATACTAAGATCTTGAAATTTGTAAACAAAAATTTTCATTATCCAAATCAGTTCTAACAACAAATTATACATGAAAAGTTCAGATACACTATGTACAACGAGAGTTATTAATGTTTAAAATAAAATATTAATGAACTACTAACTCCTAGCCATTATCTACACAAATTTGATTCATCAATTAGCACTATAATCATTCTTTTATTGAAGGTCTTTTGTTTCCAAGGTCCTTACAATAAAGGATCTTTGTTTCAAGGGTCAATTGCCTTCCATAATTTGATCTTCCTCAATTGGAAAATTGAACTAATATATTGTTGATTGGATGTATTGAGCATGATTTGAAGGTTAAAGATGGAGCATAGTCCCTCTTTTGTATTAGTTCTAGGTTGATGAAGGTTGTGCTTATAACTTGACATTCTTGAACAAATAATTAGTACAATTTTAGAAGTGTATGTGTTTGTGAAAAGCATAAACTAGAATAAGGCATATCACGCAACTCCACATTAAATATATCACACAATAATCAATGAACAAATCCCAAGATGTTTATACTATTCATATTCAAATAATGTCTTTAGTTTATATGAATAGGTCATATCATCTACAAAATGCGTCTCAAAGTTCCTTAATTTATAGGCCCATCATGTGGCATCCACTCAACGTCATGGTGGTCATCATGGTAGAACAACCTACATGAGGTATAACTTATATATACAATCTCGAATTGAGGTAGTGTTTGCTCCATTGGAAAGATATAAGTGTGTAGAATAATTTTGAAGGCATGAAACATTTCTTGCAAAGTTTTGACTCCCAAAATGTTCATTTAATTCCTTTAATGGGATTTATAATCTTTTATACCTCAAATCACCAAAGTGACTATTGGCCCTAAAATGGATCCTATAAGCCAATAGTTCCAATGTGTCTACTTAGAAAGTAGTAAAATAGATGAAAAATCATATAACGATCCATTTCAAATAAATGGAAGTGATAGTAACACAAATCATGTTGAAATGCAAAGCATTTCTTAGCTTATCATAGTGTGTGTGACTGAGGAAATAAGTATTAGCATAGTACAAATAAAATGAACAACGAGAGACAACAAAACCAAAGCAAGTGACCCAATATATTGCATGTTGGCTTAATTACATAATTCTATTCCATTACATTGGAATAGAGAGGAGGAAACGATCAAAGAGATGCAAAGATAAAAGTTCTCACTATGACAATAGTTTTGTCAAGTTTTATCCTTCCAATACATATCACCACAAAACTTTATGAGTATCGTACATAGTATGGAAGCTATTACAACCTAAAACAATGCAATTTTGACCATTCATATTATATAATGAATAATTTTGTATATCTATGCAACAAGAGGGTGAAATACCATTATTAATACAATAACCCCAAAGTGAACATTGGAACTAACAAACATTTATATAAGGAAGGGATTCATCCAATGTTATGGGTGTCAATATGTGTGGGTTCAATTTGAATATTTGGCTTATTTGGCACACTAACAACCTCAACTACAACATCCCATTGATATTTCCATGAAATAAGGGGCTACGTCGATAGGGTTACATGAGTGCTAACCCATTAATACTAATACATAGATGTTTTTTTTGAAGAATAACCTGTGACAAATTGAAGATTCAGGGCAAGGAAAGGGGTAGGGTTATGTCATGGTTGAGGAAAACATGACATGAAGCAAATTTTAATCGCAAAATGATGTTAGGAAATCATAGTTAGCCATGATAAAGGATTCACATGTCTATGCTAATTGATACATGAATAAATAATATCCATGTATTCTTTTCATCATGATTTGCTGATATTCATGTGGATTAAGATATAGAGGACTAGAATGTCCACTACATTTTTATAGTAAGCCCAATTCCTTTTTTTCAATTTCATAATTAACTTGGCTTATAACGATTTCTCCTTTCCCTTTTTAGGTTTAGTAACTTTTGTGGAAGTAGTTTACTTGAAACATTTTGCATTAGTGGTCTCATGTAGAAAGGATTCCTTTTAATAATTTTAGAATGGTACCTCGATAGATATTTACATTTTGAGTTTGTATTATTATAAAGAATTAATATATGAGTTAAACATATATACATTTGAAAAAAAATATAGTTGGATTCTTACCATGGAGATTAACAACCACTTTACCATGGAGATTCTTAACTTGTATATAGTATTTTTTACAATACCATGGGCCAATACCATGGATTTCTAAAACCATATGCCAAAAATACCATAGCTCATGTTAATATGACACATGTTGATATGACATTTTTTTAATTAATCAATTTAATTAAAAAGGCAGAAAGAGTATAACTACTTTTAAGATAAATCTCAACCTGTGATTTGTGACTACTACTTAGTATATTCCAAAAGAAATTATGGAGGTTAAATCCTTTCCATCCACATAATAATTATTGATAAAAAAAGTAAAGTTATAGAAGTTGTATTTCAAAATGAAAACCTTCCTAAAAATATGTTGTAAAAACTTATTAAAACAAATACTAACAATAGTGAACATTGCAAATGAATAAAAAGTATTAACAATAGTGAATATTACAAATTAATATATAGTATATTTGTTATATGTTCTGAAAGGTTTTCCAACATATTTGATCGCCTAATTTGGCTATAATGAGGTTGGGATTTGTTGGAATCGCTAGTAACAATACAATTGCCCGAGGCTTTTTTCAAAGTGTTGAATCCAAATATGTAATCAAAAGTCCATTTTAACCAAAAACAGTAAAATGTATAATAATTAGACAGCACCATCAATAATGCACAATTGCTAGAAAGAAAATGTTTTGGAATGTCCCATATTATTCATAATAAATATTAACAATAGTGAATATTACGAATATTAATGAACAACTGTGAGAAAGAAAAAACTATGTGTGGGTGGTTTTGGAATGTTTGATCTTTCTGATGGATGCTCCATCCTTAATTAGAGAAAAACGAAGCTAAACTATAAGAAAAGAGTCCCCATGAGAAGATTTTCATAACTATTAATTAGTAAGTAATTCGTAAAGTTACTATTAATATTTATTTTAATAATTTGATTATTATCTAAGTATCCATATTCTTCTTAGGAACCACACTCATGTGGAGTATATGCCTATGTCAATACTGTTTATGGATATTTTTAGTCTAGTCCAAAATGAGAAAATTTTTGAGGTTTCTTTCGAAAGACACAAGCTCATCTCGTAAGCCTTAGATCATGTCAACTCCAATTGGAGTCCTCCATTAGCTCATTTCCTAGAGGCTTGGCCTAGAAATTACTACAAATACTCATTGGAAAACTATTATTCAAAGATTGATAGGTATTCTTCTGTTGTTTGGATATGTAGTGTAAACAACAATCACCTAAATTCTAAAATATTAGCACGCACTTAACAGCTTCAATCCTTTTGTAGGCTTGGTAAGGATAAAACAACTTTTATGTCTGAGCATTTTTTCATGCAATATGAGAAAAATCTTCATCAATGCCTAACGAATTTGGCCACAACTCCTCTAAACTATTCCATGCTAAGCAACTCATGTTGGAATCAAGTTTCATCTCCTACTCTCATCTCTCTCCCTTATTTTCTCTTCTTTCTAGTTTGTTTGGACTGTACCTACTATATATCCACTTCAATGTCTTGGGATCTAATGTTGATATGTGGTTGTCATTGATGTCAATCCAAGCAGCACCATGAAGATTCCCCACTTTTTCGACTAATATGACACAAATCAGCTTTTTTGGTGTCAAGATCATCCTTGATAAATTATCCTTATGAAGCTGTTTTTGGGGATATGTGGCACGCCACAAGAAGCCTCATGGTTTGTGAGTTATGATAGTTTGAAGCCAATGGACCAAATTTTGTGGAAAACCCCAAAAGGGTTGGTGATGTGCCAGCTACTCCTTGGTGAAGACATATTTTCAAGAAATATGGCTCTTCTCTAATGAATAGAATAATTACAAAAATGATTCTTGGTGTTTTTACAAAACTATTCTAAAGAAAAATAAATGAATGGTTTTTTGGAGGTATTTGAAATTTCAAATTAAAACCTACATAGGGTTCTTCCCTCCATAACTAAAATTTCCAATTCAAAAGTTATCCTTCACAATAGCAATATGTTGCCTCTCATGGAGCCCCTCCTATGTCTATAACAAGAAGCCACACTCACCTCCAAAGGCATGGATATTCAATGATTATCTTGAGTCTAAGGTCTAAAATATTTCAGCCCTTGAGGAGGAAGTGTAAGATCAAAATATAGGGTTCTTTTCTATTTTTTATTCTCATTTTGCGGATTCGTTTTGTCATGATATCTTTTAGGTGAAGTGATCGAGTTTGTGAATGCAACATTCTATGACTGAAGTGGCTCAAAGAATACTGAAAGTTACAACTCACTGAAATTCCAGGGCTTCATTGATTCAACGACCATCTTTTTGCAAATAAATATTGTGTCATTACATGATCGATTACCTAAATTAATCAACTAATTCTTGATGATGGTGAAGGTTTGATCAAAGCCCAAATAGCCTTCGGCCTTATCAAGCATCTTATCAAGTATTATAAAACAAAAACCCAATGAATTATTATGGTTTCTACCTCAGGAAAAGAGGAATATCTTAAGGCCTTGGCTTTGTATAGAAAGGTTCATCTTCTGAAGCAGCTAAGTAGCCCTGACCTGAACCATAAAACCTGCATCTTATTTATTACATACTAGTATAATTTTTGGACTCGTGTATGCACTAACTTGTGTCCCTGAATTCTAAACTTTAGGACACCTAAGGCTTTAGCTTGGTAATCACTAATAAAATTATGGGCATATGTTTTATTGAAGGCTCCACAACCATCAAATATTTTCCATATTTATGGTTAAGATGGATCTAAGGCTAACAATGAATTAGGGTTGGAGCGTCATTATTATTATCCCTATGAATCATATATATATATCTATATATATATAGATATATATATATATATATATATATATATATAGAGAGAGAGAGAGAGAGAGAGAGAGAGAGAGAGAGAGAGAGAGAGAGAGAGAGAGAGAGAGAGATACATAACCATTCGTCTCCCCTATCTAAGGTTATTAAGAGAAGTGAAGTAAGTTTGATGAAATTAATATCATGGAATGGTGTAAGTTTGTAGAACTCAATGCACTGTTTGACCATTAATCAAGACAAAACATATCAAATTACGACATCAAATTGAGGACTATTTGCAACTATGACATTTCAAGAATAATTCAAGATTGAAGACTGTGATTTATCTTAAGCAGAAAATGTTCCTGAAGTGTTTGAAAGGCCAATCATTCCATCATACTTGTCAACTCAACATCTTAAGAATAGCAACATTTACATTCAAGGTATGATTTATTCTTGTAGACCATTGATTTCATAGCCACAGTTTTGAATTCCTTATCTAAAGGTAGAATCTAAAATTTCAACTGGGACTGAAATCATTTGATGATGAAGATAAGATTATTTGAACACAAGTATACATATGTGTGACATCCCTTTTACAGTCATTAGTTTAGAATAATAAGATTAGGTAGTTAAGGTTTCAATGGTCTACTTCACTAACTAAAGTACACAAAATTAGAGTTGGTTGTAAATATTTGAAGTGTCTTGATATGGAAGGATGGCTCAATAAGTACATTCAAAGTGGCACACCTTGAAAAGTGGAAGGTATGTTATACTCGATAGTCTTGACGTTTCTAAGTGTAATTCTTCCCATTATCCGAAGCTAAATATTTGTACAAGAATATGTTTCATATCTTCATGGTAAGGATATCATCATGAGCATTGGGCTTGTGATCAGAAGTTCATTTCCATAGTCTCGCTTACTTAATTAGTTTGGCTACAACATCTCTTCATTATGATATAAGGAGCAGTTAGGGTATCATCTTGTAAAGTTGTAAAGGTTGAACATTTCCATCATTCTCTACATTAGTGGAGGCAAAGAATTTTCATCATTATTAGCACTTTAGTTTGGAAGAAAGAGTTACTTATCAATAGTAAGTGATTTGTCAGGGTTGTGTAGTAAGGGTATCCATATTTGGGATTTCATTTTTATATTTTTGCTAATGTAAGTGGGTCATTCTCCCTCGTATGGGAGCCCATAATAGTTAAAGTTTCTTATTTTCATTTTCAAGATGGTTGGGTGGTGTTAGGCTAGTGATTAAAGTCACCTTCAGGTTTGAGCATGAAAACTCTTCATGGATCGTGGTAGGGTGGTGCTCCGACGAGTTGGAGCTTGCTAGGGTGTTGGAGCATCCTTCAACACACCGCTAATAAAACCATGGCATTCGAGCATCCTTCTAGTTGGAGATGGAAAATTGAATGCTTTTCTATAGTACCAAGGAGTTGGGGCTTTCTTTCAGTTGGAGCTGAAGCATTTTGATGTACTCAAAAAATTATTAGAAGAGATTTCCATGGTTTTTGACCCAGAGGGGGTTTTCCACCTCAAAATTCTTGTGTCTACTATTTATTGTTTATTTATGTTTTCAGTTACTGTTGAAGATTAAATAATGCTCTAAAAAGATTAATAAGATACTAATTTCTAAAAAATATTGATTCACCCCCTCTCAGTATTTCCAACATCCAATATATGGCCCTACTCCTTGGGGATATTCATCTGTTGGCCTTGTCTCGTGTCCTTTTCTATATCTCTCACTATGCCTCTTCCTTCACTCTCTAGAAACCATTAGTCATGTCCCCCAAAAGTGGCCATCATTGCCACTTTATTTATCGCTCCTACTTCCCCTTTGCATGGGCCTCCCTTAGTATTCTAAAGCTAACGCCTCCCCTATGTTTTTCCTCTACCACCTGTTTCTAACTAGACTTTTCTACATGCCTTATAAGGTCACCAATGTCTCCAGGGGAGCGAATTACTACAAAGAACTGACCGACTAGGGAAGTATGCATATGCACCAACTATTGGAGGAAACAATGACCTTATTTCTTGAGCTCACTCTCGGCCCCATCGAAAATGAATTCACCCATGCTAAGGGAGAAGGAACCTCTTCTAGTAACCAACTCTTGGACATAGACATACTCAGTGAGATGGAAAATTGGGTACTAGATATTGGGCATACATGGGTTCGTTTCAACTAGTACATGCAAAAAGTAGATTTATATTGGCACATGAAATTACTCCTTGGAATAGCCTTATTGGATAAGCATGAGCATTGATCTTACCTCCTCCAATTTATTAAGCACCTCCATTGCCACATGAAGGATCTCGACCAATGGATGGAACACATAGAGCGACACTGTGGCATCCCACCCATAATTGGAGGCATCCGAGGTAACCACAATGATCCCATCCAAGTTGCAACCACAAATTTTGATCCTTCCACTTAGTTTTCTATTATGTTTTTGATTTGCTGGTTTCTAGCTCCTACTACTCACTTCTAAGGTCACTTATGGTCACTTTTCAATTTTTGTATGTTTAGTTTTAGTTCTGTTAGTGCTTTAACATCATTTGCCTCTTTGCACAATGTTATAATTTGGATTTGGCATGGTCTTCCTAGTGTAAGAATTAGGGGATTTTTTCAAGAATTATCATGTTATCCAATGTTTACAAGGAAATACAATTTACCCCACAAATTTTTTTATTATTAATTTTTCACAATGATGATTCAAATGGAACCATAAAAATCTTCTTACTCGCAACAATTTTTTTAATATTTTAGCTTTATACACAAGCTTTTCAATTTGATATTAAAGTAAGGAGGCACCCTAAAAAGCTTCCCACTAACACTTTTTTCTAATATTTAGCTACATACACAAGTTCTTGAATTTTGTAATAAAGCAAGGCTTCCAAAAACCTTGGATGTAAAGGCTTATTGTATCTATCATTTAAGAGTGGGGATAAAAGCATTTCCTCTAAGTTTGAGAACATTATGATTAACCACATTTTATCCCAAGTTGTATGGACTTATTTTTGGAAAAGATTAGCCTTTGGCTTAAAATCCATGGTAAAATAGCTATAGGACAAGCTAGTTTAGGAGATATCATTCAATTGTGGACCATCTTGTTACTCTTAAGATTACTGTAGAGGAATGCCACAAAAATAACACTGATATCTTTTGTTGTTTTCCTTAGTTTGGACATGTTTTTGACACCATTACTAGAACAAATCTATTGAAGGGGCTAGAGGAGTTAATGGTTTCCATTAAGTTGAGGTTTATTGTGACAAGCTTGTATGAGATTGTTATTGCTAATATTAGGACCACTAAGAGTTGGTTAGAAGAAGTTAAATGTAATATCAGAGTGAAGCAAGGATTTTCCTTATCACCTACCCTTCTTTCTTATACCTGATAAGCTAGAAGAATATTTGGAAGATGTAGTGTTGGCCCCATGTTCATTGGTATGGTCATAACTATTCTTCTTTATTCTAAGGGTATTGTTCTCTGGGCATGGAGCCATTACAATCTTGTCAAGAAAACAAGAATCCTCCAAAAAACAAATCTCGAAAAGAAGTATGACTATTAATATTGACAAAACAAAAGTCATGATAATTAAATTTGAAACGATCACCCATGACAACAACTCCTTGCACGAAGTTCCTTGATACGAATATCCAGGAATCAATATCCATCATAAACTTAATTGGAATTATAGGATTGAGAAAATAATAAATGGAGGTTCAAAAACTTATCATGGGCTTGAAAATAGTTATAAGTTTATGGATCTTTGGATTTGGGATAAAAAGAAGCTCAAATGATAAATGGAGGTTCAAAAGCTTATTATGGACTTGAAAATAGTTATAAGTTGATGGATCTTGGATTTGGGATGAAAATAAGCTCCTCTTTGAAACTCTCGTCATTGGTGTTATTATATATGGATGCGAGGTTTGGTATTGCAATATATCAAAAGAATTGTGGTTAAAGACTTAGTATTTCGAAAAGTAGGTTATGACCTCAAACCTCAAGATTAAACGAAGTATTCCCCACCCTATCCTCCTCATTAAACCAAGTCTTTCCCTTATTCAAAGCATGGTCACCACTAGGTATCTTATGTATAAGAAGTTATACAACATGGATGCCAAGAGGTTTCTTATAATATTGACTGTTGTTAATATTTGTTTTAAGGAATTTAGACTTCTGTGATCCATAACATTGTTTAGATAATCTTCGGCAAAATCACATAACCAATCTTTTGTCGACGCGTTTCGAACCAACCAGTGTGGTTCATCGTCAGGACAAGTTGAACCACACTGGTTGGTTCGAAACGCGTCGACAAAAGATTGGTTATGTGATTTTGCCGAAGATTATCTAAACAATATTTGTTTTAATAACTTTTAACAACAACTCTTCCGTGACTCAAACAACCATCTTGCGATTTTTTAGTTTTAAAAATCTTCCCACAAGAACTCCTGTTAGCTTCCTATCTTTGCGATGAGGGGTGATGAGGGGTGGAGTGTCAACTCTAAATGTTGGACATTTCAAAACCACCTACATATCTCTCTCATGACCATTCTTTTCTAACATTTTAGCTTTATTTGGATGTGATGATGGATGGAGTGTCCATTAGAAGGATAATAGGTTTCAAAACCACTTGAAAGTTCTTAAATAATTAAATGTCAATGCAAAACTGTTAACTAAATGTAAATGAATAGTTAGATGGCAACGCAAAATATATGAATGGATAGCTACATGTCAAATGCAAAATCTACTTTGCTAGCAACAATGCATTACTACATGCATGAAGTCATTACCGCATATTAACTACTTATATAGATATTGATGGTGTTAGATCGTCTCCTTATCTGGATTGAATCTGGGTATCCAATCTCTCAGATAAAGGCCTGCCGAATTAAAGAAGTATGGTCCGCCCACTAATATTCTGTGCTTATCCTCCAGGCAATAGAATATTACGGTGAAGAAACCCTTCGGCCCAAGCTGAAGGGTAACATCCCCCTTCGGCTTCCATTTCGCCGCTATCCAACCATTGAGAGCCTTTTCAGTAGGCCAGAACCCTATGAACTTCCCAATGATGGCGTGATCTCGCATGAAGTCTATTCTTGCATCTATCTTATCTCCTGGTAATTCCACTCGTGGTCTTTCCTTGGCTACAGGTCTGCATGTTGATGAGGTGACTTTCAAGTTTTCTTCCGTATTGTCAGAACCTTTCTGGTGCTTCCCTTCCCTCTCTCCACTATTTTCGCTTTCTTTTTTGCTGTCCTGGTGAATTTTCCTTCCGTTCAAAATCTCATTATCCACTGATCCAAAGACTACTCCGTGCGCCGTGTTCTGCTGCGATGGGGAGGGCCCAGAGGCCCCCCCCTGCAGCTGAGCCATAGGGAGGCCCTGACGCGATGCAGGTCAGTACCGCTGCCGCAATGCTGCTGTTGCAGAGATGGCTTGTCTGGAGCTTGACGGCTCCGTCACAGTATCGTTCCAAACCATTGCGAAACCCTAGCAGAGCGCCCTCTCGTGTTAGATCATCTCATAGAAAAATCCTTTGTCGATTATGTTACATGCTACACCTATCACTTCTTTCTCTCCTTATTTTTTTTTTTTCCAAAAAAGCTCTGAGTATTCCATAAATAGTAAATGCTACATAGCCACTTACATAAACTAAATATAGATAGATAGTTAGATTTCAAAATAGTTTCCACTTACATCAACTCATTACCACACATTAACTACATATTCAAGTTGATGATAATGCCCAATATTTTCCCATTAACACTATCCACTTGATTTTTTTTACCTTTAACCATTCTAAATAGTCGTTCACTTTAATTAGAAAACAACTTGATTTGACTCATTTCCACTAATATTTTAATAATATTTGTTTGAATTACCTATCTTAGGAGATGTAAAACCACTCCCCAATGAACATCAAAAAAATATTAAGAATCATTTATACTGCTAAATTTACCCATTATTTCTTTGAATCACCCTTTGGGAAGGGCGTAGTCTAACCAGGCGGAGGAATTGCCCATGAATGGTAACTAGTCGGAAAACATTTCGATTCAGATGATGGACAATGACAAGCAACGGTTGAGTGAGATAGCTACCTCAATGTGCAGACCCATCTGGCATCCAATAACCGATCCTATCTCTGGCAACGTTTTCGTGGACCTCAATTAGAGCTAACTAGCCTGCCATAGCGCATTTATTGCCTCTATGGTTGCTGGTTCACATGGATGATGGTCATACATAGTATGGCAAAGATCAGGGAGTGGTAGTTGTCGGAAAAGGATTTTTTCTGACTGATGTGTTGGACGACTACTTCATCTCTCCACCAGCGTTCGTCTCTGTCACATCGACTACCGTTCCTTTTACATTTATTGATAGCAAGTGCAGGTTTTTGTGATCCGTGTGACAAGAGATGAGGATCACAAGGTCAGCCACAATTGAAATTTGAATTAAGTAATTAAAAAAAACTGCAATTGTAAATAAAAAGGAACTTGATTCTACGACAATGACAAAATCCTTGTTGTGTGTATGAATTCGCAGAGCAGATGCAAAGTAAAAGAGATGGCGAGTACGAAACAGACGGAGAGATCAGGTTTGGGAGGACCTTAAATTTTCTGAATACTACTACAATTTTATTCAATATGAAGAAACTTTTTCCTAGGTTCTTTACCCCTCTGCCCCATTCAAGTCAATTTTTAGGCCCAGCTGCCTCACTCAAGTGAAATCAATACACTCAAAGCTCTGTAATTTTGTTCCAATTTCCTAAATCGATATCTCCATTTTCATTTTCCTTGTTTTGTATCTCCAACTCAGCGTTTGACGAAAGATGGAGTTTGCCAAAACTGCAATGTTGTGATTTTCTCACTGTATATCTCGTTATCACAATCACTGATTTTCTCCCTGTATACCTCATTATCACAATCACTTAGAATACGCACCCACATTTATGCAAATCAAAAAAAACGCATCAACTCTAGCTGTTATTTCTGAAGAAAGAGTGAGTTTCAACGTGAACGCAACTTTTCAGGACACTAGAGATCATTGGAGATACATTTTATTAGATTTATAATTGAATAACCAAATTAAATAGGCATTAATATTATTTTAAAATATTTTCAATTTAACGTCTAATATTAAATTAAATTAGTCACTCAATCTAAACTCTCTGGAATAATCATATGCACGGCTACGATACTTTTGCTCATTTTTCTTTGGTGATGTTTGTTAGATTCGGTCTAGTCATCCCTCCATCAGAGATCAAAACTCTTCTTCCATTTCATTTTTAGGTGTCTCGCTCAATTCACCCAGTTGCATTCCTCTAGGAGCATTCCATAAATCTGATGGAAGGGTCTTGTCATTCATTACCCCTCATGAATTATCCATGCTGGCTCAGGTTTGTTCATCAAAATCAAGTTTTAAAGTCACTTACAGTCCTGTTTAGTTTCTAGATCACAAGGGTCATTTCAGTCATTAGGTCTAGGGTTAGTCAATTAGGTCTTCAACAATGTCTAGTAATGCCAGCAGACTCATGAGGGAGGTTTGAAATAAGTTTTAATGATATAAATTTCATCGTCAATATGCTTGATCATGATTTTTCTTCAAAACTCTGCTTTGAAGCAAAATCATCCATTTTATCTTTGTAATAAATATGTAATTCTCAAAGCTCCTTCAGTTGTGAAATTGTTCAAGCGCAGCCCTGGTCTCCTTTTCCGAATCCAATGATAGCTATCCCTGCACAACAAGACAAGAGGTTCATCATTTAGCTCAAAAAAAATCATAAAGGAAGCAAAAAACAAAGTTTCAGAGTGAAGTTTAAAAGCAACATGACAAATTGGTTTTTGAAATCAAGAGTTCACTTGCATACTAAATACATCAAAGAGCTAAAGTGGAAACATAGAGAAGCAACATAGAGCAATTTTGGTAAGCAAGTGAGGTTATTGGGTGAAAATTGCTCCAATTGAGCGGCGCGGTGCACTGGGCAGGAGGCGCGGTGCACCCACCAGGCGCAGCGCATTGGGCTGCATTTCGTAGTGTAAAACAACACTGGCATGGCACACTGCGGAGGTGCGATGCATTGGGCGTCCTGTGCGGCGCATACACTTAAAGGCCCGAAACTGCTAAAAATTCCTCCAAATTGCCAATAATTCACACGGATTTGCCAGGTAGAGCCTCAATCATTGCATTTCATTCAAATTTGTCCTATGATATGGTGATTCATCAATGGTGATGGTCCATACCCTACCATGTCAAAGTTCTCATATAAAAATGGTTGCCTAGGGTTTTATCAACTATTTGCCACCAAGTTTGCTCTTCCCATCATTCTCTTGTCTCCCTTATTCCTTTTGTCCTTGATTTCATTATTCCCTACCCCCCTAAAATTATTAAAACCCCATCCCATATCCCAAATTCCCTTTCACAAAATTTCCCAATGTAAAACCCCAAAATCCTAACCATAAATCCCCAAACCCTAATTTCCTCTCCCATTGAGCTAGGGTTGGCTATGGGATGAGAGATATCTGAGTAGAGGAGGCGTAAGGGATATCAGAAGGTATGAGGTCATTTCATATCATTGAACATCATATCTCCATCATTTGTCGAAGAAGCCATTCCAAGGAGCAAGCCATTCATCACACAAAGGGATGGTTTTTCTTCAAATTGTGTTTCTAAGCTAGAAAGGATGAATTTTCGAAAACAGAGAGAGGTTTTTGTCCGCAACAGGCCAAGGAAGAAAAAACTCCTTCACGTTTTACACAGGCATCATTTTTTTATAGAAATGTCAAAAATACAGCTGCCTTGGGAGAATTGATGCACCTCTGAAGTAACCTTGGGAAAATCACATTTTCTCCTAGCTTGGTTGGTTAAATGACTTTCTTGATGAGTCAAATGATAATTCGAAACAAATATATTTCCTATGAGCTATCATGAGCTCAATTTGGAGTTGAGAAAGACCTTCAAAAGTTTACTGCAACAACATTTTGCTTTGAGGCAACCTCATTTGGCACATTTTGACCAGTCTTGGGAGCTTTGAATTTTGACAAGGTAAATGAACTCGAAATTGAAAAATTAAAGCTGGGTTGGAAATTATAATCAAAGACCTTTCCAACGAGCTATCCTACACCAAATTTTGACATTGGGAAGGCCTCCAAAATGTTTCTGCAAAAAGGCGCTACGCACAGAAATTTTTAACACAGGGTTTTCCTCCCTATGCGCCGCACCACGTGGCACTCGCTTTTGCTAGCGAGCTCCAAATCACAAAAAAAATGAATTTCTGGATTTTTCATGAAATAGCATTGTTTTTGGTGCATGGCCAAGAAATTTTGGCAGGTTTGAAGTCCTCAGGAGGTCAAAAACACGCACAAAATGACCTCTCTACCCCTATTTTGACACACGGAAAGCAGTCCTGGGAGATTGCAGTTTTGGAGGGGCAAATGACAACCAAATTGAAAAATTCCACTTGGTTTGGAAATTAGATAGGTAGGGATTTCCAACGAGATATCTTGGTCTCAATTTGGACTTGAGAAAGTGCCCCAAACATAGCCTCAAAGTGGTGCAATGCATAGAGGATTTAGCGTGGCGCATAGAGGATTTTTGCTCAATTTTTCACCTTCCAGCTCAAAAATTCGGCTAGTTTGACTAGTTTTGCTTCTTGATGTAATTTTTGATATATCTTGATGTAATTGGATAAAAATGATGTAATTTTGGCACTTATTTACTTGTTCTAGAGGATTCATTCACTAAAAAGTGAAAAATTAATGAATAAATCAGTTTCCTACCTTATAGAGGCAAGTTGTTTTGATTGCCTAGATTTTAGTGCTTTGTTTAGAATTGGTTGAAACAGCTCCTAGAATAATGAGCTCGACCCCTAGAGGCAAGGAAATGGGTTGGGCTAGTCTATATCATGTAATTCCTAAGTCATTTTCAGGGTTGGACACTAGGGATTGCTTTGACATATCATTGTACATTCTATCTCTGCATTTTTGGCTAAGGAAAGACCAAGGTTTTGCAGCACTGTTTGGGATCCATGTGGCTTTATGCTTTGATGGTTTTCTTCTCTAAGTAATTGTAAGTTCATTAGTGTTATGTGTATCATTTTCTTGTCTCTTCTTCTGAATTTGAACAAATAAGTGATTAAGGTAGAATCCATTAACTGTTATGCTCTACCTTTGAATTTGTTTAAATTTCCATGTTTTCATCTGTTTAAGGAGAATTCTTGAGACTCTCTTGTTTTCCTTAGCTCCTCACCAGTTTTATCTATCCATTCACTCACTTTAAAGCATCAAAACGATTGCCTTCCTTGCCCCAATCATAACTCTGCAGAAACTGTGCCTCATCCCCGAGCCCAATTTGCCTTTCCCTATTTCCAGCACAAAACCTTTGAAAACTCAAAACAAATCCTTGTACTTAATACCTAGCCTAAGATTAGCTTTTATTACAATAATCTTATTATAGATCTAACCCAGAATATATGAGAATATAAAGAAACCCAAGAATAACAAGATCAAAATAGATAGAAATGATTCACTTTATTGATCTCAAAACCCTTAAGGTAGGGCAACACCATACATTCACTCATTAAGGAAGGAGAGCACTCCACAAGCCATATGCTTGTTCATACAATAATCCTTCACTCTTTCTCCATGTGGAGTCTCTAGCCTCTATATAGGCCTCATACATACAATACCATGGATCATTACCATGGTTCCCTCATACCATCAAACTAATACCATGGGCCCATTACACTATTAACAACTACTTGTGGTCCCTTACATGATATGGATTAACCACCTTATTTATTACTATGGCCCATCCCATTATTACATTATTACCTTGGGTACCTCCCTTGGTACCCCATATTATCCCCCCTGGGTATATAACATTCCACCCCCCTAAGCATGTTGCGTGTCCGAAACATGGGAAGGACACAAATAATAAGATCTACTCAAAAGAGTAGTCCACTGGTACCAGGCACGTGCATCTAGCCATCCAAGAGAAAGGTGAACCCTCGATCTCGCTGGTGCCTCGCTCGCTTGATATGGAAGTTGACTGTGGTAGCTCTACTGTGTGGATGTGTAGTAGGTGGATCTTCACTCCTCTCTATCTGTCCTGCGGGGGTTGTTGTCCATGTGGCTAATTGGTTGCCATCTTGCTGGTTGTCTTGCGGGGTGATGTGGGTGATGATATGTTGAAGTTTGAATCCACGATGGATTTTTCTTTAATTCACCCCTTACGGGAGCCTGACTATTATCTGGTGCATGTTGTGCCTGCTATGGTGTCTTATCTTTAAATATTACTTCAACCACTCAGCCCTCCTTTGATGTATCAGCACCTATAACCTTTCCTGCTTCAGCCTCTATTTGTGTTTGATTGTCTATCATCACTGACTCATCATCTAATATGTCAGACCCTGGAACATCTTCTGCTTAAGCCTCCTTGGACTCTATCTGTTTATTAATGGAAATATCATGTATTGTAATTTTCTTTTTTTTATACCAGAGCTTCAGGAATTTCTTCTGTACATTAATATTGATAGTACCCACTGTTTCCATCCAAGGGTATCCCAAAACAACATGCATGTTATCCATATCTGAAGCATAAAAATCACCATGAAACACATACTTATCCATAGAAAGCTTCAAATCCTTATAAATTTGAACATCCTCATCATCAACCTGTGTATTTTCAATTTGTTTTGCTGGAACTTGGAATTTTTTTGCCAAGTTGATATTTATGAGATTTTTCTTGCAACTCGGATTTATAGACGCAATGATTTTCTCCTTCCAAATCAATCCATGAACCTGCAATACAGAGATACTAGCAAAAAATAACCCTTTTGGTTCCTTGGTTTCCTTCTTTCCTGTCAAAATAAAATCTTTGCTAGGCTGTGTGTCTGTCTGTGTGAGCTTATCCACAAGATTATATTTACAGTCAAAGTGCTCTATAAGAGTTTTTTTGAAGGCATCCCAAGTCAAAAACCTTCCATTGGAACGTTGATGCTCTTGCCACCATTGTCGTCTTTCATTGTCCAAGTACATGCTTCCCACCATAATCTGAGTCTCATTATCATAGACGTGATCCAAATATTTCTCCATTTGTGCTAGCCATCTAGTTGGATGAGAGCCATCAAATTTATACAAGTCCCTCAAATTCTGATCTAGGCCCACCATCACAAAAAATATTGGCGAAAATTTGAAATGGTCACAATTCCGTCAATATTGCTCAGAATCCCTATTATAACCTGTTTTTAGAAATGAAACAATCATTTTGTATCTGCCCATGTGGTGGAAATCTTGATCTAGGCACTTGGAATTTCAAATCTGTGCTGCAATTCTCCCGCCGGCACCAAAATTTCTGCAAAAAAGAGCTGATTTTAAATAAGTGATATATCCCTCATCCGGACTCCGATTCAACTGATTTTTTTTTAAATTTGGGTATTTTTTCACAAAGAATCTAGATCTACAATTAGATTTTGCAGAACTTGTACCAGGAAATCGAGATCTGCGCTTCCAACTCGCTGCCCTGAAAAATTGTCTACAACCCCACTGATTTTTAGATCAACGATATCTCCTTCATCCGGACTCCGATTAAACTGATTTTTTTTTTGAAATCGGCTATGTTTTCACAAAGAATACAGATCTACAATTAGATTTTGCAGATATTTCACCAAAACATACATATCTGATCTGAAAACTCGCCGCCCCCCAAATCCTACAAAAGATTAAAAAAAAATTCTCTCCTTGTGCCCAAGAAAGTTCTCTGATACCACTTGTTATATATCTGATCTGAAAATATATGGGAACACAAATAAACCCAAGAAATAACAAGATCTGAATACATATTATAAATGTTTTTTTATTGATCAAACCCTTAAGGTAGGGCAACACCATACATTCACTCCTTAAGGAAGGAGAACACTCCACAAGCCATATGCCTGTTCATACAATATTCCTTGACTCTTTCTCCATGTGGAGTCACTAGCCTCTATATAGGCCTCATGCATACAATACCATGGATCATTACCATAGTTCCCTCATACCATCAAACTAATACCATGGGCCCATTACATTATTATTAACTACTTGTGGTCCCTTACATGATATGGGTTAACCACCTTATTTATTACTATGGCCCATCCCATTATTACATTATTACCTTGGGTACCTCCCTTGGTACCCCATATTATCCCCCTAGCTATATAACACATCTCGAGCCCCATCGATTATCTTTTGCCGAGATTGACCCGGAGAAAGCCCTCTCCTATCCTCGTAGGGCTAGCTATGAGGCTGAGCGTGGTTTGATGTGGACCTAAAACCTTGTCTTTTCAGCCTGAGGCAAATCTAGGCTCTAACAATGTTATTGATTTGAGTTGTTGAGTGATTATATAATTAATTAACAACAACACTTTTAATTCAATGTCTCTCGTCAACATGACCATCGCATATATAACAAATGGCATGTATTACATTTTATAATTCAATATTATATTATATGCCAGTGTTTTAAAGAATACAAGTTAGTGGTAAAAGATATATTTTATTTGAAATAAAAGCTATCATAATTTTATTTTAAATATTAAATAAAAAAATTATATTATTTATATAAAATAATATATAAAATATATGTGTACTTTAAAGATTGATATACTAAAGAAAAGAAAAAGTGGTATTTAATATAATAAAAAGAGATTTTAAATACGAAAGTTAAAATAAAACGATATTATTTTCATTGGACAAATTTAGTATGAGAAAAGAAAAAAGTTGTAAGGTTAAATAATTTCATATTAATAACAATAAAATAATAATTATATTAAAAAATAAATAAATAAAATTTATTATATTACACTCACTTAAATTTAATATAAATTTTGATTTACTTTGAAATTAATATATATATATATATATATATATATATATATATATATATATATATATATATATATATTAATTTCAAAGTAAATTAAAATTTATATTAAATTTAAGTGAGTTTAATTAACATATTTTGAAATTATATTAATAAAATTGTTTAAAATAATTGTTAAAATATATTATCACATTTTTTTATAAACTATAAAAGATTTTATTAAATTCTTATTAAAAGGAAAATAACAAAAAAAACTTTTAAGACAAAATTGTGCTAATAAAATATTAATAATGAGGAAGGCACAAACTTGATATCTTTAATATTAACAAATTTATGAAGCAATAAAAGGGTGAGTCAATTTTTTTTTTACTTAATTTTTTCAATCCATAAAAGATAGTATATTTTGATAATTAATATTATTTTTAATTAATCTTACACTTATATAATAAATTATTTAAAAAATAAATTTTATATTATTTTAATGACATGATACATTATCTAATTTTAGGGTTATAAACAAGTTAGACACCAAATTAGTGTATGAGACCCATTGTTTTTGTCCATCTCTTGTTCTTGGGACAAGGTATGCCCCTTTGCACAAAGATTTGATTGCTAAAGTCTATGAAGGCCTCCTCTCTCACTTTGAACCTTTGACCTCTTACTAGAAAACACATGCTCTTAACCATTAATAAACAAATTCATAAATTATAGATTAATTGTTTTGTTTGATGTTTTTTCTCTAACAAGTTTTAGGGTTGACAATAGAAACCACCTTCTAAGAATTAAATTGTGAAGGAGGGTCCAAACTTCATATAATCCATTTATGGTTAAATGAAATAAATTAACATATGCAATATAAAAATTAAAATATTAAAGAAAAATATAAATATACACCTTCCCTTTTATTATTATTATTATTAAAATATTTTTAAATAGATATTGTAATGTGAATACAGATATCTACATAGTTATTTGTATTTTTTTATCATAAATATATATACAATTATTCAATTTTCACAATCATATTCTATTTTAAAGTGATTTTTTGTTACTACTATTATGTACTTAAATTTATTAAATTTATTGCAAAACCTTTTATTTTTTTATTTTATTTTTTTGTATTTTTCACTAATTTCATTTTGAAATTCAAAGTTACACCACATCATCATGAGCTTATAATATTTTTGTAAATCCTTATTATAAAGAATGAAAATTATGTGGATTGGATTTGTTAAAAAAAAAAGTTAAATTGTTTTTAAATTACACAATTAAAATATTAAAATAAATTAAATAATTTTATTTTTAATGGATTTTTAGAAATCGAATTTATTTTTCTAATAATTTTAGTCAATATTAGTAATAAATAAAATTTAAATCTTCACTAATAATTATGAGCTCTAATATTGATTTGACAAATCTTTTTAGGATTTAAAAGAACACTAAAACATTACCAAAATCAAAATTTCTAAACTTTTGTAATTGATTTAAATGTATATTTCATTGATAATGAAGTTGCCATAAAAATGACAATTAAAAATGGAGAAATTGTTAGGAAATTTTATTAAAATGTAACTGATAATAGGTTGTTAATGAGCCAAAATAAAACATTTGAAAAAATCACTGTTGGTGTATTTTTAACCCCATCCAAAAATGAGAAAGAAGAGTATGGCATCTCTACAAGAATTTAGAAAGAAAAACAATTCATAGATTTGGAGGACCTTAGATACAAAGGCAAGGTCGATCATCCTAGATGTTACGAAGTCAAGGTCGATCATCCTAGATGGCATGAAGGGATCCTTAATACCTCATTTGTCTAGGAAGAACACTACACATGAGATGTGCGTAGCTCTTCAGAATTTGTTCCAAGATAAGAACAAGAACTGGGTGTTGGTATTGGAGGATAAGTTGAAGTCCACCAAGATTATACACGGTGAAGGGGTAAATTCATATCTGACGAGGTCGTCTGAGTTCAAAGATGAGCTTGTCGTCATCAGTGTGACTATTTCAGATCTTGAGATGGTTACAATTTCCTTAATGGGGGTTTAATCCAAAGTGGAAGCTACCAAAGACAACCTACCAAACTGGAATAGGTTGTGGGATGACTTCATTCAAGAAGAGTTGCAAGATGAGGATCTTCATCCAAAGAAGAGGGATTTAAATGATGATGTGGCACTTGTAACATGAATGAAGGGTAAGCAAAAGGACTTGAGTAAAATAAAGTGTTTCAACTGTGGCAAGATGGGTCATTTTTCGACGAGATGTATGATGAAGAAGAGGGAGAGACGAGAAGAAGAAAGGAAAGAAAGTCACAAGTGTCGCCACTTTTTCCGAGATAGATGATCTCTCCAGGAGGTTGGAGAAGGAAGACTTTGCTTTGATCTCTCATTTCTTGCAAGGTATTATCGATGATGCTACATGGTACATGGATAGTGGAGCATTGAAGCATATGACAAGGTCACTAGATGTGTTTGAGACTCTAGCTGAGTGGGAGTCGAAGTTGCACATGGTGTTGGGCAACAAAAGTCACAAGGAGATCAAAGGATAGGGAGTTGTGACATTCAGGATGGAGTTAGGACAGGTGGTGTGAGTTGAGGATGTACTATTTGTACTGGGACTTAGATATTGTGTGATGTTTGTATCAACGATCATGCAAAAGAGGTTTGAGGTATTTTTCCAGGATGGGAAGGAAGGACTCATGCCTAGAGGCTCTATCTCTTCAGGTGTTGTGATTGGAGTTAGAGAGCATGGTTTATACAGGTTGATAGTCAAGCCTATAAATCATGGGAAGAAGGAGGACTAGGTGCAGGTTCTAGAAAAGAAGGTGTAGGTGCAGGCTTGAGAGGAGCAGGTGAAGGTTCTAGAAAAGAAGGTCCAGGTTCCAGAGGCTCAGAGGGAGTGCTAAAAAATACTACTCAAGGGATGAACTGAGAACAAGGGAGTGAATAGGAAGCCATTTCAGAATAGTGAAGGTTAGAGTAGATGGCAGTAGATCATGATTATAGAGGGTGGGATAACATAGAGGTGTCGTAAAGAGGAAAGGGATAGGATGAGACACGTAGAGGGAACTGAAGGAGGATCAAGAGAAATTGAGGGAATAATGAGAGAAGAAATTACAGTTGTTGGTGACAGTAGGACTACGCAGTTGCGAAAAGGAAGGTTGTGTCAAGAGAACCTAAGATGGAAGAATGAGAATCAAAGAGTTTGTCCATGGGGGATGGTTCAACTGTATCAAGAGGCTTGGAAAAAGAAAACCCCCATATGCTCACAGGGATGTTTTTCATGTTGCACTATATTTAGGCTAGTTAGCCTAACCCGAAACACATTTGGGGAGGATTTGCAGGCATATCTAGAAGACTAGTGTCAGGGAAATCCCCATCAGGGGGATTGTAGCAACTGAATTAGTGCTTGCCCCCATGCATGATGGGTTGGCATGGGGACACATGCGGAATAACCCCTGCTCTGGCAAGTGGATGGAACTGCAAACACTTTAAGGGCATGTGGTAGATGCACGAAAAAGGAGAGGCCCCTTTGTCATGACGAACCTCGTGGTACTTTGGAGAAGGCTAGAGGGTTGATGTTTAGCCTATACCCATTAAAGGAAGGAGCAGGTATGGCAGCAAGAATGGGGCAAGGGTCAAAATCACATCACAAGGACTATGTTTATAGGACCATCCTCGATATGGTAATTCCAGTTTATATGATAGAAAGCACTTGGATAGGTTGTCAAATTTGATTTTGGCTACAGTGGGGAGGCATGCAAGCTATCATATTGAACCATGGATTATTGATAAGAGGAGCTAAATGAGGCTAATACTGAGGTGAAAGAAATAGAATCAATTGAAACTAGTTGGGCAAAGAATGGGAGTATGTGTGAACCATCGTATTACATTGATATGAAGGAAGATTGTCACCAAGCTTGTGTGGCAATGTAGCGATTCAGATCATAAGATCATAATGTGAGATCAATGTCACAATCAGCTATTAGGGGGAGAGAAATGGAACTAAAGTGTTATAAAATACTACTCAAGGGACGAATCGAGAACAAGGGAGTGGATAGGAATCCATTTTAGAATAGTGAAGGTTAGAGTAGATGACAATAGCTCATGATTATAGAGCATGGGATAGCATAGAGGTGCTGCAAAGAGGAAAGGTATAGGATGAGACCCACAAAGGGAACTAAAGGAGGATCGATAGAAATTGAGGGAGAAATGAGAGAACATGTTACATTTGTTGGCGATAATAGGACTACGCAACTACAGAAAGGAAGGTTGCATCAAGAGAACCTAAGATGGAAGAATGAGAATCAAAGAGTTTGTCCATGGGGGGTGGTTCAACTGTATCAAGAGGCCTCAATAGAGAAAGCCCCCCTCTTCTCACAAGGATGTTTTTCATGTTGCACTACAGTTCTACTGATTAGCTTAACCCGAAACCACATTTGGGGAGGATTTTTGGGAATATCCGACAGACTAGTGTCAGGGAAATCCCCATCAAGGGGATTGTAGAAACTCAACTGAGGCTTTCCCCCATGCATGATGGGTTGGCATGGGGACATAGGCAGAAGTACCCTTACATTGGTGAGTGGATGGAACTGCAAACACTTCGAGGGAATGTGGCAGATGCACGAAAAAGGAGAATCCCCTCTATCACGACGAACCTCATGGTACTTTGGAGAAGGCTAGAGGGCTGATGTCTAGCCTATACCCGTCGAAGGAAGGAGAAAGTATGGCAGCAAGAATGGGGCAAGGGTCAGGGCCATATAAAGAACTCTTCCCTAGAGCAGTGGTGGTGACATGGATTCTTTTTTCGAGCCCCCTGCTGTAGGGAGGTGGAATGTGACACTCCCCTCTTATCCAATTCCAGAGTTCTAGGTGTTGAAATATGTAACTAGGTTTGGTCTTCATAATGGCATACATAATCGTGATTTCTTGTATTTAATGAAAAGAGAAAAATAAATTTATTATTTGTATTCTCGAGGCATGGGTTTCATGCTTAAGGGAAAATTTATTTTTATATCAAGCACCCATTTAGTGCTTCTAGGTTTGTCATAAAGTCAATTGAGTCATTGTCGTGTATTGAAGACCCATTTGGGAATGTTACATATTGTAAGAAAAAATATTTAAGTCAAATTAGAGTCAAAAGATCCTCCAAGACCAATTCAAACATGCAAGCATCAAGTTAGCCTAATGGAGCAACAAGTCAGCCTTATAGGAGGATTAAGGAAGCCTATATATAGGGCACTCAACCTCATTTGGAGAACACACTCTCACTCACACAAGTTCAATTATAAGGACAAAAAAAAATTGTGAACAAGAAGAAGACTAAGGAAGGAGAAAAAGTTGAAGTTTTGGGTTTATTTTGGGCTACTTATATCCACATCTGCGAAGGAATTATGACACATATTGTTGCAGTGAAGTTGAGTTATAGAAGTAAAGTTAGGTCACCAAGAAGAGTTATTCTGGAAGCTGCATTTTCTAAGAAGGATAATCTACCCAAGTAATGAAGCAAAGTTACTATTGGAGTTGCAATAAAAGTTGCAGTCGAAGTTGCAATTTCTTGGCAAGTCGAAGTTGCAGTTTTTGGGCAAGTCGAAGTTGCATTTTTTGGGCAAGTCAAAGCTATAGCTACAGTTGAAGTTGCTGAGTAGGTCGAAGTTGTTGAAAGGAGAAGTTATTCAATGAAGAAGCATTGACTTGGCCTTGGAGGGGTTCTTGGTCAAGGGTATAGGTCTTGGAATTCGTCAATTGAAGATTCTATAAGAAGAAGAATTCTTATGGGTTTTCCTCACATTTTGGCCTTGGATTATCGCCTACGGCTTGTGTCCTTTGTCTCATTGTTATTTATGGTTTAGTAGATATTTGATGAAGAAGAACACATAATAATAATCAAGTACAAGAAGAACCTAATTAAGAAAAGTAGAAAGTCCTCACAAGAAGTTATCATTATAAGAGAAATCATTTAATATCTCTACCCTAGATTTCTCAACATGGTATTAGAGCTAAGGTAACAAGTCAAGGAAGGGCAATTCATCAAGGGACAATCAAGAATTCAAGGACCAAAATTCTAGAAAGAGCATCAAAGGAGATCTATAAGATCATCTCATCCTAAAAGCACCTTGAATTCATGATCTACTAGGAAGTGTCAAAACCCTAGATCAAAGAAGAATTCTACACCTAAAGAAGTCTTGGGATCCTCACTCAAGTCATCAACAAAGAAAAGGGCCACAAAGACCCTACCTCTACTCAAGTTGAAGAAATCTTAAATTCAAAGAAACTTGAAGTCTACTCATCCAAGATAAGTAAGATCAAGGTCATTGTCATAATCATCAATAAGGGAATCATAATCATCATCAAAAGTTCCAAGGTGATCTCCCTCTCTTTCGATCCAAGGACCAGTCTTGAACAAAACTATCTTCTTGTTTGCTAAAGAAAGAGTCGGACCTTCTATTGACTTGTGAAAGAGAATAAGTTACATAATTTACAATAGGCAATAAGATGACATTGTACCTCCAACAAAGGGAAGAAATAAATCAACCCTTAGTGCCCTTATAGAAAAAAATGCCACGAACATACAAATGGCGGACTCAAAGAAGGGAATAGAGAATAAAGCCTAAGAAAACAAGTCCAAAGAGGTTAACTCGGATCCAATGACAAGCCCTATGAACCTGGTCTGTGGATCTACCACTTCCTGAACCAACGGTAGAAGACTGTATCTCTACCCGAAACAATACTAGCCAAAAGGCGAACTTAAGAGAGAAATAAAACCAAAATCCAAAAGAACTTGGATCCTCCGACTTTCCTTTGGACCCACAAAACTGCTCGACTTTCAGAAGCCGTTGATCTACTCCCTCCTGATCTGACAGTCAAAATCCATATCGCGTAGAGCAATAGCCTGAGGAATACGTGGCTGATGAGGGTGGTATTCATTCTCATCCCCACACCACGTGTCGACGATCGAGTGGCATCGCGTGCACCCAATAAGGGTGGTAAACTGGAAGCATATTTGACTCCTAGACCCACTAACTTGCTCGATAATCTGTAGCCATCGATCTGCTCCTGCTTGACCAAACGGTAAATATTCATATCGCGCGAAGCAAAAGCCCAAGGAATACCCAAGCAATGAGGGCAATATTCTCTCTCCTCCCCCAACCACATGTAGACAGCTGAGTGGCATTGCGTGCATTCCATAAAAACCACTTTTGGATTTGACGGCGCCTGAAAGGAGTGGTTTAGTGAAAGATTTTTTTACTCTCGCTGCCTTTTTCCCGAACCCACTAACCCACTCGACTGCATACAGCCATCGATCTGCTTCCTTATGATCGAACAGCCCATGGCCATATCGTGCAGATTTGTGGCCCGAGGAATACCCGCTCGATGAGGGCGGTATTCCTTCTCCTCCCAAAGCCACTTGTGGATAGTTAAGTGGCATTGCAAGCAATCCATGAATACTCCTGTCAGAATTTAGGGTGCCTGATAAAGGTGGTAAACTAGGAGTTGTTTTGCCTCCCAATGTCTTCCTTCTGAGTTCACAATCCAACTCAATAGCTTATCGTCACCAATCTTTTTCCTCATTATCAAACTGCCAATGGCACGATGACTTTCTCTGGCTAGGCTTCCAGTAGCTCCAGTGCCACTACAAACTATGTTGATCTCCTGTGAGACCCTTAAGTTCCCATACTCTATGTATCCTTCTAATATACTCCTAATCTTCATTGACAAATGTTGATATTTCGTGGCCCTGTCTGTTCTGGTATTGCTCCCTGTCTATGAGGGCCCGAGAAGAACAACCTTCTCGCATTTGGTTGTCTGCTACCTCCTCCCACCTACAACACATGTTAGTTCATGTGCATCTGACCCCTTCATTGGCTAGCCAGTCCACAACTCTGTTGGCTTCCCTGCGTACATGCACAAACCTGAGAGTTTTTAGAATTCTTAGGTGTGATTGAATTCTATTATAGACCTGTAGAAGCCTCCAGTGGCTTGAGGTTTTCTCTAGTGCTGATCCTGAGCCTATCCACTTGACTGAATTGATGACTAATTCTGAGTCAGCCTCGATGATAACATTATGCGTGTCATGCTCTATTAGTATTTCCAAGCATTGCTCCATAGCCATAAGTTCATCCATATTGTTGGTAGATTTTCCCAGATGACTGTGAAAGATTACTTTTATGTTGCCCTCCTCATATCTCATGACTCCACCATAACCAGCGTCTCCAGGATTACCTTTAGAGGCTCCATCTATGTTGAATTTTAAAAAGCCCTATGAAGGGGGTTGCCAGAAATCCTTTCCCTCTGAAGTATGCTTTATGGTAAGATGTGGACTCTGAGGGATATGAGTTTGTAACTCCAACCTTTCCAGAATTCACACCTCTCTATATCCTGTATGCTTTCCTATGGAGAAACCCCTAAGGGTGTCCGTAGTCTCCTTTATTTGTTTAAGGATTATCGTTATGATGCTACTCACTGGTCCATTTTTGTCTCTGAAAATCCTGTTGTTGTGCTCTTTCCATACATTCCAGATCAAGAACCCTGGAGTCAAAGCCCAAGCTGTGTTTATTGTCTCATTGTCCGAGAAATCTCTTCTCCATTTTTTCAATTTAAGAATGATATTAGTTTAATTCCCATATGTCTACTTGAAGACATTTTCAACCCATTTCCATAGTGCTAAGGTAAAGGAACAAATATTGAGAATATGATTTGTGGTTTCTTCTTGCTCGCCGCATAGGTGACATCTTGAGGGGCCAGAAAAACCTCTCTTTCTGAGATTCTCCCACGTTAGAATCTTGTCTTATTGAACCAGCCACCTTAATAGTTTAATATTCATCCAATATGGATTATTCCAAAGGTCTTTCCATGTCTTATCAGTGTTTGGAAAGTTAACACCTGTAACTATTATTTTTTCTTCTTTCAGGTTGAAGTCACCCTCATTATTTCTTCCCGATTTTAATTGGTCATCTGAGGTTGAGGTCAAGATTTTCCTTTTTTCCAGAATAGATTCCAGGGCTTTAGCTTGAGTTTGCAGCATTGTCAGCTCATTGTAATCTGGAAGTTTCCAAATTCTCCATTTGCCATTGTTCCTTGTCTGATCCCAATAGTCACTTACCCTCTTTAATCCTTTGTTACTAGTATCAGTTTGGATGTTTTCTAATTTCTTGCTGCTAAGGTTACTTTCCTGTTGCCAGTTGTCCTCCCAGGACCAGGCCAGATTTCCACTTCCGATCTCCCAGAAACTATGATTTTGTACTAAGGCTCTGTTCTCCTAGGCCCTGTTCCAAATTTGGGAACCTTTTACCTGTCCTGTCATTCTTATGAGGTTTGTTTCTTGCCAATTCATTGCATACTTTTGTTTCCAAAGTTTCGCCCAAGGGTTTCACATTTCCTTTAGCCATGTCCACCACACTTTTGCTCCCAGAACTTTTTTTAGAATGCCTGGGCCATGTAGACCCAAACCACCATGGGATTTGTGTTTGCATATCGTGTCCCAAGCCACCAAAGCCCATTTCTTTTTCTCTTCCCCTTTCCCCCAAAGAAAGTCTCTTTGAATGTTTCTGATTTGTTGAATGACTCTTGTTGGTGCCGGAAGGGCTAATAGCATGTACATTGGGATGGTTTGAAGGACCGCCTTAGTGAGGACCAGCCTCCCTGCTAGGTTCAGGGCTCTGTTTGTCCACTTGCTGATCTTGTCTTTCAATTTGTTTATTACTGACTCCCAGATGTCCTTGTTCAGCGGTTTGTCAGTGAGGGGAACTCCCAGATACTTCGAGGGCAGTGAATCTCTTTGAAAGCCTAAAATTCTGGAGAGGTTTCTTTGGATAGAAATATCAGTATTGAAAAAGAAGATCTTTGATTTTGAGAGGCTTGCCTCAGTACCAGCTGCCATTGCAAACTCATACAGAATTTGCTTGAAAGCTTTGGCTTCCTTGACTGTAGGTATGCCCTGCAACATAGTATCATCCACAAATTGCTGGTGTGTCACAGTGTCTCCATCTTGAGTGAGTTTCAATCCTTGTATTCTTCCTTCCTCCTTGGCAGCCGTGATCGCTCTGCCTAACCCTTCCATCATGAGAATGAAGAGGAATGGGGAAAGAGGATCACCTTGTCTGAGACTTCTTGTAGGCTTGAAGGTTCTGGAAGGAGAGCCATTGAGAAGAATTGAACAACTGGCAGTGGTGACGAGAGCCATGACCCACCTTATCCAATTATGGTCAAAGCCATATGCTTTTAGAACATCTCTTATGTAAGCCCAGCTTAGTTTATCATAAGCTTTCGCTATGTCCAGCTGAATTATCATCCCTGCTTTCTTGTTGATTTTGAGGGAATGTACCACTTCATGAGCTTGAATTATATTATTGAGAATTTGTCTCCCTTCCACATAACCCGTTTGCTCCTTTGACACCAAAGTTGGGAGGAGGGGCTTAAGTCTGTTGGCAATGACTTTGGAAATTATTTTGTACAACACATTGCATAATGCTATGGGTTTCAACCTGTCAGGAGAGGTGGCTTTTTCTTGTTTTGGGATTAAGGCAATGAAGGATTCATTGAGTACCCTCAAAACTGATTTAGAGTTTCTCGAGTCCTTCACTATCTCCAGAATATCTTGTTTGACTATCTTCCAGCATATTTTGAAGAAGTCCACATTGAAACCATCTGGGCCTGGAGCTTTCCCATTATGCATCTCTTTGATAACTTCCTCAACCTCTTCCTCTGTTACTAGTCTGTTGAGATTATAATTGTCTTCCCTGGAAACCAGTTTAGGAATATACTGAGTAAATCTTCTCGTGAATTGGGATCTGTCTGCTATGGTTTCCTCAGCAATGCTCTGAAAATGCTGGACTAGTACATCCTCCATTTCCTCATGAGTATTTTTTTCTATTCCTTGAGGATCTGTGAGTTTCAAAATCCTATTGTTATTTCTGTGTGCTATGGTGGATTTGTGAAAGAATTTGGTGTTTCTCTCCCCTTCCTTAATCCATTGTACTCTAGATTTCTATCTCCAGAATATTTCCTCTTGTAGACATATATTGTCCCATTCATGTTAAAGCGAGTTTGCAAGCCTTTTTCTTGCCTCTGTAAAGCCTTTTGTGATGAGAATTTGGTTTATTTCCTGTAATTTCTTTCCCACTTCTCCTTTAGCTTTGAAGATGTTTCCAAACTCATTTTTATTCCATTCTTTGAGTCTTCCTTTGATGTGCTTGAGCCTGAGATGTAGAAGGAACATCTTCGTGCCTTGAAAGTGAAGCTCTTCTTTCCACCATTTCTCAATGTTTGTGAGGAAATCAGAGTGAGTGAGCCAAACATTCTCAAACCTGAAGGGTCTATTTCTTGGTTTGCCAGTTAAGGAAGCTTCCAGTTGGATGGGCCAGTGGTCTGAACCTCCAAAAGGTAGGATGAACACTGCCAGGCTTCGTCTAGTGAGCATAAGTTCTTCTAAGATTATGAATCTATCTAATCTTGAGGCTACTTGGGTAGAACCCCCTCTTTTATTATTCCAAGTGAAAATGCCATTACTTGTGTCCATATCCACCAGTTTCATATTGGTGAGGAAGTTCTGGAAGGCAACTAAATCTCTACCAAGTATTCTGGTTCCCCCTTTTTTCGTTAGGGATTTGAACTTATTAAAATCTCCCTCCAGAATCCAGGGTAATGTTGGATGCCTTTTTTTCATTTCTTCTAGAGAGGTGAGGAGCCTGAATTTATCTTCCAGTGGTTGAGGGCCATAGACATTGATGATCATATAACACTCCTTGTCACCCACAGGTTGCATAATCAAAGAAAGGTAGTGCCTAGACGCCTCTACATCAAGAATACCAAATTTCTAAGGATTCCATAGACTCAGAATACCTCCAGCTGATTTAGTTGCTTTGACGTCAAGATACTCATATTTATTTAACCATTTGCTCTGCTTTTCTCTGATCCTCTCTACAGAGCATTTTGTTTCATATATGAATACTATGTCCGGCTTTTCCTCTTTGATTCTATTACTTAGATTTCTTTGTTTCCTTCTACTCCCCAGTCCTCTAATCTTCCAGGTTGTGAGCTTTATTGAGGAAGTGGAGAGATCTTTCATCCTACCTGAGTCAATCATGAGTTTTCCACATTCTAGTAGCAATTCTTTTTGTCTCTTTCTTCCTCTTTTCTTGCTTGGGTTTTTAGCCACTTTTCCTATTGTTGATCCCATTGAGGTAAACCCTATGTTTTCCTGATTTTCATGTCCTCTTTTGACTCCTAGGGTGTTATGATGTGACCTGTTAAGGAATATTTGTTGCACCCTATTAACTTCCTCCTGTGGTAGAAAGTTAATTCCTTTGTTGCCTCCTTGTTATAGAAACTTTTCTAGTTCAAAGTTCTCCCTCTCAAGGATCTCTTATAAGTCTTGGTCCTCTGTACCTGTTAAGTTATGATATGTTCTATGCTTATAACAGTTTACCTCTTTTTCTTATTATATTCCACCGATTAGCAATCACATGTACATAAAGTAAAGTGCAGATAGAACATTAAACGATCGACAGAAAACAAGCCAAGACAAGAGACACAAGATGTGGCGGCTAGCCAGGGACAAACCCCACAATGTGTGGGGAAACCCTTTGATCAGATCTTCTTTTATCTTCAATAATTCTACAGAGAGAAATAGTACAATAAATCTGATTCATATCAGCAGTAGCAAACCCTAGATCAGTAGCATCAGCATTAGCGGCTTCATTATCAAACTAGGGCAGACCATATCTCACAAACCGACAATCGGATTGACTTCATTCCACCACCAAAAGTTGCGGCTTTCAAAGGAGGTTCAGATAAACCTACAATGCAGTTCCAAAGAGGAGATCTTCTAGGCCATGCAAGTCAATCTTTACTTCTGCAGTTGCAGCTTCAAATTCAACAGCTTCCGGCTTCACATGTGTGAGAGAGAGAGACCCATTTCAGCGCAGAAGAGACTCATATCTGCGCAGTAGAGAGAGAGAGATGTGATGAGATGAGTGATTCCAAATGAGGAAAAGTCCTCTTATATTTATACACAACGTTGGTGGGTGAATAGATGCGACTGTTGGGCTTCTGAGCCTACATGAGTTGTAGGTCAGTTTGATAATAATTCCATAATCAAAATAAATTCATATCTCCATGAATACTTATCGGAATTGGATGATATTTATATCAATCCTACACCTCTCGACGAGAGATATCTAATAAAAATATTATTAGCCATGAATAAGATGACCCACATGAAGTTTTTCCCTGGTTGCCAATTTTAAAACTCCCTCTCAACCATGGAGAACTTCATCTGCGATCTGTCTATCGGTTGTTACTATTCATCCATCAAATGCACTGCCTTGTACAACCTGAACCTTGCCCTGCTCTGCTTTATTTTGCTTGTTCTGATTTGTCTTGTTCTGCCCTGCACTGATCTGTACTGTTCTGCTCTGCTCTTGCATTGTTCAGTTCTACTCTGCTTTTGTCCGAATTATGAAGAACAAGAAATGATCGAGGATGTATCATACTGACTCAAAGTCAGTCTCAGAGTATGTACCATTGGTCCCGGACCAGTCTCAACCAACCTAAAGTCAACGTCATAGTGAGTACAACTCCAATGGTCCCAGACCAATATCATCCTCCACTGACTCAAAGTCAGTCTCAGAGTATGTACCACTGATCCCAGACTAGTCTCAACCGACCCGAAGTCAGTGTCATAGTATGGTACAACTCTTACCACTGGTCCCAGACCAGTATCATTGATCCCACACCAATGGAGGTCATCCTAGCATAGGGAGTACGGTAGTTACAACGATGCATCCATCGGTACTACTATGGTCCCTAACTTCATTTCCCTGCTCATTGATCAGATGAGAGGTACTTCCCATGAGTCCCAGACTGCATGGGTAGGATGCCTCGACAGGAGAACTAATCAATCATGTCCTCACAGGAGAACACATCAATCCTACTACAATTGCCATGGAGAACACATCAATCCAGGCCTCACAGGAGAACACATCAATCCTGCTACAATTGCCATGGAGAACACATCAATCCAGGCTGCCATGGAGAACACATCAATCCAGGCCTCATAGGAGAACACATCAATCCTGCTACAATGTCGCCACGGGGTGTACATGTATACCACCAGGGGATAGTGAATAATCCTGTGGTCATATGCTGCTCCAAGAAGCACCCTGCACCCCCCTGGAGCTCTCAGAGCTCAATGCATCATACATGACCCTCATTGGAGGGTCTTTGAACAACTCCAAGTTGTTCACGGAAAGTCATAAATTTTACTTTCGCAAGGGGTTTTGTCAGAATGTCAGCGACCTGTTCATCTGTACCGATATGATGGAGCCTTATAGCTCCCTGTTGCACCATATCTTGAATATAATGGTATCTGATATCAATATGCTTGGAGTGATCATGGAATATGGGATTCTCTGAAAAACGAATCCCACTTTGGTTGTCACAAAGGATCACAGTGGTATCCAATGTGAATCCAAACAACTCACTGAAGAGCTTTCGCAACCAAACTGCCTCACAAGAAGCCATGCTAGCAACAATATACTCTGCTTCGGCGGTGCTCAAAGCCACCGACTTTTGTTTCCTGCTCATCCAGGATATCGAAGCAGATCCCAAGGAGAAACAACACCCGGAAGTGCTGTTGCGGTCCTCCACATTGCCTGCCCAGTCAGCATCTGTGTATCCAAATAGTCTCACATCTCTGGCATTGTATCTTAACCCATAAGTGATAGTGCCACGAAGATATCTCAGTAGATTCTTAGCACCAATCCAGTGTATGTGGTGGGGTTCAACCATATGCTCGCTCAACGTGTTGATTGCAAAGCATATATCTGGACGAGAGTTCACTAAGAACATTAATGCTCTGACGAGTTGCCGATACTCGGTAGCATTTTGTAAAACACAGCACTACCGCTTAACTTCTTGAAGTCAAGCTCCATCGGAGTAGTTAGAGGCTTGCAGTCCACCATTCGGAATCTTTCCAATATCTTCACCACATATTTTCCTTGAGATAGGAAAATTTCTCCTGGCTTTTGCAACACTTCAAGTCCTAGGAAGTAGTGCATGAGTCCTAGGTCTTTCATTTCAAATTCAGAGGCCAGCTCCCTCTTACATTTGTGAATGAGAGGGTCTGCACCTGTTAGGAAGAGGTCATCCACATACAACACCAGTATGAGAGGCTTGTCATCTTCAACCTTAAAGTAAAGGTTAGGATCAGCTTCACTCCTAGTGAATCCCAGCTTCATCAAGTAGCTATCGATCCTCTCATACCATGCTCGGGGAGCTTGCTTCATCCCATACATGAGATTTTCGATCATAAATCTCAAATCCTTCGGGTTGCTCCACGTAGACCTCTTCTTTGATCGAGCCATGCAAGAACACAGTCTTGACATCCATCTGATGTAGGTTCCATCCTTGTGAAGTGGCAAGGGCTATGATCGAGCGGATGGTCATATATCTGGAAACAGGTGCAAATATCTCATCATAGTCTATACCTTCCTTTTGGGAGAAACCTCGAGCAACAAAACGAGCCTTATACTTTTCCGTGCTTCCATCTGCTGCATGCTTTATCTCGTAAAGCCATTTGGAAGTAACAACAGTCTTGTCCTAGGGTCTGGGAACTACTTCCCAAACATCATTCTTTATGATAGACTCATATTCTTCGGTCATATCATCCTTCCATACTTGATGCTTGACGACATCTGAGAATGACGAAGGCTCATTATGTATGATCGTGTTCATGATGGTCAGGTATCCTTGATACCTATCTCTCTTACATCAGGTAGAGCTTTGTAATGAAGGTGGGCAAACCTTCGATGCCAAAGTTTGGACTGAAGCGTTGTGTCACAAGACATGACACCTAGCGGACTTCCACCGACTTGATATAAAGAATCAACTCAAAAACCAAGAGTGAAAGCATCTTTAACATTATTTTTCCATATGTGTACCTTACCATCGCTGAAGGTTACCTTATAGCCTTTGTCTTCCATTGCCGAGATGGATACTAGGTCCTTTTTGAGATCAGGTACATATAATACATCTTGTAAGTGAATCGTATTACCTTGATTCAGTTTAAGAGAAACATTGCCTACACCTTTCACTGGGTATTTCATGTCATCTCCAAGGACAATTTCCAGGTTAGTTTCTTTCTCTACCAGATTATAGAGTACTTCTTTGTAACCAGTGAAGTGTCTTGAGGCACCACTATCAATGAGCCGAATTCCCATTGAGTCTGAAGGAGCGGAGGTAGATAGAGGAGCTTGTAGATAATATTCAGCCTGCTTATCGTCAACAGTGTTAGATTCATACCTGGAATTTCTAGCCTTCTTGAATGGTTGCCCTCTTCCTTGATTTCCCACATTCCTTTTCCCTTTGTTGTTGAATTTTCCATTCCTTCGATTACCATGAGAGGGATTTTGATCATCGTCACAGTGAGAGTCCTCTCTATCAGGGCATTCCCTTGCATAGTGACCTGCTTTATTGCAAATGAAACATCGTCCTTTTCTTCCACCCTTAAATCCAACCTTTCTTTTCGATTTAGACCCAGAATTATTTCTTTTCTTAGCATGAGAAGAAAAAGCAGCAGGAGGACCTTTAGGCAAGGGCATTTCCTGCCTACCCTTGTTTGTTCTTGCATGGATCTAGCCATTAATTCCTCGAAACTAGGAATTACATTATTGTTCAGAAGAGTAGTCCTGAACACATACCATTCAGATGGTAATCCTCCGAGAGTTGTGAGTGCCATTTCTCTGTCAGTAATGGTTTCCCCAATAGATAGGAGATCATTCTTGATCTCGGTGATTCTTAAGAAGTATGCTTGCATACTTTCATCTTTACCCTTCTTGATTTCCCTCAACTTATTTCTAAGAAACAAAACTTGATTTGCATCATTAACTTTAAATAAACTCACTAGTCTGTCGTAGATTTCCTTGGAGGTGTTTAGATTAGAGATGTAGGCTACCAAGCGCTTGTCGATAGAGTCCCGGATGATCTTCTTTGTTTTGACTTCTCCATTTTTCCATTTGTTCCAGGCAGCAGATGCATTTGATGAAGGCTCAACAATATTGCCTCTTACATGGTCCAGCACCCCTTGATCTTCAAGGTTTAGATTGATAGACATCTTCCATCCGTGATAGTCACCTTTCTCACGGAGCTTGTCTTCGACAGGAAAGAGTGTTGAGGACCCCATAGTTCTTTTAGGATAGCCTTGCCAATTTTCTCTTCAATTATTGCTCTTGCTCTTGCTCGGGCTTTTTCTTCACCTCAACTCTGATACCATGTTAAGTTATGGTATGTTCTATTCTTATAACAGTTTACTTCTTTTTCTTATTATATTCCACCGATTAGCAATCACATGTACATAAAGTAAAGTGAATATAGAACATTAAACGATCGACAGAAAACAAGCCAAGACAAGAGACACAAGATGTGGCGGCTAGTCAGGGACAAACCCCACAATGTGTGGGGAAACCCTTTGATCAAATCTTCTTTTATCTTCAATAATTCAGCAGAGAGAAATAGTACAATAAATCTGATTCATATCAGCAGTAGCAAACCCTAGATCAGTAGCATCAGCATTAGCAGCTTCATTATCAAACTAGGGCAGACCATATCTCACAAACCGACAGTCGGATTGACTTCATTCCACCACCAAAAGTTGCGGATTTTAAAGGAGGTTCAGATGAACCTATAGCGCAGTTCCAAAGAGGAGATCTTCTAGGCCACGCAAGTCAATCTTTACTTCTGCAGTTGCAGCTTCGAATTCAACAGCTTCCCGCTTCACATGTGTGAGAGAGAGAGACCCATTTCAGCGCAGAAGATACTCATACCTACGCAGTAGAGAGAGAGAGAGATGTGATGAGATGAGTGAGTCCAAATGAGGAAAAGTCCTCTTATATTTATACACAGATGCGACTGTTGGGCTTCTCAGCCTACATGAGTTGTAGGTCAGCTTGATAATAGTTCCATAATCAAAATAAATTCATATCTCCATGAATACTTATCGGAATTGGATGATCTTTATATCAATCCTACACCTCTCGACGAGAGGAATCTAATAAAATTATTATTAGCCATGAATAAGATGACCCACATGAATTTTTGCCCTGGTTGCCAATTTTAACAGTACCACTTTCACTTTGGGTCATATCATGGTCCCTTTCTATTCCCATGGTGCTCAAAGGGTCCATTTTGCGTTCATTCTATTCCTGAATGATCTCCATGCTAGTCTCTTTTCCTTTCCCCCTTTTTTCTTGGTCCTCTGGTTTCATTTGAGTTCCCTCCTCTTCTTCTGCTTCTTCTAAGATCTCAAAACTATTGTGACTTCTTGCCTTGCTTGCACTAGGGTTCTTTTGGGTCTTCTTTCCCCCTCCTTTCCCTTTTCCTCCCACTTTAATAAAACCTGTGAGGTCTTTCCCTTTGTTGGTTTTTTGGTGTTCTTCCCTTTTATTAAGAGGGCAGTCTTTGAATAGGTGTCTATGTTCATGACATTTGCGACATCTGAATGGTATGTGTTCATAGTCAACTGCCTGAACCCATTCATCATCATAGACTTCTAGGATAACTTCATCTAGGAGTGCTCTTGATAAGTCCATCTCAACACATATGCAGGCAAAGGAGGTATACTTTCCTCAGAGAGTTGCCTCTGAAATCTTTAAAAAATGACCTAATTTGTTACCAATAGCTTTTGAAGATTCTCGCATCCAATAATCTAAAGGTAAAGAGTATATTCTAATCCATACAAGGACCGATGTGAATGTTTCTTTCTCTGGAACAAAGTTCATCATCCAAGGTCGCAAATAGAGACCAACAGCTACATAGAAATATGGTCCTCCTTCAAAAGATTTGTCACTGTCTTCCAAGTTCATGAATACCACAGTAAAAAAAGCTTTAGATCCAAGATGTATATTTAACTCTCCTTTTGGTTTCGAGGTGTATTTTATCCAAGTGTACAAAGCTTTTTCCATTGGCCAGCTTCCCATAAACTTGCATATTATCGCATAGTTTATCATATGATCCCTGTGATCTTGCAGAGATGGATCATTTAGGATTACCCACGGTTTAATGTTGGTATTTGGTTTATAGGCCCCATCTTAGCACTATTCTCAGATCCCTGACCTATGTCTTCTCCTTTCCCCTCCTATCGAACTTTCTTGTGGGTCCCTTCCTCTTCATGGGGTTTGTTGCCTTCTGCCTTTTGAGTGTCAGAAAATTTTGTCTTGTTCTCTGAGGAGTTTTGAGGCTTGTTCCTATTCACTACTCTGCCTCTGTTTGAAACCACATTACTGTATGAGGGACTGCAACTCCCTCCTCCTTGCTCTTCCATGGTTACCTGCTTACTTACTTCGCTTCCTGTGTTGAACCCTAGTTTTTCCTCTCTGGACATCTTTCATGACTTCATAACCTGGTTGTTCCACCCTTGAAGAAAACTATTTTCATCAAGGAGAAGTTTTCTATTATCTATATCATCATCAAATTCAAGAAGGCAACAAGTTGAAGGAGCATTTTCAGAAGTAAGTGTATCTATGTCTACAAATGAATCTGTTAAAATGTCTTTTTGCAAGGAAAGCAACAAGTTGGTTCAAACTTTCTTTCCTGGAAGAAGATGACATATTTGAATCTCGATGAAAATGCGGTCATGGAACAATTATTTGAGTTATCTATATTTGAGTTAGAAATACACTTATTTAAAAATGATTTCAAATTATTTACTAATTAAATTTATCTAATTTGATTAGTCACATATAAAATCATATTTAAAATTTAAAAATAAAATAAATGTATTAAAATATTTATATATTTAGAATTTAAATGACTTTTTTTATTTAACATAAAATGAATTTTTTGAAATCTTTATTATTTTGTTATAGTATAAACATTAAGCATTTTATACACTGAGAATCTTACTTTTGCCAATGATTTTCTTTCCCATGTAGACTAAAGATTATCAAAGATATAATTTATTTTACAGAAATAAAATGTTTAACTTGTTTTATATATATATATATATATATATATATATATAAGTAGAAATTTTGTTTTCTTATTCATCTTTCAAATTAATATTGAAAATTTTTATGTGGTTTTCAACAATATAATATATATTTTTTTGGAATAAAAATATATCAATAAATTAAAAATCATAGTAACAGATAATAAAAATATTAATAGATAATAAAAATAATATATTAACTCATAAAATAAAATAAGATGAAATTAAAGAAATATATATATATATATATATATATATATATATATATATATATATATATATATATATAGTAAAAATAGCATTGAAAAATTAATAAGGTTTCAATAAAGCCAATACAATAATATTAATAAGCACAAATTCATTACATCAATGTCTTATAACTCATCATGTTACTAGTGGATATTTGAGCATAGATGATGTGTTTAGAGCCTTATATATATTTTACAAGTATCTTTTTTTCTAGATTAATTTGCTACATTTCATTGATTCATAATTTAGCCATATGTGGACCAAAGTCTTAGTGTTGTACAATTTAGCCATATGTGGACCAAAGTCTTAGTGTTGTACCGTGATTAAAGGGAAATTAAACCAAAAATTATTATAAGTATAAGTTTTTATATATATTTTTAATTAAAATCAAATATGAAATTGCCAAATATAATAATTATGAACATAAATCATTATTTTAATTATACCGTAAACATAGTTTTTTGAGGGTTAACTATGGAAGAATTTGAACTAGCCTCTTTTTTTTATAACAGTAAAGATATTCACTATCAATTCAAAACCCAACAAATATGATCAAATAAATCTTAATTTTTAACTATTATTTATATTTTATATATATTTTACATCATTCTATATAAAAATATTAAATTTCTTACTATGTGTTCTATTAATTAAATTTATTAAAAATTTATATATTCTTTGAAATAACATTGTTATGAATACAAATACTTATTATTTAAAGTTATTTTAATGCCATAAATATTATAAAGTTTTTCAAAAAAATTTATAATTTTATTTATTAAAACAAAACTACACTATAAAATTTATTTATATTTTTAATTGAATTAAAATTATAATTATTTTTAAATATTTAATTAAAAATTAAATTAAATCTAGTGATTTAACATGAAGGAACAAGTTAACAACCTACGTCCCAAAGGCATCTCATTGAATATTAGCAAATAGCAATCAATAATGATTATCTTACTATTAATTTAACAACTAAATTATAATATATTTTCCTCCAAATAAAATATTTACTATTAATTACATTTTATCTATGTACATAAATATTCTTTATTCAAAATAAATTTTTGAATAACAAACTTAATGCTACTAGAATTTAAATAATTAAATTATAATATATTTCCATATATATATATATATATATATATATATAATTGATTACTATAAACATAAATCTTTTTTATTCAAAATAACTTTAAATGATAAAATTAATAACTTTCTGGATGGCAAAGTTTAAGATAATATGACTAAAATTTGAATAATCTAAATAAGTGATACGCATACCAAAATAGCATAATTTGAAGAATTTAAAATTTTGCCCAAACTTTGATTCCAGTAATTCAGAGATTCAAAATTTTACGTACAATCTTTAAAATATTTTATTTTAATATTCTTCTTTACCAAATTCCAATTCCAAGTACACATGAGACATTCATGATTCAATATTTTATTTTAATATTCTTCTTTACCAAATTCCAATTCCAAGTACACATGAGACATTCATGATTCATCGTGCACTCATTAATTGTTTGCAGGAAAAGAACCAACCATACAAATACAGATGTTAACAAAGTCATTCCAAAATGAGATTGACATTCTCAGCCTGCTCTAGTGAAACTTATGTTTTGTATTTTGAAGCTATACAGAATCCAAAGCTAAATCTTAGCAAACCACCCTATGGTTGTGCTGTTTCTCAGCTGCATTATTCCGCTGAAATTTTATTGGAAAACTAGAGTTAGGTACCACTGCCAACAATAGAACACGAAGAAATCAAGTTGTAATCCATTTTGAACTTGATTACAGACCAGTGCCAATACAAGCAGGGTGTTGTAGAAGCTGTGAAAATGCCAGCTAAGGCCATTGGCGTTCATCATCAATCAGCTGGTGAAAATTCCTCCGGTTGGGTAGACTACTCCTTTGGTAAGTTGTAAAACCACTATGGTTAATCAGAACAAATGTATCTTACTCGATCCCCGCGTCCGCGGAACGAAGGCGCTCCTCACACGTACAAGGTTAGTTCCTTAAACTTCACGTCAACGCTGATAGGTTGGCATTTGCATGGTGGGCTGCATATAAGGCCTTCTAAAACTTGTACTGCAACACATTTGCTCTGCATATAAGGGCGCAGTAGTCTTTAACGCGACTTTTTGAAAGCTTTTCCGGCGATTTTTTCCCGGCAGTAATTTATTGGAATCCAAGTTTGATAGCTAATTTCTGCACAATGAAACCGTCCCAGGGGTTTTTCAGGGTGCTGAATCCGAATATGCAGTTAAAAAACCATTTTAACTGCAACAAATCATGATTTCATCTCAATTTCTTCCGCCGGATTCCGTCACCGGAATCTCAAAAAGTCGCATTATAGACAACTCCTATAAGGGCCTCTAAAACTTGTACTGCAACACATTTGCTCGATGCTTCGCATTGGACTAGTTAAAGAAGTCAGAGATACTGTTTTGTTTTATTATTATTATATATTCTGTAGACAAGAATTCCTATTCAGCAGTGCAACTCCCATTCCATAGGATAGGTGGGATTCTTTCATGCAGAGATTTTAGGCTTTTATACTGACTTGGGTGTTCTAATTGGAGATTGATATTGATACCCATATCTTCTCTTTTTCTGCTAATCTTTGTTAATATACTGTCACTCATAGTCCTTGTTGGCTGGGAAGTGGTTTTGCAGGGTGGTTTTGGGCGGCAAAGATGAAATTCAAGGTGGGTTATGGAAGTAGAGGCGCGCACCAAGGAACCTGGTTATGAAGACCCCTGGTTTGAGGTCATTATACAGATTGCCTGATGGACCACTGCAATGTGCTTTTTGGGAGTGAAGATGGGGATGGTCCTCTTCTTGAGAAAACAGACTAAATACGATCTATTAAGGTCAGAAATTTAGTCGCAACAGTCTCCCAAACCACGTACTTGGCTGAGGGTCTCTACTTCCATAACCCACCGAAAAGAATCCCAACCATCTCAGAGATCTCATCGAACACAGCATAGAAATATCAGCTAAACCCAGTGATCCTGTTGAACAAGAGCTCTATTTATGTAAAAGTTTGTCATATGTCTATGCTTACTCAGTACAAATTACATATTGTTGTTAGTGTGGTTATAATAGAATTTACACAGAGATTCGTTTCTCTTAATTACATATTTCCGTTAGTGTGGTTATAACTACCTCTGCCTTCTACCGTGCAGCTTCTCCCATCTTGCAGAGGTTGTTTTGCTCTGCAGCTATGAGAGATGTGTCAATTAGTTTTGTAAAACCAGCTAATAGCAAGGTAATTTGTTTCTATTGGTTATTATTATTTAGGTATTTGGTTGATATTGATTATTTTATTTCGAGCTGCATTAACGCAAAGGCTTTCTTTACAGACCTCTGTACGTTTGAACAAGGATAATACCTACTTCCTGGTGAGGGTTACTGTACTTCCTTACAATAACTTGATTCCAAGAACACGGATTCTCCTTTTGCAGATTGGGAAAATGCATTGGCCAGCAAATTGAATTTCCCAACTCGTTCCTTTTACTTTTGTTATTTATTTAGGGCTTTCTGTCGCCCTACCCAGCCATGAATTCTGCTAATCTTTGTTTTTTTCGGTGGACTGCTGGGTTTGACCCCTAACAACTCTCTCTTATGGCTGCCAGGTTCCCTTGACGCTTTGATTGCCTTTCTCTAGGTCTGCATTGGGGTTCCGACCCATGGACGATTAGGGTTTGTGAATAGATCCGAGCCAAGAGTCTTTCTAAATTTAGTTTGTATTAAAATGAGAATTGGCCATGCGGCCTGAAACCCTTAGTGGGAGATTTGTTCACTACCATAGTGTAGCACTTGTTTCCTATTTGGAAATTTAACATGGAGAAATGCTTCTTTGTTTAACTCATGGATTTCTAATTTTTTTGATAAGTAGGGCTTCTACCCATAGCTTTTCGTAAATTGGTGTTCAACTACAAGTATTTTCTTTGGTTAATAAAATTATAATTGAGTCCTTCTTTACTGAGGATAATCATTTCTCACTTCTGGGCGGTTGGTCGACCCTCAACGTTTGTACATGGCTAAATAAATAAATAAATAAATAAATAAATATATATATATATATATATATATATATATAAACGTTTATTATTTTATTTTTATTTTCTTTAAAAGTCACCTTACACATGCATAGGTCGCAGTTCCTTCTTCCTTTATCGTTGTACCTAATTTGTATAAGAACTCTTCATGTAATTCCTTACGGCAATGTTAAACTAGGTTTTTTATGCCTTTTTGGCAGTAACTTGTTTTATATTTAAGAACGCTAATTGTAGCTTATAGTGTAACAACATTTTTACTGGATTAGTAATTGGGCTGGTTACTGCATTTATTTTTCATATTTCAATTTTTCATCTTGGTTGTTTTGATTTTTCAGGAATATTTTTATTACCATCATCTCCATGGATAAGTGAGACCAGATTTTTCAGTGAGACTTGTTAGTTTTCTAGGTAGAATACTTATATATATATATATATAAACATTTTTTTGATGATAGAATATTTTTTAATATGTTGAAACTAATTAATTTTTTTAATAACTATTCATAATATTTTTAACATCATAATTAAGAAAAAACATTAGCATTTTCTTACAAGCATGACAATCTATCCAAGTACTTATGTCTTACAAAAATATTTACCATTCCTTTATAACAAATAAGAGAAGACTTCTTGGTTGGACCAAGTAGTTCACGTAACCTTTACTAGTATTCCCTATGAGGCCTTTCAACTAGTTCAGGTAACCTTTACCACTACTCCCTATGACCAAGGCTAATGTTCCATTAGCCAATCAGCTCAAGAACCCCTTTCTCTCCTAGCTTTCTATCTCCCAAGGTTGAACTAGTTCAAGTTTTCTCCCTGTGAGGTTGCTCACAGAGTGTTCCATTAGCCAATCAGCTTAAGAAACCCCTTCTCTCCAAGGGTCCAACCACTCAGAGAGTGTTCCATTAGCCAATCAGCTTAAGAACCCCCTTCTCTCCAAGGGTCCAATGAGTTCACGTAACCCTTTCCACTACCCAACTAGCTCAAAACCCCATTAAAATAAAATCAATAAAATAAAATTTTGATTAATTAAATTAAAATAAACATATTTGTTATCTATTCTTTTCTTGATAGAAGAAATTTAAATACTCACTTTTCACTAAGGGGTATTACACTTTGTAAATCTTGGTAATGTCAGTGAATTTTCACTAAGGGATATTACACTTTGTAAATCTTGGTAATGTTTGGATGTTTGAACAGGGGTACATGACACTTCAACTACATAAGAAGTATTTTTTTTTATTAATTTTTAATTGAAATATTTAAAAGTTTTTTCATCTCAAAATACTTTTTTTTTTCTCAATTTTTTTTTTCAAAATTTAATTCATTTTTATATTTGTCACATCAAAATGTTTTAAAATTAAAACTTTTAATTTTTGATTGGTGGGTCACTAATTTTATGTGGTTTAAAATTAAATTGTCATAATTAAAAGTTGTTTAAAAAAAAATCTAATTCTCAAGTGTCATCATAAATTAATTATCAAAAAAAATTAATATATAGATTTTTAAAAATTTAAATGTACTTGTTTTTAACATTAAATATTTATTAATCTATAATCACTTAAATCTTTTTTTTAATAATAAGGTTTTCACATTTTTCCATTAATATATTTTAATAATCATATTTTTTTATAGTTTAATTATTTAATTGTTGCCCATCAATTTTACATAAAACTATGTTATCTTATACCAACATATTATTAGTAACCAACAAGGTTGTGGTGCTTAAATCATGCACTTAAAGTTATATGATCATATTCACCCCGTAAGGGTTCTCTACTTTTTTCATAAGAGTCAGGTACTAAGCAACCAAGACCCATATTACACTTGTTTAAAATAATTTTAGAAATGATGATAATAAACATATAAGGTTAAAGGTGGAAAAACAAAAATGGTAGCAATAAATGGTTTCTGTTAATAAATTTTATTGTTAAAATATTTGTCCATTATATGTGTGTCTCATAATTCAATTTTTTTAATTTATATAAATTTCATAATTTGTTGATCTGATTCTTTTAGTGGTTGGGCCTTATCCTAATGTTGGTTCAATATACATGCTTTGAATTTCTATAAATACATGTATTTTGCATGTTTGGTAGTATATTGCCATCAATTACATTAGAAAAATGAGTTAAATCAATATGGTTAATTATTATTCATAGAATTACTTCAATAATAAAAATATCATTACAATGTTTGGTCAACTTGTTAGAGCATTGGTTTGACTACCATGTGTTCCTCTTCTTTATGAGAATCCTCATCTACATGCTCATCCATTGAAACAAGCTCGGTTATAATTACACCATATGTAAGTAAATATTAATAATCATAATCATACTATTGATTTTATAGTGATAATTCCAGCATAGTTGAGACCACCATTGTCCACTGTCTAGTTGCAATCCACCATTGTTTGGATATGTTCTATTGCTAGCCTCATTATTGTTGTAGTCCTCATACTTAACATTAATTCATGGGTGAAATATAATTGTGAATATTTCTTACAAGTGACCAATAATTAATGTCTATTGATTTTATTTACCTTGTCTTTCAAATGGGAAGAATGTGTTTGCCCCATTCTTTCTTGATATTCAACAATGGCTTCAAAGTATAACTTTCAACTAAGTTTGTGGCTTTCTTTATTGGTTGTAGTTTTGAAGTGATTGGTTTGCATTACATAAGATCTCAATTTTCTTACTCGATGTAATTAAATAAAAGTTGGATGATTATAGGAATACTATTGCTTAGTTATTTGATACTTGCAATTTGTGCTTTTAGTTTCATGTGACAACCCTGGACAAGTTTGTGCTTCTAATGTTTTTCTATTCTTTCCTTGGTTTCCTTTGACATGTATGAGAGTTTATGAAACATTTTAACTAGGTTGTTGGTGGAATTTGTTGATGATAAATTATGAACATAATCTTATCAATCCAAGAGCATAAGCTTAGAGGCACTACACTAGAAAACAAACTCAGGGACACTTGCTTCTATAGGAATAACCAAGTCCCCACAGGATGTCTTTAGGTCTTGTCATCAATAGATCTTGCCTATTCACTTAGCAACAATTTGATGAAAAAGGATATGGAGAGTTTTCACGTGTCACAAATCATTTAATAATAAAAACTAATTCAATAATCACTTATCTTTAGACATCCACTGTAAATTTATGTTGCGATGTGAAAATATAACTAAGCTAATCATCAGGAATCCTATGTAGGGCCCTTTCATTCTTCACTGTAGTCCTTGTCACTTGGGAAAATGAACGAGTTTCCATATTCAAGAAATGTTTAATGCTTCAATATTTCCTTCAGTGGTTGTTCTTACCCCTACAAAGCACCCCTACAAAGCTAAAAGATAATCTAGAACAAAATACAATCAACCAGGTATTCAAAGAACAAGAGCCGTGGCACCATTCACACTACTACAAACACTATACCAATGAATAATAATTTAGAGCACATTTTCATGGCTATCTAAGACAAAATAAGCCCAAATGCATGAATCAAAGACTACTATATTTAGTGTAGCTTGTTAGGTATTAATCAATTTCACATGAACAAAGAATATCAATGTATCCAAAACTATCATTACCATAATGGATTTATATATGGGACAAAAATATCTCTATGAGTTATAGGCCAAGTATTATCAAAATAAGGTTGATTCAAGCATGATCTATACACTAGAGAACTCCCATCCATAAACAAACTCACATATCAAATATGTAAACCATATATCTATAATAAAATCAGATCAAAGCCTATTATCACTTAAAGAACCTAGCTATCATTCCACATGGGATAAAATTATAGAAATGAAAAGAGGTTAGGGGGTCCTTGTTAGCCAACATCATTTCCCAAAAAAGAAATATTCAAAACACACTATATCTAATACACAACACATGAAATCAATGAAAAACAATATTCTTATTGAAATCCATGAATTACATTGATACAAATATGGGTAGGGGCACGAGTGATACAACGGATCATGTTTACAACATTACAAGAATTTTCGATCTCATTATTAACCTCACTCGAAGACTAGGCCCTGTTTTTATACATTATGAAATACATGACATGACAATAGTATTGAGATTCCAGGCCTAAGCTAGGCAAAATACAAATGGTGTAATGACTCCTAGATCTAGAGTTATAGAATAGTCAAATGCCAAACTTGAAAGGGGTGTGGCTGCATTTTCGTCCAATAACTTTAATACACAAACCATGGATCCTACCATATCTTTCTTATGGTTGACCGCTCACGTGGAATGCCAATTATGCACTTGGTGTTGATTATGATTTTGGTCCAATAGGTGGAAAAGCATCTTAGGGGTGTTATTGAATAAACCCACGTGATCATTTTGAATTTGAGAGCACACACTATTGCCAACCATGGGGTACATGCGTATGTTATCAAACCTTCTTCATAACCTTCATTAGTGGCCGTAGTTAGGATTAGTTTCTTAAATGCATTCAAAACCATAGAAATTCAACAATAAATGATACTTTACAATGAAATACCCTTTTGATCATACTTTTCATTAATTATGCAGTAGGGATGACTATATATAAGAAACAAATGAGGTTTTGAAGGGCTTGAAATTGATCAAATAATAGTGAGGATTCCATAAATTTTGAGGCTCGAAATCTCTCTGAGGCTCGAAATCTCCCATAGGCCTGAGATTTCTTGTCCTCACATAATCAAAATTATAGTTAACATAACTCAATTGGTACCTAGTGCTCATTCCAGAAAAAAATGATAAAAAACGTAGTGGCCCTATGGCGTCACTGATTACTAATATTAATGTTGACACTTGCCCCAGTTTGTAGTGGCCCTATGGCGTCACTGATTACTAATATTAATGTTGACACTTGCCCCAGTTTGTAGTGGCCCTATGGCGTCACTGATTACTAATATTAATGTTGACACTTGCCCCAGTTTTCCTCTATAAAACCTTAAGATTCTTTTGCAAAAACTTATTTTTTATAGGGCAATAAAATTTCTTTAAAATATTAGTGAAAAAAATTGTTTAAAATTTCTTTAAAATTTGGCTTTATACCATTTCCTAGCCAACTTCATATGCTTCTTACTTTCCTTGGCCAACTTGGTAACTTCCTCTCATACCTCCGCATTCTTGGTATTCTAGATATAATTTTCCTTCTTAACATGTCTATTAAGAATTTTAAATTCCACATTCTATGTTCTAAGACTTTTAATAATTTTATTCTTCTTTTTCAACTCTTGAGTTGCTCGTGTATTTGGAATGGAGGACATAGTAAGGTGCATATGTGTAGCATCTTGAAGGGATGGTGTCATGTAATCATGATAAGACTTCTTTGTTAACATTTTAGGTAGAGAAGCCGTTAATCCATTCCTCTTCATAAGATTGTGAATAATAGATTGAGCAAAAGGGAAGAGTTTATAGAAATTTGTTGGTGCATGAGGGTAGTAAGGACACTGGGTGCACAAGGCCCATATTAATGTAAACCACCTAATTTGTTAGGAGAATGGGGAGGGAATGATGTATAATGGGGAGGGGATGATATACATCATTCATAGGGAGATAAATGATCTCAATTGGTAGGGTAATAAAGAAGTGATATGTAAGGGACATGATAGGGTAAGGGAGTAGCCTTTATCTGTGCAGGCATTTTTTTGATCTCATTTTTGGTTACTCTCCTTAAGGCAATATAAGTTTGTTGGTTAAATTATCCACATTCTTTGGATTCTTTTTAATGAGATCAAATTCTTCATCCCTTAGAGTATCATATTCTACATTTCTATTACCATATTAGGTTTCTCCTTGTCCTTATCAAGAATTTCTTTAGAAACCTTTTCAATCAACCTTTTTGGTGTTATTTGTGGTATTGGAAGGGGTACCAATCTAATTTGTAGCAACAAAAACACCCCAATTATCCTTCCTCATCCTTAGTTCATCCATAATTAAAAAATTTATGAGGTTGTAATGATATAGGTTGTACTTCCCATTTCTAGGGTTTTCTTGGAAATCCTTTGTCATGCCTCCCATCTTTTCAAAAGGAAATAAGGTAAATTAATTCATTCACCAAATTCAAAGTGAAGAAGTAAATGAATATGATACAAAAAGGTAATAACATCTCTACCTTCATAGTTCGCAACCTTCTATAAAACACAGAGTAAATTCCTTCATTTCTCTACAATGGAGCTGTGTGAAACCCCTTGCTTGTAATTTGGATCTAACTCTTAAGAAGTGAAGAAAAAACTCTAAGTTCCCTTCTCCACTTTCTTATTTTTAAGCTGTAGCACACCTTGATGAGAGAGCCCCATGGCTTGAGCCATTCAATATTTTGTCACCGCCATGACTAAACCACCGATTTGAAATACGTTACCATCACATCCTTGGGAAAATTCCACTGCCACATCATCATCATTCCCTTGATATTTATTAACGAGGGGAACCATCCCACGGCTGGAAGAATTGGTTTACTAGCATTACACTCAGGAAAACTTTCCAAGGCCAGCAACGACAAAGGTTATTTTTTAATGGCCCAAGTTACCACACCATGTAGATTCAATGTTGAAGGCTTAGTCACTGTGAGCTCTATTGTAAGTCGAAGTAAAAGTATTTTTCAGTCCAGGGACACAATGGTATTCGAAATAAGGGACAAGACAATATTTCGAGTGGTAGTAAAATGATACCTCAAACTGGAGGTAACATGGTAAAGAAGTTAAATTATTGAAAGTTATATTCAATATGGTGTGCATGCAAGCTAATAATGACCCATTCCAATAGACAAATGATGATACGGACTAGCGTGCATAAATCAAATAACGTGTTAGTAATTACATCATGGTAGGAAAAAAATGTTTATAAATATGGTTTGAAGGTTGTACTATTAGATTGCTTAAGTTTCAAACACATTAATAACTTTCTAAAATGATTAGCTCATCTCAATTACCTTGTACCACAAGGTCCATGCTATATACCATGCCAAACAAACCTAATTTGTATAATCAATGAAGTGTTGAGTTGTCATCGTGGTAGAATCTATGGACTTGGGAGCATTAACACTTAGAAGAACATTTGACTTTGACTCTTGGAAAAATATAAGGATTGATATATATTGAAGAATACAATAAGACAAAGAAAATAACCCAAATATTGCAAATTGATTTATTGAAAACATAATACAATTGGTCATGTAACGTGCAAATTGATCATGTAACCACAATGGCTAGACTACATCCAAATATCAAAAATTCATAAAACTTGTTAAGACTAACATTGTTCTCTGTGTATTTTGTATGTCCATGTTGCTTGTGTCTTAAAAATTCCAACAACTATGAGGTTCAAAATAAAGCTAAGGACCAAGTGATGAAAATAATTTTAAAATTATGAGAGAGAATAAAAAAATATATATGGTCTGTGTATTGTTGTGTGCTTCCTTTTATATATTATTTTTTGTTGATAATGATGGTAACTTTACCACTATACTATTAATATTAGTGATGAGGTTGATAACAATGGTGACTATGTAGCCCCAAGAGTTAGTTCAATTGGTGGAGTCCCCGTTGTTAAGTACCTTACTCATACAGGGTCAAATCTCCTCTAGGAGCTTGGTGTTAGGTCGTTTGCTGAAGGGCTTTAAAAGATTCCCCTGGGGTTGATCTACTTAGATTCTCCATGGATGTATCTGCCACCTATGAAACACCTCTAAAAAATAAATAAAAAAATTGGTGATGATGTAGAGAATGATCGTGTTTCTCATGTTGATGATGTTAGTGATGATGATGAGAGTGATAATGGTGTTGGTATTGATGTCAATGGTGATGATGGTGATGCTAATTAAAAATATTAATCGTAGTGGAGGTTATTGTGCTAGTTGTGATGGCAAAATTGGTAAAGTGGTTATTTCAAGCTTTGTATAGGGGAGGCTTTTAATCGACCTACCTCACTAACTTAGTTCCTACCACCAAATTCAGGCACAAAAAACTATCGCTCTTTTCAAATAGACCACTTGCTAACTAAAAACTAACACCTTTTTATTCGCTTAAACACAATTCTTCTCGAAATATTTTCTTTTGAGTTACTTGGTTTTCAAGCAAACTTCCTATTTAATGGTGAGAGTGAGCTAGTTTTCAGAGTTAAGCCTAAGTTTTCTTATTTTATTCTTACTCTTATTATTATTCTTATTTGGAAATATTTTCATGCTAGTTGATTGGTTTTCAAGCAAACTTCCAATTCAACTGCGCAAGTAAGCCGATTTTCATAATTGAACCTCATTTTTAATTATATTATAGTAAAGAAGAAGAAAAAATAAAAAATGAAGTTACAATAGGTTGGGGGTCCACCCTGACTAGCACTTTCAATCTAGATTGTTGTATAATTTTTTGAACAAATTATTCTCAATCAACATGTTACTAGGATAATCTCAATCTATGCCCATTCACCGGAAACAAAATTCCCTAGCCATAGATGATTTTATTATTTATAGATCCATTGTCATTTAAATTCTAAAATTAATAAAGGGCTTAACCATCTGTATAGAGTTCCCCCTTAATCTATCCAAACTTAGAATGAGAGGGGAGAGCCTAGTCTTCTCCTTTGAACTATTTCCTTTTTATGAATTTATTGTGTCATATGCTTCTTCACTATTGTAAAAGAGTGGTATGTTGAATAGAACTTTTCTACATCTCATCCAATTCATTTAGTTGGAGAAGTCTTTGTTTTTTTGCCTCAAAGAGCTTCATAGCTAAGCGAGTTGTATTCCTATATGTCTTCACTTGAAATTTAGTTGGAAAAAAAAATTTCTTTCCATACACCAACTCATATGGAGTGTGTTGAGTTCTATTCCTCCATGTAGTCCTATAGCACTAAAGGGACTTAGGAAGTCAATTTTCCTAGTCCTTATGATGCAACTGCATTGTTTTGGTCAAAATGGTCTTTTGGACTTTATTGTTCTACCCATTGGAGTGTGAATGATAAGGTGAATATTTTAGATGCAAATTTTTGTATTATTATATAATGGCTTGCATAAGCTTTGAGGTGAATTGTGCTCATTGATCTATTACAATTCTCTTCTAGACACCAAAACAAGTGAAAATATCCTCAAATAAAAAAAAATCAATTGATTGTTCATTAGCATGAAAAAGAGGCCTAGCCTCTACCCACTTAATAATGTAATATTTACAAGCTAAGATATACATTTTGCTTTTGGATGTTAGGGTAATAGGCCCCCTGAAATCAAGTTCCCATTTTTCAAATGGGTCAATAAGTACTTGGAGTTGCAAAGAAATTTCATCAAATTGTACTAGGTAGCCCATCCTTTGAAAAATATTAAACTTTCAAACATACTCTTTGGCATCTTGAAAGATGGTACGCTAATAATATCCCAAATGGACTCAATAAGTAGTCATTTTTTTGGCAAAATGTCCCATGCATGCCTTATCATGGAAATATATCAATATATCAAGTATTTGTATTCTTGTATGGCTTTTTTAATGATCAAGTTAGGTCTAGTATAGAAGATATATCCTCTAACCCAAGAGTCGAAGGCACTGAATCTGATGATATTTTGCTTCTCCATGGAAGAGAGATGTTGAGGTAACTTACTTGTGGATAGATATTTGGCTATATCTACAAACTCTCGAGAGTGAGTAGAGATCGTTAATAAATTTTCATTAGGAAAAGTGTCCTTCATTATGAATTATGGAAAGGAAATTTGCTACCATAATAGTCTTGCAAGGATTATCTAATAACATAGGACTCTTGTAGTAACAACAGTCGCCTAGTCACCCTACCATTAGTTATAGGTTTTTTCATTAAGTATTTAATGACAAACTTATATGTGGGAATAATATCTCATATGTAGTGATGTAATGTCTAAATTTATTGATCACATAAACTATGAGTAAGCATTCATTGTTAATGTTTGTGTAGTTAGTTCATCATCTATCATATTTTTACTAATGTATTAGATGGGATAAGATAATTGATCCTCTTTTTGTCCTAGAATTTCCCCAAGGGCTATATGTGAGGCTTATATGGAGATGTGAAAGGGGCAGGACCAATTTGGGCCTCTTAAGATATGTACCTCGTGAGGCTATCTTTGAGAATTTCAAAAGCATTTGAAAATAATAATCCTAGGAGAAATTGATTGAGAATTCTATTGATTTTTATTAATATATCAAGCCATAGAATTTCTTCAAATTCTTGAAAATGTTTGGGAGGGGGGATACAATGTCACTTTATTTATTGATTTCCCATAAGAAATGGGCATAGCTCTAGAGAAACAACCAACATAGGAATCAACAATCGCCATCCATGCTGATCTTAAGATCAAGGGGTGTCCTCTTGAATGGTTTTTAGAATTTAATATTTCAAAGTATATATGATACTCCCAAGAATCTAAAAACACAATTACATTGTCAAGCACACTGAATCGGTTGAGTAGGAAATTGTGTAGGTTGTGGAGGTTGGGCAAGTAGTGGTTGTGGTAATTGAAATTGTTGTGGTGGAGAAATTATTTGATGTTGTTAATCCTATGGATAATATTTATATGATGATTGGAAAGGTATAAAGTATTTTTTTTATGATGGTAAGGGATAAGAAAATGTAGGCATATTTGTACAAGGAGACCCATTGCCATCCCTATTGCCATGGGTAATTTTGAACTTGTTGTGGAACATATGTTTTCCAAGTCATAGGAGGATTCATAAATTGAGATAAATGTTGTCATCTAGAAAAATGATGAGAAGATCAAAGAATATGATTTGAAGTTAAACCTCAGGGTTCAGTTTGCCAATATTTCTCAGGTTCCAATGGATTCGATTATGTTGTTGTGTGATTTTATCTTTGGTAAATCACTTTAAGGCTAAGTAAATATGGGATGCTTTCCATTAAATTCTCACCTACACAAATAGCACATATATCCATAGCATCCAAGGGTAATTCTCACAAAAAGTGTTTCTTCCTGCAATTTAAGATATAATATAAAAAGTGCTTCTCTTTCCTCTTCTTTGTTTTTCTTAAAGTGTGTAATCACAGATTAAGATGCTGAAGCCAATCATTTTTAATTTTTTCTAGTGAATGTAGCAAATCAAGCTTTGTTACACCACTCATTTAATATTTAGTGTTTTTAGGGAGGGCATCCTTAATCCCTTTACCAAATATTTCATGGTTGCGAGAGTACTTCCTGCATAGGTTAAAAATATTTTTAAAAGGAAAATGTGAAACAACCCCATATCCCATCAAATTTAATACATTTATGGACTCATCTTGAACATCCTTAAAAAAATAGTCTTAATGGTGTCTTGATTGAGTTTATGTTGTTTAGGTCATTAAGAGTCATTAAAGATCATCCTCAAGGATCTCATTTTATCTTTGTGTCATCTTGAAAATTTCCTCCTTCAAGTATCTAGCTTTGCAATAATCTTGATATTTTTTAAGAAAAGTTTTATGCATTCCATCGCAAGTTGTAATAGTGTTCCCCTAGTCCCATGAACCAGGAAAGGTTTCATCCTTGAGATTAATTTGGAACATCTTAAGTTTTTTGGCATCATTATAATATTCATAAATCCTAAACAATATATCAAACTCAACTAGAAAATAATAAATATCTTCATTTCTATTACCGTGTGGTAGTATTGAAGGGGGAATATTATTCATCTAGACCATTATAAGAGGATATACAATAAGGAATCCAAATGTTATTTTTTTCCTTCTCTTCTTGTCCTTCTACAAACACTTCTACTTCTCCTTCTGCCAACTTGCCACCTCAATGAAAACTAAACTTTGTATCTAAGGGTAATTTGGTCTCTCGGTTAGAGTTGTGACCAACATTTTGGTTGTCTTTGGTTATGATCCCCCAACTAGAGAAAATTCCTTGGTGAAGCTCATTTATGTGTTCAATTGGGCCTTTGAGATACTTGCTAAGGTTTAGTTTTCTCGATCCTTCTTGGAAGATCCACCTATGAGTTATTTCATGTTAGAAGTATGGGTTTTATAAGTACTTGGCCTACCACTTGTCGAATTTTGTAACTATGATTAATCTTCATAATGTATTTGGACCTTGATGTATTTATATTGGTTATTGTAAAGAATATTATAAATTTTAGAGTAAAAAGAAAAACATATTTTGAGTCATGTGCTATTTGGACTTTTAAAACAAAGTAATTTGAATTTTTAAAATTGAAAATTTTGGCTCCAATATCATCAAGTTAGCCTCCCTCCATGTAAATTTTGTCTAGGAAAAGGACACATGCTTTCAACCCAACATAACACTATATATAAATATTCAACCTCCTCCACAAGGAGTAATTTAATCTCTCTCATCAAGAACCTTCTAGGCATCCAAGTGAAGGACAAGAATGATAAGGAGGATGAAGACAAGGAAAAATTTAATCTCTTTCTCTCTCTCTCTTAGGCTCACACATGTGGATAATATTTCTCTCTTCGGATTGTCATATTGTATAGGAAGTTGAGTTGTAGGGGGTTGAAATTCATGGAAATTGTAGGGGCTGCAATTTCTGGGTTTCTAGGTAGGATATGGACGTCGAAATTCATCCTAAGGAAAATTAGAAGGTAGAGTGAGATATCATATTGGAAGTCTTGACTTGGAGGGAGAAGACTAGGTTTTACCATATATTTGTTCAAGGTCAGTTTGACCTAGTTGTGTATTAGAAGTCTAGGTGTTTCTCTTGTTGAACTGAAGACTTTCTCTATTGAAAAGGATTGTCGGGTTTCCCGCTTAGTGGATTTTGTGAGGGTAAATACTTGTGCATTATGATCTCTATTGTTCCATTACTATTTTCATGGTTGAATTTCTAACGTATAATTACCTAATGATATATTGGAAAAATTAAAAGAATATCAACATCAGTAGAAGGGATTATTAGATTGTAGAAATATTGTGCTAGTATCTATCACACTTTAAAAATCAACATGGTATCAAAGATTTGGTAAAGAAAGGAAAATTTAGATCACCTTTTAAGAAACCCTACATTGAGATCAATATTGTTGAAGTAACTTTTCATTTATATTCACGGATTCTTCTATGAAATCATAGAACATGTTAGAAAGGGCCTCAAACTTTAGAGTTTGGAATACTAGTACTTATCTTTTTCTTGCAAAGAAGAAAGTCTTCTATATTGTGGAAAGCAAAGTTTTTGAACCAACATATAATATAGAATAGGGAAAATTCAAGGAAGATGACATCATTGCCATGAGTCTCATTGTGTATTCCAATAGAAATCATCTATTCCTCTATATTGCAAATCATGATACTTCCGAGAAGATGTATGATGCCCTAACTAATCTATTTACTATGAAGAACATTGGTCAAACCATGAGCTTGAAGAATGATCTTCGTGATATAAGGATGATTAATGATGACATTGAAAATTTACATTTTGTAATAATCTCTCAATTAAGAAACCAAATACAAGTAATTGATGAAAATTTCTCTTAGAAGGCACTTGTGACTATATCACTCAATGGTCGACCTCGATCATGAGGTGCATTTTCAACAAGTATATGTATTTGGAAGGAATCTCCTTCATTGGAAAAGCTATGGACCTCTTGTGCTCAAGAAGAATCAATGTTTATATAAAGAGATAGAAATGAAGAAACTTCTCGAACCTTTGCAACTTGTTTCAAGAAGAAGAATGGAGGAAAGAAGAATCTTGGTTTCTAAAATTGAAAACCAAAAGGAAGACCTCCTCAACAAGGAAAAATATATGTCACAAAGACATGTTAGATGTTCAATTTTTTCATTTTCATAGATTTGGTCACTACATGTATTAATGTCATGAAGTTGAGAATGATAAAAATATAAAATGAAAACACCATTCTTTCACAACCGACATTAATGATGAATATCCAAAGAAGTATAGAGGTGATAAATATTTCTTTTACTTTTCTGCTCTAATAGGTTTTGCTGCAGATGATGATGATATGTGGATGGTATATAGTGGTGCTTTAAGATAGATAACAAAATATCATGGAAATATCTCTAACATTATGGAAAGAAGGTTATCTCAAAGGTTAGAGTTTGGAAACAACCACAACTATGCAGTGAAAGGAGTTGGGAAGACATCCTTTGAGTTTGAATTTCATCGCAACAGTGTACTATATATGCTAGGTTTGAATAATAATTTAGTCTCTATTTCATGTCTAGAAGATAAAGAAGGTAGAGTAGCTTTTGTGGATGCAAAAGTACTTGTATGGTCCAAGGGCTCTAGTATAGATGTTGCTAGAGCTATTTGGATTCATGAGGGGAGATTATATAGACGCATGGGTCAACTAGCTCAAGCTCTAGTGCATGATAAAATTGATCCTTGTGAACTATGGCATAGGAGATATGGTCACCTTCATTATAGAGCATTTATTAAGTTAAGTAAAATAGTTTTAGGAGTCTTTGAATTGAATATAGATCACAAAGCTGTATGTAAAGGTTTTTCACTTGGAAAGAATATCAAGAAGCCATTTTGTAATAAAAACAATAGAGCTAGAGATGTTTTGGATTTGATTCACTCTGATGTATGTGGTCCTATTCATATAAGATCACTTGGTGGTTCATTATAGTATGTGTAATTTATTGATGACTTATCTTACAACACATGGATCTATCTCATGAAGACCAAGGACGAAGTATTCACCAAGTTTGAAGAATTCAAAGTTGAAGTGAAAAACATGACACGTAAGAAGATCAAGATTTTAAGTTCTAACAATGGACGATAATATACCTTGAAATAACCTGTGGCTTTCTATGAGAATGCTAGGATTAAGAGGAAGTTGATTGTTCTCTATAATTCTCAATGTAATGGAGTGGCAGAAAGAAATAATGGGTTTATTGAAGAATATGTCAACTCTATGATGCATGATAAATATTTTCTGATGTTCTTATGAGTAGAATAATCATTTACAACTATATACATTCAAAATAGAAGTCCTCTTCGAATTCTAGAAGATATGGCTCTTGAAGAAGCATTCCCTAGAAAAAAGCCATAGGTTGGGCATATGAGAATCTTTGGCTTCCATGTTAACATCCATTGTCCTAAGGATGAAAGGAATAATCTAGAAACTTTATGGAAAAAAGGCATATTTGTTGGTAACAATGAATCATCAAATGCCTATAATGTCTAGATTCCATAGCAACGATGGATTGAGGTTGGCTAAGATGTCACCTTTGATGACAAGATTTCATATTGGTAGTCTAAGGAAGTTTCCATGGACTCCTTAAATGAAATAAAGAATAAGGCTTCTAAGGAAGAATTTTTAAGTTCTATAGAATCTCCTCAAGAGCTTGAATGGCCTTATGAATCGATAGAAACATTTGTTGTTACTAAAATAAGAAAGAGAACAAAATGGCTTGGATCTACCTTGGAAGAAGCAAAGGACATGAAAGTCCATATGGAACATCCAAAGAAGGTAAGAAGCTATTGTAGTACTCAACAACTCCCCATTTAGTTTTATTTTAGCTATATAATAAATCATGGGGACCCTTTTTAGTTTTAATAAAACTCTTTAGTTTTCATAAAGAGAAGGAAATTTTTTAATTTGTAAATGAAATACCCTCTCACATGAAAGTTTCTATTATCAAAACACGCATATCGGAGGCCCAACCTTACAAATCTTACAATTAATAAAAACCTGATAAACCTTTTGTTATTTAAATATGTGTTATCATTAGATAATTGTAATATCAGAACTTTCCTTATAAGAAATTTACAATAAAATCATTCTTTGATCAAGCATTCATGATATGTAAAATACAAAGTTAAGTTGACACTTCCTTTTAAATTGAATATTTTAAAGAACTTTCTGCCCCACAAACTACCACCTGGCATATCAGAATCCCTAAACATCATAATTTTGTAATTACGCAATCTCAAAAGTCTCGATATCCAAAACCTATGATACTTAGCACTTTCATTATACTAAAACTCTCGATACCACAATATTACAATGCCTCCCACTTCTGATATCTGATATGTCCAATGTTGCTTCTCTCTGATATCTGAAACCTCTAATATTCCCGTCTTTACCTGTATCAAGACTTTTTGATCTCGGATGTTCACTCTTTCAATCCCTGATATTCCATTTGTTGATATGAAACTTCTGATATGTCTTCCTGGATACACTTATAGTCCTTGTTGTGGAGGTAAATCCTCTCTGCGGACAGAGATGATCCCTACTAGCCTAGACCGGGTCTAGTAACAATCACACAATGCTATCACGCAAGTTCCTAATTGGAAATAAAAAGTGGATGGTGAGAACCTACTTGGATTCCAACGCTAGTGTTCGTAGAAGAGATGTCGCCCTCGTTCCTTTGCCTCGGCCGGTCATGATCCCCACGATCTCCATGATTGGACACCTGCACATGCAAAGAACAACACGAATACAAGCATAAAATCTAGTAGATGCAATTATATATCAGTCAGAAAAGGTATAACTCAACATCAAACATAAGACAATGAGAGTGGAACCATAATGATAGTCATCTATTATTAATAAATAACAAAGAAGAATACAACCATTGTTCTGACGTCAAATCCTCCTTTGGCTGGGTAGTCAGCTACACAAGTCTTGCAAAGCTTGTTGGGATGAGGAACAAGCCTCTCTCTCTTTGGGTGATAAGAATCTCCTTACATAGATCTAGCCTTATGGGTGCAAAGAAGGCTCTTGCAGCTTCAAACTTTCTATCACTATGCTGGAACTAGAACTACTGTAACTAGCTTGCTCAAGGCATGGAGGCAAGCTTTTATAGATAGAGAAGAAAGAGATAGGATCAACCACATTATTCATGGGATTGGCTTTATCACTTGGAAACTTCCATGAAAGGTGGCAAACCACTTTCCCTTCTATGGAGATTCGAAGCCAAACCATCCTAGCTCAACGTAGATTCAATTGGTGAGTGGGTTGAAGAGAACCTTCGGAAGCTTGTTGGTTAAAAACTTTACCCAATTCAGTTGGTGCGAGTGTGACTCTGGGACAGAGCGCCAATGGCGCACCCTTTTTAGAGGATTTCCCTCATTGGCGCGGGCAGTGAACTGTGGACCCGCGCTAATGCAAAAAGAGATGTTTTCATGGGTATTTTGCAGGAGATGTCTTCAGGGCATATGAAGCTCATACTTAGAGGAATATGATGCAAGTGGTTTCAGGTCATGTCACCTCTCACAGGTCCCGGAATGAGTCCTCCAGTGTACGGGTGAGGGGTAACAGGAACAGTGACAAACGGTGACAAAATGTTGTGTAACATATGCCCCCTAAATCATGATGCCTGAGAGAGAGAGGGGTGAAATGCTTTACAAAAACATGCGTGACTTAAAACACGGCCGCCGGAGAACCTGCGTAAAGAAGTACGACCGATATCTCAAGTACATGATATATGTGGTATGGGCGCAGCCATCCATAGCAGAGTACATAATAATCTAGATCCAAGGTATGGGCGTAGCCATCCAGTGAGGATCGATATAGAGACTCAGGCATGGTCGCAGCCATCGAGTGAATGAGTCATGTAATGATCATAATAATCCACAAATCGCAACCTGGATTCCAACAGACAAAATCCAGGGTCTTGCGCTCCATCTCGACCCAAACAGAGTACAAGTCCAAACATGTGAATACAGGAGTTGAAGTCGAACATGCATGAACATCGTGTGTTACCTGTCAATGATGAAAATTGTTAACAGACGTGAGAAGTACCACCAATAATGACAATGGTCCTCAAGGTACTATAGGTACAATCTACGGTGTGCGAGTCAATGAGCGGGCGTCGAACACCCGTAGAATCATTCGAGCAGAGGCCAATGATGAAAACCTCTCGTCAAACACAAAGAACCTGCCATTGAGGCATGCAGGCTCCAAGGCACCGGAAGGGATTCTCTAGATCAGCATCTTGGATAATGAGCTGAAGTCGACAGGAAGTGACCTTGATCAAAGGTGGGCCATAGTGTTTCCCACTTCAGTGACACAAGACAGAGGAAGGATGTTGTGGTGAATCAAAATTATGTGAGGTATCAGAGGAGGTTGTACTGCTACAGAGGTCAACTTCTCTTGAACATATCGGCGGCACGACAGTGGACTTGGCAGTATTTGACATCAAATGAGCACGGGTCATGGTGACAAGGTAATGAGCAGATGAGAGGTCAAATAGGATAACCTAAACCCATGGAGGCAAGTGTAAAACAAGATGAGATGTCCCCACCCAGACACGAATGCAGACTAGTGCCATGTTCAAGAGCGACATACTGCCGACACGACAATAATTATGGTTCCATTTTCCCCACCGTTCCTAGCGAGTACCCCAGTTATTTTGAACAAGCTTGACGGGGATAGAATATGCTTGTGAGCGTCATTACGACAGAACCGATGGCATTAAGTTTTAACGAGTCTGACAAAGGAAGAACTCGGCGTCTTGTCCTGTTTAGAGAGTCTGAAAAGATGACAGAAAAGAAAACTCTAGGGGGGTCCTTTTTTGTAAAGTTGTGTCTCCCGAGTCTGAAAAAGTATAAAACAATGCTCGAAAGAACCGCCCGACCATTACGATCGAAGAGTACTTTTCATTTATAGTGACATCGATCTAAAAAAGTAAAAAAGTGATAAACATCATGTCGTTTCGTAACCATTAACGAACCTGAAATGGCAAGGGTCTGATGATCTTTTTGTTTTTATACGGTCGGAAAAGGGTTTAAAGACGACCGCCTCTTATTTACGTTTAACGAGTCAAGAGGGATAACTCGGCGATCCTTTCATTTTTAGCGAGTAAGAAAAGAGCTGAAAGATGACTCCACAATGACTTTTTCGTGTATTTACCGAGTCTGAAAAAGTATAAAATACAACTCGTTTCACCATCGAAGTTGCAAAAAGGACCTGTCATAGTACCAGAAGCAAGCGTAAAATCCATTTTCGACCAAAAGTATATTAAAATATTCAAAAAACATCTTTTTAAACCTAATTACAAGGTAAAAAGTTTATAAATATGGTGAAAATGTAAAAAATAGAATTACTTTTTACTCTTTACCTCTTGCATAGTAGTACTGGTCCGTTTGGGGAGCGAACTTCGAGCAGTGATTACCGCCAATCCGTGCAACCATTTGAGATGCCGCCAGTTCCAGGTAAGAGGCGCTGCCCTTAGCTCCATTTTCATACTCTTTTTATGCATTTTGTTCCCTAATTTAGCCTCCACAAGGGGGATTTTAAAATTTAGGGTTGCGCCCCATTGGCGCGGGTATCCGGCATGGGTCCACGCCAATGGGGTGATTTGCCCAAAGGTGTCGCGCCATTGGCGCAACTGTTTTAGAAACAGTCGCGCCAACCGCGCGACCTAACTTTTTACTTGAATTTTCCCATCATTTTTGAAATTTGTCCGGTTTGTAAGCCTACCAGGGTTTCAATAATGATCTATTCATCCTTGTGGGTTCAGGAAATAAGCAAAAATGGTGGTGGAATGGAAAGAAAAAGAGCATGATGACGTGGATGCCTTGGCCCTGAGAGACTGTGGTCTCAAGAAATTCTTCCTCACCTCTTATCTACGAGCTCAAACGGAGCTATTACACTTCATAGTGGATACTTGGGATGTTGATGACCAAGTATTTCGCTTACGGGATCAAACCTTAGAGCTGGATGTATCTGATGTGTACTTCATTACTGGGCTGTCAGGGAGAGGGGCGAGCCCCATTTTGACCGGAAGCAGGCCTTCCGGAGATAAAATAGGTGAAGTGAAGGCCCCAGTGTGTCCAGAGGCACAATTTGGGAAAAATAGTACCAAGGTGGATATTGCCACCATCCATGATTTGGTTCTTAAGGTGATACTGTTCACCATCACGCGTGTAGCTGGGGTACAGGCGCCCCATGAGGCAAGCAAGAATCATCTGTTACTAGCGATAGAATGCCTCAGCCCCACCATTTTGGACTGGGCTACAACGGTGACTACAAATATCAAAAGGCAGCTTACAAAGTGTAAGCATGGGGGAGTGAAACAGTTTAGGTACGACTCGATTATGGTGTCGTTCTTCTTGGAACGATTATCCCTCTTCCAGTACCAAGGAGCTGTAGTGGCGGACCCATTGCCACGAGAGCCTAGGATGGCTCGCTAGGCAGCATTGATGCCCAGAGGAGGAGGGGGCCAGCAGATGTCTTGGCGGCCCGAGTTCTTCATATGGCTTCGCCGTCAGCTAATCGTGGTAGAGGATTGGCCATACGCGGGAACTAACTTCATGGGGGACCCAGACCTCCCACTGCCAAGAGGGAGAGGAGTGGGAAGAGGAGCTAGGTATGATCTTCTTTCTTTATGCTTTTATGTATTTTTTTTTTTGTCAATACATGCATGTTCTGATGACAGTTGTATGTATATGCAGATGTGGGCCCATAGCAACCAGCCGGGTTGTCTCCTATAGTGAGGAGAGGCCAACCTGCAGCTGATCCTCAGGCAAGGGGTGCCGTGGGGGAAGAGCTGGTGCAGAATCTCAAGGGACTTACCCAAGGGATTCCAGGTTACGCGAGATTGGCGGACGTTCCTTTTGCATACCAGAGGCACACAGTGGGGGTGCCGACCCGCATCCATCGTCTGTTGAGACGCTTGGTGCGCGCAGTGATGTGCTATCATGAGCACCACCACGAATAGACTTCTAGGTTTCTTTCATGCATATTTTTTGAGGGACATGTTGTCCGGGGATGTATCAGGATGAACATGTATTATTTTTTGGACTTATGTAATGCACGCGGTGCAAAACTTTGCTACACACATATATATACATATGCCTATGGTTTATATGGATCTTTCACATGTGATGATGTGTTATATGCTATGCGAATATTTGACACAAAATGTAATCTAATGTATCAGTTGCATAACAAACGACCCATTGTGAAATATATTTACACACATGTATATTTTATTTTTACACAAGCTTGAAAACACACATGATAATCACATATGCAAACTATGCTTGAAGATGATTTTATATTTTATCAAGCTTAAAAGCACTCACACACATGAAAACTATGCTTGAGAATAAAGGAACGGGCATGCCCCCCAGCATGGTGTCTCAATTCGAGGTACATGCCCCCCAAGCTTCAGTCCATTGAAAATGGAGGGAAGGTTGACATTATTGTTATTGCGCTCGAATTGCACGAGCTCGTGTTTCATTTTTGTAACGAGGTTGACACAGGTAAGAGAACTATCCTCAGGAGTACAAGTGACTCCAATATGAATATGCTCGACAATCCCTGGTTCCACAGAGATGTCGATGGGTTGGGTTTGCGTAATGTTTCCCATATTGCCCTGAGAAGACACTTGATAAATCTGAATAGGTGTTTGAAGGGGCTGGAATGGGATACACGAAGCAAACCATTCGAGACATGCGATCATTTCCTAATGGGCAAGGAGAAACAAGGAACGGTGGTGATGATCTGACCAAGGGGGCTCCTCAAGAGACATGGTCTCTATGATGGCTTCATCGGAAGGAAATATTTCCTTTAATGGATCCGAAGTAGCATCATCTCCAAGCCAAGGGAAATGAACATATGAGTTGGGAACACCGCTCGGAAGAGCAGGTTCGGGAGGGGGAGCCGATGTAGCGACGATTTCGATGTAGTTGAGCTCGGCAGGACTCAACGGCATCATATCGCCCCTGGATTCTATCTGATTAGCGGGAGGAAGGACCCACGGATCAGAACGCACAGAAATCATGTTAGTAGGGGCGAGATTCGGAGGTGGAAGGGGAAAGATACCCATTAGGGCAGGATCCTTAAAGAGCCCAGCTCCCACACTCGCGAATGATTTGGAGGTATGCTCCACGAAAGGCACATTACCTTCAGAAGAGGAGGCGAAGAAGGAGAGCTGGTCCACCGTGACAATCTTCCCCTGATGAGGGAAACGAATGACATGGAAAAGGGAGGAAGCCATGGCTTGCATGGCATATGTCCAACTGCGTCCGAGGAGGAGGTTGTAGGTAAGATTAGCATCGACAACTTCGACCTCCACTTCTACTGTCTTCCCTTCCAAGGACGTGGGCAAGCGTTGGAGGATACCGTAAGGATAGGACTCTCTTCCATCAAAGGCTTCTAACGTCATAGGAGACTGGCTCAATGTTGGAGAACCAATAGCTTTCCAACAAGCAACAGACATGATGCAAGTTAAGGCACCTTCATCAATGACTGTACGATGAATCGTTTTACCATTGATGATGACCTGTATAAGGAAAGCAATTTGGTGAGGCAGTCTTGGCGTATATTCTTCGAGATCAAAATAAATCAAATCCGAGTCAGCCGGGTCTATGCCACCGATGGCCGATAGCAAGGAATTCCTCTGGGAGGGGCAGCTCTGGAGGACTTCTAGAGCAGACATAGCAGACGGAGCCTGAGCTAAGTCCTCAACGATGTTGTAGTGCTGGGCAGCACGAGCATTAGGGTTGTAAGAAGACTTCCGGAGTACACCTTTTGGAGAGGGTCGGATAGTCGTCTCAGTGCTAGGTCTTTCGATGTGTAGTGGACCAGAACTGGACGGAGGAGCGCTGGAGGGGACCTCCAGCTCTTTCCCGGCATGAGATGGATATTCTTTCACTCGAGTAGTGACATGGATGGGAATCGTCCCAGCCATAAATACTTGAGAGCTGAATGAAGAAGAGGGTTGCGATGGATCTGCCATCATTTGGGTTTGTTGTGAAGGGAAAGGTTCTTTAAGCACAGCAAGAGTCCCAGGAGCACCTTTCAACAATCGACTAACTTTGGACCGCCTGGGGCAATCTTTAGTGTAGTGATCCTCATCACAGATAAGACAAGGATACTTAGGTTTACGTTTGGCTCCTTCCTCGGGTGGAGGTTTAGGGAGTCCTGTTTGGGCTGTTCGGATTTATTTATGGCTTTCCCTTTCTTTTTCCCTTTCGAGGATTTATCTGACGTGGTGGACTGAACGACGTTAACCTCGGAAGTACTTCCAGAATTAGATTGACCCTGAGAACCGTTTCCATTAGAAGCATTCTGTTTTTTCTTCCCAGGGTTCGCGGATGATTTCTTTGAAGACGCGTTTACAGAGACAATAACTCCGTCAACAGATGGTTTTGGCGGAGCTTTGGATGTTTCGGGTCTCGGGGTGTTTGGAAAATAATCATATAAAGTACCTGACTGAGAATATACTAAGTCGAGGTACTGAGCACGCATGATAGCTTGCTCTTCAGTTACACAAGCTCCCATGGTGATGTCTCGCGCGATTGCAGGGACAAAGGAAGTCGTTAACCAATCGGTCAGGAGCTAATCAGGAATCCAAAATTTGATCAAGCGACGATGCCGTCTCCATTCATGTATATGATCGGATATATGTGTGGCTGTGTCCTGTTTGAGAGACGTAAGGAGATGTGTCCCTATCTCATACCGAATGGGTAACTGAAAATGAGTTAAGAATGCCATAGCCAGCGAGTTGAAATCTTGAAATGTTTCGTGATTCAACTCAATATACCACTTAGCGGCCGAGCCGATGAGAGTCCTCTGGAAGAGGCAGAGCCGGATGGAGTCATCAAGCCATGAGTTGGATGAGCACCAAAGGTGATAGGTCATGACATGGGCTTCAGGGTCTTCACCAGCTTTGCCATCGAATTTTGGGCAATCACCGGGTATCTTAGTTGGAACTGGTGGCCAATATGGATTATGAAGAATGGGGTCATTTGTCAACTTGGACACATCTTGGAGCTCCAACGTCACTAAGAAACGTAACTGAGGATTAAAGGACATTTGTGGCTATGGAGGAAAGGTAGTACCAGGGTTCCAACCAGGTGGTGGTTGCCCCCATGGACTTCGTCCGGATGGGCTTGGCCCATAAGTGTTCTTCCCATAGGGATTTTTCCCATAAGAGTTCTGTCCATAAGGATTCTGTCCATATGGATTCTGTCCATAAGGATTCTATCCATAAAGATTCTGTCCATAAGCAGACACTTGACCCTGGGTCTGCTCCCCAGCACCCCATGGATTAGCAACTTGACCTGCAGGTGCAACATACTGTTGTTGATAATTCTGGTAAGGAGTGACCTGCATTCGTTGATAATTTTGATAAGGGGTAAATTGAGTTTTCCCCTGGGATTGCTGGTAGCCATATGATTGCTAAGCTCCATACTGAGCTGATAAGAGGGCTGCGCTTGGTAGGAAGGTTGGGGTTGTGGCCCACCTTGCATTTGATAACCAATTGGAGTATGGGGCCCAGAAGGATGTCCTTGAACAGGTTGAGCTTTGACCATCTGGTCGGAAGGTTGGCCTGGTTGGGTTTGGGACGGACCCGTTTGCCCAGAAGGATGAGCTTGCTCGGTACCAGGTTGTCCTTGAGCAACTGAGGGTTGTCCTTGCGGAACAGATGGTTGAGCGGGCTGGACGGTCGGTTGACCTTGAGGTTGGTCGGCCTGTCCAGAGGGATGACTTGGCTGGGCAGTGGGTTGGCCTTGTGCAGAAAGATGACCCGCTTGCCCAGTAGGATGACTAGGCTGAGCAGTGGGTTGGCCCTGCTGTACGTAAGGCTGCCCCCCTTGACCAGAAGGATACCCCTGTTGGACTGCTGGTTGACCTTGTGGAATATAAGTTTGTCCAGCTTGTCCAGAGGGATAACCCTGCTAGATACCAGGTTGGCCTTGTTGGATGTAAGGTTGTCCTGGTTGTCCAGACCAGTGACCTTGCTGGGTACGAGGTTGCCCCGGGAACCAGAAGGTTGGGTCAGATAAGTAAAAGATGGAACACCAGCGGCCAAAGGTTGTCCTTGATAGGGTTGTCCTTGTAGGCCCCAAAGTTGTCCTGGGTAAGACTGGCCATAATATTGCTGCCCTTGAGAGGTTTGCACATAAGATCGCTGGCCTTGGTTAGGCGGTCCCTAAGGCTGTGCAGGCCTTACTTGGCCCCCGTGGAAAGTGGTGGCATTCCAAGTAATGGATAATGGTACCGAAACCTCAACAATAGGTTGAGTAGGCAAGGTTTGAGGAAGCTGAAGGTATTGACCAGCAGAATTGTAATAATAGAATGGACCTTGCGCATTCAGATCCTGAACAGCTTGTCCATAGGCATCATAAGGCCCCCCTCCTGGGACGGGACTAGAAGAGGGTGGTGCACTTTGTGCAGGATGGATAACTTTAGGTGTGTGTGCCAGCTAGCCGCTACTCACTTGACAGTGAGGGGGACTAGCACCACGGTTCAAAGCTAAAGACATTGTAACGGCACTAACAATTGGAGTTGAATGTGCTACACAAACAGTTGGATTTTTGGAACTGAAGTGACAGGTGTAGTGTGGACTTTTGAAACAAAAGATCCCATGGTGGGAGTGATGTGGGGGTCCCACATAGTCGGAGCAGGGATCCTGGCACTTACCCTATCCCTCAACGACTGGTAGCATGGGGGAAGCAGAGAAGTAGCTGGGATGGCAGTGTCGATATTCGACAACGCAGGTGTCTCGCTCACTCTAGGAGATGTCTCATCCATGTGAGAGGTAGACATTGGAGAAAAAACACCAGGGGGGGTAACAGGAATATCGTCCTCGTCAGGCTCCCAGATGGGGTTCCAATCGACTTCGTAATCCTCGTTGCCCGAGGCACGAGAGTTAATCGATTGGATACTCGGGATAACAGGAAAAGTATCACTTACAACTGGTACCTCAGGAGCAGCGGAAGATGGAGGCCCTTGATCAGTCGGAACGGGAGTTGATGGCTCACCCAGGATGATAAACTTCAAACAGGACCTAAGGGAATCTAACGATAAATGACCCTACTCAAACTAATGCACACAAGATCTAACTAGGTAATGTTAATCGTGGCCAAATAATTTTTAAGACGCATAGACACAACTTGACCTTTTCATGTTTTAAGAGTCAAGAAAAGGACAAAAAGGTGACTCTAGTCACCTTCGAATGTTTAGTGAGCCCGAAGTGACAAACTGCTCAAGTGAGCCTTTTCTTTTAAGGAGGCTGAAAAGGATCAAAAGTGACTACTCTGGAGGGACTAGGCAAAGGGTTTACCAAACAAATCCGTAAAACTGCATATACACCTTGGCAGTCATATGAAAACCAAGGACTTCCCTACGGTAGTCAATCTTCCTGAATGCTGTGTTCGGTGCGTTACGGCTTGTAAGGCAGCAGACACGACTTCCTGTGGATAAAGGATGATAACCTAGTGGGCTCTCCCCTATATACGCGACGGTACGTGGGAGCTCAAGTCCCTGTTAGACCACTATCGAGTCACAAAAGGAGGAATCACCCAACCATAGTGTGAAACAACAGTGACTAGGTTTAACGATGCCGGAGCACGTCTCTAGCCTAGACCTCTAATCAGTAAGCGTTATGTTCCAATGCATTTTTAAGTTCATTCAGTTCATTTTATGGTTGATCTTTAGTTAAGTTTCAATTTCCAGGTCCTACCGTATGTAATCTCTCACAATTCCCTAAATGCAAACTATATGCCAAAGAATATCATTTCGTTCGATGAATACTAACTACGAGAGAGTTGAGAATTTTTCAAACAAATTGACCACCAACAATTCAAGAACCACTCTAATGCAGCTAATGACAAATAAACGAAACTTTTCTTTGTTTTAAAATCGCGTAATCAATGAAAAGCTTCTAATTTCAATTAACTAATGCAACGCAAAAGAGATTATTCGTTTCATTTTCAAAGGCAAAGTGCACTAAACAAATTTTGAGAGATAGTAACACCGAGCAAAAAGATCAATTTCACTCAATGAGAACACAATCGAATCCTCAAGACACCAAAACAGTCCTTCAAACCAAGAAGAAAACACAAAGACCTCTACGGGCTATGTAATCTAAGCCCAAACGAAGTCAAGAGAAATCCAAATGGAAAAGGAGCAAATCACTTGAATACCAACAAAAGGCTTTGACAACTACTAAGCAAGCGCAAAAAGTAATCACAAAGTCGACTCGACGATCAAAGAACCCAAGACTTCTACGGAAGGCTCGATGCACAAAGCCACTAGATGCCCTAGGGCTAAAATGTGAAATCGATAGAAAAAGGCAAACACCCGAAGGATGGAGGTCTAAAACCAGTCAAGCAAGGATCAAACACACTCCAGTAATTGAAAAAGACGCGGAAAAATACAAATCCAAGCTCAGAGGGCTTGAAGACAAGCGAACTAGAAAAGTTGACAGGCCTGGCGTGACTGTCAGGCTGCAACTCGTGCTTTTATGGGATTGGCGTGGGTTGTCTTTGAGCAACTTGTGCCAATTGGCGCGACTGTAAGGCTAAAAAGCGCGCTAATCGAGTTTTCTAAGTCAAAAACAAAAGCAAGCAATCCAGGGCTTAAAAACAGTATCTAGGTAAACCAGGAAGCAAGAAACAGCAAGAAATCCAACCCAGAAAGCTATCTAAGCAATCAAACGAGAAACCAAAGAGACAAGACTCCCCAGTATGGTCGCCAAATTGTTGTGGAGGTAAATCCTCTCTGCGGACAGAGACGATCCCTACTAGCCCAGACCAGGTCTAGCAATAATCACACAATGCTATCACACAAGTTCCTAATTGAAAATAAAAAGTGGATGGTGAGAACCTACTTGGATTCCAACGCTAGTGTTCATAGAAGAGATGTCGCCCTCGTTCCTTTGCCTCAGCCAGTCACGATCCCCACGATCTCTGTGATTGGACACCTGCACATGCAAAGAACAACACGAATACAAGCATAAAATGTAGTAGATGCAATTATATATCAGTCAGAAAAGATATAACTCAACATCAAACATAAGACAATGAGAGTGGAACCATAATGATAGTCATCTATTATTAATAAATAATAAAGAAGAATACAACCATTGTTCTGACGTCAAATCCTCCTTTGGCTGGGTAGTTAGCTACACAAGTCTTGCAAAGCATGTTGGGATGAGGAACAAGCCTCTCTCTCTTTGGGTGACAAGAATCTCCTTACTTAGATCTAGCCTTATGGGTGCAAAGAAGGCTCTTGCAGCTTCAAACTCTCTATCACTATGCTGGAACTAGAACTACTGTAACTAGCTTGCTCAAGGCATAGAGGCAAGCTTTTCTATATAGAGAAGAAAGAGATAGGATCAACCACATTATTCATGGGATTGGCTTTATCACTTGGAAACTTCCATGAAAGGTGGCAAACCACTTTCCTTTCTATGGAGATTCGAAGCCAAACCATCCTAGCTCAACGTAGATTCAGTTGGTGAATGGGTAGAAGAGAACCTTTAGAAGCTTGTTGGTTAAAAACTTTACTCAATTTGCTTGGCGCGAGTGTGACTGGGACAGAGCGCCAATGGCACACCCTTTTTAGAGGATTTCCCTGATTGGCGCGGGCAGTGAACTGTGGACCCGCGCTAATGCAAAAAGCGTTGTTTTCATGGGTATTTTGCAAGAGATGTCTTCAGGGCATATGAAGCTCATACTTAGAGGAATATGATGCAAGTGGTTTGATGTCATGTCACTTCTCACAGGTCCTGGAATGAGTCCTCCAGTGTGCGGGTGAGGGTAACAGGGACGGTGGCAAACGGTGACAAATTACTGCGTAACAGTCCTTATATCTTTAAACATGACATATCGAGAGTATCAAATATCATAATTTTTAGTGTGTGTCGAGTCATAAAATTCCTCCAATATGCTCATGTGTGCAAAACCCATGTGAATTGACCTTTTTCATTTAATATCTCAAATTGGTGAATTTATGGCTTTTGAAATTCTAAACATCCTTGTTCCTTACAGTTTGATTTTATCATGATTTTCCCTTTAAGACAAAAATCGTTATGAAAAATTGTTATTTGTGCTAAAGTCTTTCTAGTGACGAAATTAGCATTTAGTCTTGTGCGTTTTCCGTTGTGAGACAGTCCTGATAAGCACAATTCATAAGAAGTGTCTAAGGAAGCTAAAGTAAAGAAGAAACCAGTCACTCAACAATAATTGATTGCTCCATCGATGGAAAATATCGATTTTCCAAAGTTATTTTCCAAGACATTTGTTCTTTAGGTGCGAAGAGTCCCTCCTTGGAATCTATCTATCAGCTATTCGAAGATGAAGGACAAAGGTTTACCCAAAGAATAGTTACAACTAAGGATTCTACTCCAGTTTATAACACCACTTATAACGATGTTGTAAATTCATTTTTACATAGAATTTTTGCTCAACCCAAGATCCTTCCCTACATTGATATGATTCGGTGGGTCATGGAACACTTGAACATTGTAGACAAGAAATTCATGAAAAAGAATGATACAATTATCGTCCCTTTCAGTGGTAGTGATTTCAGTACAATATACCATTTTCCACTACCGCAATGTAAATATCACAAACATTTTGTGGATAAATTCATGAGCAACATTGATCACGCATCGAAATCGATGAAGGAATGGAGGAGGAAGCCCAATAAACATAAGTGTGAGGAAAATAGAATATATGCAATAGACTCTCTAGCTGGCCCTTATTGTCAAGTTGTTGCCATGGTATGTGGACTCTTTTCTTGTCCTAATCCTTAGAAATTCCTAGATCAATGGACTCTGCGAATTGATGCCGCCTCGGAAGGATATGTATTAGACTAGGGAAATATATTGTCTGATAACTTAGCCACACCCAATTTTAATTTTAGGAAGAAGCATACAATTTCAGAAAATATAATTCCTCCTTTCTATATGAGTGCCTATGTAATGGATGCCATATTCTTCACTACAAATTTCACCTCCATGGGTTGGAAATGGACCTTAGAGCACCCAACTCCTATTCATATATACCATAACATCCTTTTGGACTCTAAGTATCATCCTAATTTCCATAGAATCTATGAGGGTGTCATGCTGCCTATTCATCAAATTATCTTTAATAAGAGAGCTCCTAGGATTTCCCTGGAGGTAGAGACAAATTTTCTCTGGTTTGGGAATTGGTTTGGTGAGGAGTTTTTTACATAAATCCATGTCTTTGGTAGTCTTTCTAATCCACATGTTTTTCCCCTTTATTCCCTTGACAAACTGCTGCCTCATGAGATAGCATACCAAACCATAGGTAATGGAATTTCTAAATTATTGAAATAATCCAAAAGGAAAGTGTGGTCTGACTTTCCTTTTTGTTGCGGTATGTATACATTAGAGAATTTTAAACATGCAGTTATTGAACTCTTTTAGATTTGAAATTTGATACTATCCCTAACAGACAGTATGATCCTCATAGAACTATCAAGAAGGATACTGCACAGTCAAGCGTCAAGCAATTCTCTCATGAGCCAGATTAGTTTGATGTTTTCTTTCAAATTTTTTCCACCTTTTGAATAGTTGCCAAAAATATTGCAGAGCGTCTAGCTCCATAGTAAATCAATCGATTTGTCAAATATAAGGAAGAAAAGCTATCTCGTTTACCCTTAGACTCATTGAAAATTTCACAGGATATCACAATTAATAAAAGGTTACAGTTATTCCTTCTACATAGGTTACTAGTATCCATGACCCAAAATATAAAGGAGCTTCTTCTTCCACTCAAAATGAAACACAATTTCAAAGTTCTAATCTTGAAAATATATGGGAATAATGTAGCCAAGTTTTGAAAGGAAATAAACTTGAGGTTTTAAGACTGCCTCATAAGAGAATGTCTTAGACACTCCTACATCCTTAGAGAAAATTCCAATTATAATAAGGACATATGAGAAGCCTTTAGAGATTGAAGACATGGAAATTATTCCAGCATTCCTGACCTCTGAGGTCATATTAAAGGTCAAAGAGACTCCTCCCCTTGACATATTCTATAGTCCTCAACATAAGGTTTTTGTGAAAAGGCAAAGAAATAAAATTAAGATTGAGCAATCCCAGGCCTTAGTCCTTGAAAACTACTCTTTTGAAGTAGTATGGAAGGGTTCACAGTCCACTCCTGCAGAGGAATTGGGAAGAATCACTTAGTCCACGAGACGGTGTGCTTCTATGACTATGGACAAAGCCATTGAGATACAACAACTTTTGAAGGAATAGGAGGACATGGTTTTGTAGTTAGAACAGAGTCTTCAGAGTGGGAAGGAAAATATTGCTAACCAATGGCAAGAAAAACTTGCTGAGCTCCAGAATAGTTTCAACACCCTTAAAGTTCAACATGACTCTGGTTTGAGGATCCAGGATGCTCAAATTTAGGAATTACAACATAGGATTGAACATCTGAAAATTAATCCTCAATTTGGATAATTCAAAAGGGAAGAAGGAGAATTAAATACTCTCCCTAGTCAAAATTAGGTCATATTATGCTAGAAATTAGCCATCATTTAGGATTTGTGTCACACAGCCAATTCATTAGTGGACCAATTATTCGACCTCATAACATACTTTAATGATATTGAGGAAAATATGCAAGCTACATAACATGCGAAGACAACACTGAAGGGAGGTTAGTTGATCTCTTGAGGATAGAGGAATCACATAAGGAAATAGTCTTTGGGGAATGGGAAATATGCCTCAAGCATACATAGACAACAATATTCAATGCAAGAGATATCCCCAATGACCTCGTTGAAGCCATTAATGATAACTTGTTTAAGGTGAATCTTATTTCAGACTACCTTGAGGGAACTCTATTAGATATCAAACTACTGGCCAAAATGTGGTAGGAATTTTCAAAGATAAGGGACAAAATGATCGAGAAGCTATCTAAAATTGACATAGAATTCCATTGGAATTTATTAGTCAAGCCTCACAGCCAATGGCTAATGGTCATATGCCTATCCAACATGACCACTCACATGTTGCCAGCATTATGGGATGCCATATTTACAAGTCAAATGTGGATTCAACGAAAGTATCCACTTGAATTGAATCCCATGACAACTATTTACGAACTCTAGTAGTGTACGGAAGGGTAGTCTTCTTCACAGTCTAAGTCAAGTTGTTACAACAAATTCTAAAATTGTCTTGTTATTTTATTTTAATGTTAAAACTACTTCATGGTTTTACTCCACTTTTCTATATTTGTATTTAATTTTGAAACTATAAATCCCCTTTATTTGTATGGAGAAGGGGTTCTGAATTTCGGAAAGAAATATTGTGTTTGAACTATTGTAACTTAAGTTCCTCTTAATAGAAAGTTGAACCACCACTATTTTCTCATGAGTAGAGTTATGATATATCAAGTACTACTATTTGTCTATTATTAATTTCCTTAAGAGTTAAATGGTTATTTGATTACGTTTATCATATGTGCGTTATAAGAAATCAGACATTTTTAAATACTGATATGTTTGATTGAAATCATATATTATATGCATAAACAATGAAATATTATATGTGTAATGAATTCATAAACTAATTTAATTGACTATTTAATTAAATTAGCTATCATTATCTTCTTTAACTTCATAATAACTTGATAATATATATTGTCATGTTGCTTGTGAGATCCTTCTATATCACATATACAAATAAGGTTTCCCGGCATAGATATTTAGTTTAAATATTATTTATTTTCAGCTTTAATTACATTGTATCCTTACACCTATATACTCCCTCCATTTTCATAATTTATATCAAGTGAAACTGGTCCCATAATTTCCATTCAAAGACACTATTCCAAACGGAAAGGGATCTGCTCTAAGGTCCCAACCAGGTAGTTTTCCTCGATGTTGAGGCATATATTTCAAGCCTTCAACAAAAATCTAAAAGGTTTTCTAGTTATGCAACTCTTATGACTAACCTGATTGATGATAAACGTTCCAATTATGAATAGGCAACTAGCCAACAAGTGGGGAATGAGGCTATGGATGATGAATATTAGTCCATCATGAAGAATGATGTTTTGGAGATCATATCGAGATCGAAATGGAAGTTAGTAGTGAATTACAAGTGGATATACAATATCAATCATGTTGCAAATGGAGGTATCAATAAATATAATGTGCAATTTGTAGCTAGAGGGTTCTCCTAGAAAGAGGGGGAAGACTATGATGAGACATTTGCTCCAGTTTCTATGTACACCTCCATTAAATCCATTATTTCTCTTTTTGCTTCATTGGGATGGATTTGAAATCAATTGAATGTAAATACTACTTTACGTGGTGATGTAATTGAGGAAAAGGTTTACATAGACAAAACTTAAGGTTTTGGGGTGCATCGAAGGGAATCTCATGTTTGTTGAAGGTCAGAATTAGATAAATTGCTAAGGAATTCAAGGGTCACAGGTCTTGGAATTCATCAATTGAATATTCTCTTAGAAGAGAAGAATTCTTGTGGGTTTTCCTCTCAATTGGATAGGTTTTTTCCCTAGCTGCTGGCCTATATCCCATGTCCTTTTGTCTCACTATTATTTATTATTTGGTAGTTGTTTTATGAAAAGAACAAAGTAATAATTAAGGTTAAAAAGAATCTAATCAAGATAAAAAAAAATACATCAAAAGAAGTTATCAAAGTAAGAGGTTGTCAACTTAAATGTTAAGTTGGAAGAATTATAGGAGTAGAGGAAGGTATGAGGAAGAAGCACAAAGAGAAGGAAGATGAGTGTGAGAGATTAGAAGCTGAAGTGATATCCTTGAGATGGTAGCAAAAGATGGAGAAGAGAATTGTGGCCTTTGATAGTTTTCATGAGATCTAGATATCACCACTGGATAAATATGGTCTTTGATATGAAAAGGGAGAGTCTAGTTTGCATGTAAGTAAAATCAACAAAGAACAACCCAAGAAGCCTATAGAAAACAATACCAACAACAAGAGTGAGAAACAAGGAAAGAAGAAGCAGAACCAACAACATATCAAGCAACAAAACTAATAACAATAAAGAGGAAAAAATAAACGAGCTCCTACATTCAAAATATATTTTACTCCAAAAGAGGATCATGGCAGATTTGTAAAATTCCAAAGGAACCAAAGTCCCTTTGTTCCTTTTGCGCATAAAGTAGAATGTTACGACTATCACAAATTTGGGCATGTTGTAGCTAACTGTAGGAGCAGAATGTATAGATCAAATCAACAAATATTATAGTAGTATAAACAACCAAGGAGATTAGCCAATATGTATAATCATGATTTTTATGGTTATTATTATTCACATAACTTGTTTGGCCATAAAACATCTGATTGCATATCTAACCATTGGAGGAGAAGCACATTGAAAACAAGGTATATATCTAGTATGTGCAGTAGGAGAATTGATCTTATTACTTCATATCTTGGCCATGTTGAGTGATACACATGTCATAATATTTTACATATGGAAAGAGATGGTTTGTTACCCCATTCTTCAAGGAAAAATCTGTAAAAGCAACAAAAACAAAGGGAACCTAACAAAAAACTAATGAGGGAAGAAAAGAAGCATCCAAAGATTATGTGGAAAGAAGGAGAAAAAACTCTTCAAGTAATGAAAAGCATCCCCTCCTACTGTCCATGATTAGTTCTTGTTTACTTATAGAGGACTACAGAGTTCATCATAGGTGCATAACCCTACGTGGAGCATATGACTCAAGTATGGTAAATTAATGAGTACATTTTATTGCAATAGTACTTGTTGATTCATTTAACCCTCATCCACATTTAGGTCCACGAGATCATCTTCTCTATTGGAGGTATATTAATCTCAGGGGGAGCTATGCATGGTATGATATTTGCATGGATTTTATTTCTTTTTTCATCACTTTCACTCAGTTATTGTAGGTTTTAACCCTATAGCTAAATTACCTACATACGAATTCAAAAAAAAGAGATAAATACTAAAGAGAACATAAAATATAAAATAAATATACACAACGATTTTCCCATGGATCCCAAAAATAATACTACTAGCTTGATTTTTCATTATGTCCCTTTGATTGTGACAGTACATATATATACATGTCGAAGCATTCATAAACCCAAATCCATTAACCTTATATTAGAACATAACTATAGTTCCCTTAATCAGATCTACAAAATACCATGGGTGGAAAGCTATCATGCCCAAAACCATGTGCGAAACCCATGCAAAAAACCACAGGTAGGTATGCCCACCTAATATAGGGTCCAAAGAACATTTTCATGGGGCACTACCCTAGACCCCGTATAGGGGGGCTACTGCCCCCCTAAAACCTCTTGATAGGGGGATAATTCCCTTTTTGTGACCCCCTTGTTGTGCCCGATGGAATGAAACAAGGAAGGCTTTCGCCCCCCTATTACCCCCCTGCTCATGTGACTAGTCATGGAAATAATATAACATGCACCCAACAGTCTCCCACTTGTTGTTTTCTTTTCCACACAAGGGGTAGCAAGAGAGATTAGTCATCGATCCAGCCTTGCAACGTCCACTGTTTCTCTACACCAAGAAAACTTCTTAGTGGTCATAGACTTCCTCAATGCATCTGTAGCATTCTTCAAAGTGCACACCTTTACCGACAACACCTTTTTATCCACAACCATATCCATCAAAATATGATACTGAACATCAATGTGCTTTGTCCTTGAATGATAAGAGGGGTTATTTGCCAAGAAAATTTATCTTTAACTATCGTAGTTTATCCTTAGAGCTCATTATACTAACCCCATACTTGAACACAATATCTGCAGCCAAACTGCTTCCTTTTTTGCATGAATGGTTGACATGTATTCTTCCTTTGTAGTTGAAAGTGCCACTACAAACTGTCTCTTTCTCATCCAACTGATTGCACCTCCAAATACGTTAAACACATATCCACTTGTATATATTCTCTGATCTGGATCTCCATTTTCGTTTGCATCAACGGTGAATTCACAAATGTCGAAAACTTCGTCCAAACCTAGTCTTCATTAGTAGCACAAACCACAATCACTAGTTCCATGCAAATACCGTAAAAACCGCTTCACTGTTGTCCAATGCTCCTTCCCTTGCTTTTACATACACCTGCTCAATACTCCCACCTCATGTGCAATTTTTGGTCTAGTACAGACCATTTCATACATTAGGCTACCTACTGCACTTGCGTATGGAACACATTACATGTCCTATTGCTATTCTTGTGTCTTGGGACATTGTTCAGTAGATAACTTTACAGTTGTAGGAATAGGAACCTTCACCAGTTTACTATCCTGCATATTAAACATATATAGTGTTGTCTTAACATACTTTCTCTTGTTTAACTATATCTTCCTCTTTTCCCTATCTCATTTAATTTCCATACCCAAAATATAGTTTGCAGCACCAAGATACTTCATGTCGACTTTGGAGGAAAATTGGGTCTTCAAATCTTGGATAATTTCTTTGTCATTTCCAATTAGCAACATATCAACCACATACAAGACTAGATAATTAACACTATCATCAATTCATTCAAAATAAATAGAGTGATCTGCTTTGCTTCTGGTGAAGCCCAGTCCCTGTATATGTGTATCAAATTTCTGATACCATATCCTTGGTGACTTTTTTAACCCATACATAGACTATTTTAACCTGCATTCCAGTTATTTCTTTCACTTCATCCCAAAGGAAATAAAATTTATACATCAACATATAACTTAGAGGCAATTATGATGAGAGATGGAAACAAGAAATTCTAGTTTAATTTGTCCTTGTATTAAACTGAGAATTAAAAATTGAATTCTATTCTCATAGCAACTTGTAAATAGTTCATTAAGTTTAATTAACTTAACTAGCTTAGGAATTTCAAGTTGGAAGTCTTTCTGTAGTCATGTATATGTTCTCTCTAAGTTTTAGGGGTCCAATATGAGTTTAAATTCAGTTGGAAATTAGATCACTCAATTTACTGAGTTAGGTTTAGTTAAATTAGTTCCAAACTATTTGTGGAACTAATAGAGAGTTACCAATGAGTTGGTGCACTAGTGCATCCACAAGTGTCACTCTAGTTAATTGAAGGTTCCCTCATTAGAAACTCGTGCATGTCGATTATGAGAAAGACCTAGTTGAGACTATAGTGCAAGGATAGTGTATTAGTTGTATTATTTACTGGAGTGTAAATACCATGCATGCATAAGAGATTTATGCTAGTTTTGGATTGTGCAGTTTTGGAAGCATGAATTCCCTTTAAATATGGGTTATTCATCCTAGGAATTACGCAATAGATTATGGGTTTGGAGAGCTATAAAATTGGCTAAGTGTTGGCCAAGAGCTAGCTTGTGATGTGAGAGAGTTGAGCATACTTGTGCGGAATTTCTCTAGTGAGAACAAGCTTTTCATCTTCACTCATATTTCTGATATATGCAATGCAGATAATAGGGTTTTGAGAAGTGGATTTCCCTAGATACATCTTGTGTTATGTGCCATTTATTTATCTTCTTCTTCTTCTTATTGCTTTCATCAATCTATTGGCTTCCGCTAGTTGAAAGTAGAAGTAGATTCTTGTCTTGTGCTTTAGTCGATTTCATGAGCTTGTGAATCTATAGGAAATTTCGACATGGTATCGAAGCTAAGAACAATATACTACAGGATATTTCGAAGTTTTTAGTTTTGGGTTACAGGTGAAATTCGAATTTTCAATACAAACTTCAAGATCGGAAAATGGCATTCTACTGTTTGCGGCTTGAGTATGCCTTGGAAGGCAGCTCAAATTTTATAGCCTAGAGGGACATAATGGAGGTTGTGCTAGAGGATAATGGCTTGAAGGAATTTTTTGATCAAGAAATTCCTAAGCCAATAGCATCAAATGCACAGAATGTGGATGAATGGAAGAAGTGTGTGGTGAAAGCGAGGTGGATAATCCTTGAGGGATTTCGTGACCACATTGTCTTGAGTGTCCATGGCAAGGGAACTCCATATAATATGTGGAAAACATTGACAAACTTCTATCATAACGACAATGACCGAAGGAAATTGACACTGAAGGAGAAACTTCAAAATCAAAATGGAGAAAGGTGAGATGATTCCAAAATACTTAACGAAGTTCACTCAATGTCATGATGAACTTTGAAATGATGGAATCATGGTTTTTGAGGATGATATGGTGATTATTGATCTTCTAGGAACCCCAAAGGGTTGGCATAGTTATTAGGAATTTGTTAATGGTAAGGAGAAGTTTCAGGATTGGGATTGAGTGTGGTCAAATTTGATCCAGGAGGAGATCAGGAGGAACACGAGGGATGGCTATTCATGAAGACTGATTATGAATAGAACCATGCCTTAATGATTAAGGTGAAGAAGGGGAAAGGGAAAGCTTCCCATTCCAAATCGTATTCTTATCATGGAGGTAAGAAGAAAGATATGAAAAAAGTTAAGTGCTTTCATTGTCATGAGCTGGGCCATTTTGCTACAAATTGTTCACTCAAGAAGTCCAAGAAGAAGTCCTTGGGAAGAGAAGTGGGTCACACTTTGGACTCTAACTTCAAATTGGACTTTTCCCTCATTGCATGCATGGTGTCATCAATGATGGGAATTTTACGGTACTTAGACAGTGGATCTCCATTCCACACGACTGGCGACAAAGAGGTATTTAGTGACCTGGAGGAGAAAGATATCTAGATGCATATTGAGATGGGTAACAATGGGAAGTATAGTGTTACTGAATTGGGCACAATTACTTTTTGGAAGGAGCATAGAGCTCCACTCACCATAAAGAATGTTATGTATGTTCCCTGGCTGAAGAAGAGCTTGGTATCCGTCGCCTGCTTGAGGATAGAGGCTATGATGTGATATTCTTGAAAGGAAAGGAATTCCCTTGACACATAGCCATGAGTCAAGTACAAAATATAGGGATTTGGTTGAAGAATCACTATAATATGGAAGTAGAGGAGTGTGTTTCTTTCAGCACAAAAGTAGAAAGGGTGCAGAGCCAAGATGTTGGCAAGTTGTGGCATAGGTGATTGGGCCACTTGCATCATGGGGCTTTGAATATATTGCAACAAATCTCTACGGTCTTCCCAAAGGTATGCTTGATAAAGTTGATACAAGCAAGGGGCGTACTTGGGGAAAATACACCAAGTCTTCCTTTCACGACAGAGAGAGTCGAGTAGAGGCTATTCTAGAGTGAGTCTGTTTAGATGTGTGTGGACCATTCTAAGCATCATCCATGACCAAACACATGTATTATGTTATATTTTCTTATTACTATTCTCATAAATGTTGGATATTTTTCATGCCGAAAAAGGATCAAACTTTCACAAAATTTTGTGAGTTTAAAGCATTGGTGGAGAGAGAGTCAGGCAAGAAGGTTAAACCTCTATGGAGTGATAAGGGTGGTGAGTATGTCTCAAACAAGTTCAAGAACTTATGTGCAATGGAAGGGATTAAATGGGAGTTGGCAGAAACCCATCACCCTCAGTAGAATTGGGTGGCCAAGAGGAAGAAAAAAAGCATAGTAGGAGAAACAAGGGTGATTTTTCATGATCAGGGCCTATCACTACACTTGTGGGCTGAGGCATGAAACATAGGGATTTATGTTTAGAAATTTAGCCCACATTAGATACTTGAGATGAAGACACTCAGAGGAGTCTTATTCCAGTAAGAGGCAAAATGTTGGTCACTTTAGGATTTTTGGGTCATCGGTATATTTCCATGTGACCAAAGATGCATGGAAGAATCTTTAGATGAAAAAAAAGTTGGGAATATTTGTAGGGTACACTGATACACCTCACAACTATCAGGTGTACTTACTGACTAGCAGGATGACAATCATTCACAGGGATGTCAGATTAGATGAGGAGACAGTCATGTGCATTTCCATTGAGATAGAGCTTGAGCTATAGGAAAATGAGGAGCTTTTAGCTCCTAAGGTTGAGGAGCCTCAGAATTATGTGGAACAGCCACATGTAGAGGATCTAGGATTGGTGAAATCCAATCAGGGAGAGTCTTATAGAGAGGAAATAAATCACACCAAAGAGGCTGACATATTGTTCGATGATGCATGGGAGAATGTGGGATCTCCCACTTCTCAGCGTAGGCAGAGGAGATCACCTAAGAGGTACACAAGGTACATGGCTCTTGTTGCACTAAAAGTTGTCACCTTGACATTCTGCAATTTTTGTGAGTCCATTACCACTCATACTTTCCTCTTTTGCAAGTCTTAACCGTCAGTTCTTCATATCAAGCCTTGAAAATAAGAGAAAGCCCTCAAAAGTCTCTAAAACTCTGGTTCCACACTTTCTCTTAGCATTACTTGCAGTCCCTCACCTAATGGTCATGTCCCCTGTGCACCTGACCGCTCTGGTTCTATGTTATGGGTGCAAACCCCTATAAAAGTAAAAAAGGAGCAAGTATATTCTTAAAAACTCACTTTGAGTCATTTCTAGAAGCTTCTGGAAGGAATCTTGAGCTGGCAAGTTCTCTCCTTTAAGGTTCATGCATCCCATACCTTAAGGAGCTAACCCCTTGACGTGAGGAGCTTATCCCTTTGAAGGAGGACTCTATCCCTTCATAGGTGGACCTATAACCTCCTTCCTTTGCACTATAAAGTGAAGCATTAGGCTGGTTACTAGAGAGGTAGAAAGCTAAATATTTTTGAGGTGAAATGCTACTGGAACTTAGTCTTCCTAATTGAGCTATTGTGAGGAAAGATTACATACCTCTTTGATCTCATTTGGAACAGTGTGAGACTTGTCAAAGTAAAGGAGATTCCTGTTTTAGACCTTGGGAAGAGCTTGTACAACATCAAGGCACCAACGGTTGTAAGGTTCTTTTATTTCAAAGTTAATAAAAATAAGTTTATTTTTCTCAATAAGCTGTGTTTTATGGTTTATTTTATGGATTCCTTGATCACCATAATGAACATGATTTATGATATTAGCTATGCAAGTGTTATTTGATGTGTGCTTGTTTGTGGTTGCAGGTTCTCAAAAGGAAACTCTTTCAGACAGTTGAAGGATGGCTACTACAAACTAGCGTTGGACTTAAGGTAGGGTCTAAACATCTCTATAGTTTTTACTAATGAATCGCAATATGTTTAGAGAAATGTAGATTTGCTTGTCCTACTTGTTGCTAGATATCTTTTGATACTAGGGAGATCGGCCTTGTCCACAAGATTGATTTATCTGGCCAACAAATTGGTGATTCCAATGGGGAAAAATTGTCGCCTTGACATTATGCAATCTGTGTGAGTCCATTACCACTCATACTTTCCTCTTTTGCAAGTCTTAAGCCTCAGTTCTTCATATCAAGCCTTGAAAATAAGAGAAATCCCTCAAAAGTCTCTAAAACTCTGGTTCTGCACTTTCTCTTAGCACACCTGCGGTCCCACACCTAATTGTCATGTCCCCTACACACCTGACCACTCTGTCTCTTTGTTATGGGTGCAGACCCCTATAAAAGTCAAAAAGGGGCAAGAATATTCTTAAAAACTCACTTTGAGTCATTTCTAGAAGCTTCTAGAAGGAAACTTGAGTTGGCAAGTTTGCTCCTTTAAGGTTCATGCATCCCATACCTTAAGGAGCTAACCCCTTGATGTGAGGAGTTTATCCCTTTGAAGGAGGACTCTATCCCTTCATAGGTCGGCCTGTAACCTCCTTCATTTGCACTATAAAATGAAACATTGGGCTAGTTACTAGGGAGGTTGAAAGCTGAATATTTTTGAGGTGAAATGCTACTGGAACTTAGTCTTCCTAATTGAGCTTTTCTGAGGAGAGATTACATACCTCTTTGATCTCATTTGGAAGAGTGTGAGGCTTGTAAAAGTAATGGAGATTCTTGTTTCGGACCTTGGGAAGAGCTTGTACAACATCAAGGCACCAAAGGTTGTAAGGTTCTTCTATTTCAAAGTTAATACAAATAAGTTTATTTTTCTCAATAAGATATGTTTTATAGTTTATTTTATGGATTCCTTGATCACCATAATGAACATGATTTATGATATTAGCTATGCAGGTGTTATTTGATGTGTGCTTGATTGTGATTGCACGTTCTCAATAGGAAACGTTTTCAGATGGTTGAAGGATGGCTGCTACAAACTAGTGTTGGACTTAAGGTAGGGTTTAAACACTTCGATAGTTTTTATTAATGAATCACACTATGTTTAGAGAAAGGTAGATTTTCTTGTCGTGCTTGTTGCTAGATATCTTTTGATACTAGGGAGATTGGCCTTGTCCGCAAGATCGATTAATCTGGACAACAATTAGTACACCCATGTGGGTGAAGCCTTGGTCCACGAGTAACCCAGTCCTGCAGACCCACAAAAAAGAAAGATATAACAATGAAGACAACCACACTTCATGTTTCAAAGTGCCCATGGGACATAAGTGAGTGCATGTGCATGAAGGGCAGTCTGTGGACTTATCATGGTGTTGTGTGACACTACATGTGACTTTAAAGCACAAGCACACTCTTGACTGTGACATGCAAGCAAACAAAAGAAACAAAGGTAGCTTGCATCATGCACGTGTGCTTGCAATATAAGACTCCTCCAATGCATGACCAATGGGATCGTGCAGTTCAAGTTGAGGAAGTGTGATCTTAGTGTTAGATTGATCTTGAGTGCATACAGATTAGTGATGAGGAGCCTTGAGTGTTTGAACAATTTCCTAATCAAAAGCAAAACCAACCTCAGGACAATGAGGGCTTGACATAGCCATCAGGTCAGGCTGAAGTGCCTCGATGGTCTGTGGGGTTTCAACTTCGTTGACATATGGATCTTCGTAGACCAGTGGCTTAGACGGATTAACAATGAGTGAATCAACATCATGATCGGATGATGAGGTGAAGAGATCATGGCAACCAAGATCAGAAAATTCATGATGTTGGTCGACATCCTCATGATTTAATGAATCAGATAGAGGGGAAGATGAGAAGGAATGATGTTCACCCACTTCGTTTCCAGAAATAGCAAATGAAAGATCAAGTGGATTTTGAATGAATGATAGGTCCTTTCCATTTTTTGATGATGGGCTAAAATACAATGTGTCATGCGAAATATCAACAATTGGTGCATTCGTAGATGAAGACACATGCAAAATCATGGATGGTAGGTTCAAATACAATGTTAGGAAAGAATGGAGGGGGATCAGACAAAAGGCAGTCATCCTTCGTCGAGTGTTGATGCTTAAGCTCCTACTCATACTATTCTTGAATGACAACACATGTTGGTTGTGGAACACTAACTCCATCAGTCAGTTGTTCCTCATTCACAATAAGTGAAGAGTCCAAAATGGATGAAAAAAAGAGAACATCATCCAGAGGGAAAGCTAAGTGCGAAGACGGAGGTCGAAAAAAAAGAATGCATATGAGAACTCGAACGGCTCACAACCAAATCTGCCCGAAAATTATGTGGAGTGATGTTGGGAGGCTGTGAAGGTTGAATAAGTATGTGATCATGATCCTCAAAATCACAAGACAATGGTGGAACTGTTGAATGAGAGTGAGGCAGATAGTCCACTGAGACAGTTCCTACTCCCACATGGGATTGTGCAGTTCCATCAACAAAGAAGGTTGAGTGGGGCTTGACATCAAGCTTTCTCTTGGGACGGGAAGATTTTTTAAGACATTACTCGAACTGACCCTAGATATAAGCAAACTTCGTCTAGCTCCTTGAAGCTTGAAACTGTAAGTCATGGAAACACTGCCAAAAATCAATAATGGATTCATGCCAAGCCCTCCGTTGTTGTAACAGTTTCCAGTCAAGATTGTCTAGATGAAAATGATGGAACGTGTCTTCAATAGGATCACAAAAGTGCTCACATGAGTGCATGGTGTCAGCCGGTAGGTTGAACACCAAACGAAATGGGGATTCACGAAGTGTGAATGAAAGTAGCAGTCCAGCCCATTCATCAGTAAACTCATCTTCCTCGTAAATTATGGAAATAAAATTATGTAAGTGCTTAGGCTAGGCCACTTGCCTTTACAATCATATGTGTGAGTGGACAAGAGATTGAAAATCTTCCTCGATATGGAGACATCTTCATGATTTGATAAACACCTTGAGGGAAGAAGAATGTAAGACTCCATGAATGATGTGCAAAAGTTCAAAACTAGATGAGAAGACACTGCTTGTCATCACACCCTCCTTCTAGCACTAGAAATGTTGATGGTCATGGTCCTACCAAAATGTTAAGGGGATCACAACAGTAAGAAGTCCCAATTACACCTCAGACCGTTTGGTGTGGGAGTCCCAGCAGTGGGTCGTAAGCTAATACCTTGATTGTGATGTTGCATGGAGGCAAGTAAGATAACTATGTTAGTAGCAAGGGTGTGACTCATGTAAAGAGTCAAGGAATGAGTATGAGAGGTTCCAACACTTCAATGGGGGAGGAAGGTGAAGGTGAGTTCCAGGTTGAAAGGGATCAATCCCAACTCGTCTAGGAACACACAACACAAAGGACATGCACAACTTCTGACAGAGTAGTCGAAACGGATGTGACAATCATAAAATACAAGGTAAGATAACATGAGCAATACACATGGATCAGTCCGAGATGAGTGTGATACTTGATATAACCAGGCTCATGAAAAAGGTTTGTCTGGTGTCTGGCAGAGAAATCGACATAGACAATGACAAGATTAACAACACATGCAACACATTAACAACAAGATTCATATTATTGCCTACAAATCAATTCATATACAAGTACGTAAGTTAAAAAACATATATCATTAAGGCAACCGGAGCAGTCTAACTACAATAAGAACATATGCATGAAAATGTGTTGGCTTTTTATTATATAAAGAAGTGTAAGTCACAATCATACAATACACCATGTAAACCTACTAGCCCCATCAGTGGAATGTTACAGCCACATCCGCCGCATCCTACAAAGAGATGAGCTAGCTCTCTACAGTGGAGAAGCCAAGGCGTGTTACAATACTGTCCAAGTCTTCTTCAATATAGTCTTAGTAGAAGCTTGGATGACCAAGAGCCTATACAATGAGTTATGAGGGGCTATTTATAGCAAAGAGTAGGGTGACCCTTGGCATTCCCCTTTGTGACAGTTCAACTACCCTCATGACTGTTACATCCAACTGTTGACACTCAACTTACACTTGACATGACTCAACATTACGATGCACATGTACTCATGTGAGATAACATGGATTCAATAAGCCTTGCAAGAGATCACTAACACTTGATTCGTTGTGGTGAGACCAACTCTTTGACATGCTTGTGATGGTGAAGCTGGTGAGTTGATTCCAAGATTTGTCATCTGTGATGGTTTGCATGCACCTCACGGTGACATCTCGCTAAAGCAAAATATTGCCTCTGTTTCAACTGATGCATTGGTTCTAGCCCTTCATCCAATTTGTCTGCTAACATGAGTATGTTGTTCTTGGCTACAATTGAACCTGAAACACAGTGAAACATAATGTCTGTGCTGATCTTCAAGTGTGTGTTGATGGTCACGTGCATCAACTTGCTGAAGTGCATGTTCAACCCCAATTGGACTTGCTTCTTTTATTGGCCTTGGTAAGTGTGTTGAATGGATTGGATTGCATGCATACACTCAATAACAAACATGTTGTTGGATCCTTTACATGTGATCAACGACACTCCTCACCATGGTTTCTCTGTGTCAGCTGTTGGGATGGATCTTTAACTTGTACTAGCATAGTTTCATTCATGACTACATGTTGCGCCCATTATTGTTCATGTTCCTACTGCAACTCATTAGACTATCTGTGCTGCTTCATGTTCTTCTTGAGTTACTGCTTCAACACATGCAACTCATTCTTTGTTCCACCTTATGCCTTCTTGTGATATTCATGTCGCGTCGTTACTTCATAGCCCGAGTCTCCAAAGTTGCTTCCATTATCAATTGATCTGCTTGATCTTGCAACTTTTCTCTGCCTCTATGTTCTCCACAACCTTCCTCTTACATTCGTTGTGTTCGCTTCATTTGTTACATTTGCTACATTCGGTATGCTTCTTTCAACTCGTGTTCATGATGTTGCTCGTTGTGATGTTGATGCTTGATGTTCTTATCCATGAACAACTTGATGTCTTCATGAGTAAGCGAGCCCGTGGACACTTGATCGACTGCAACCACAAGCATGCTTTGAATGGTGTCTTCATCTCTACTCTCTTGGAAACCATTGTAACTGTACTGCTGAGAGTGATACCTGGAGACATGGAAACACTCATAGGAAGCAATCTATCATTCGAAAACCAAAATGAACATGAGAACTAATTTGAAACATACCTGGCTCAATGATCATGAAGATTGTGGAATTTCGGCAGGGAGGTCGGGAGACGGACTGCCAAGACTACAAAAGGCACAGTCCAAGTTGTTGGTAGAATTACTAACTATTGGAACTAGAAAATGCGCAATATAGTTGGGTAGTTGGCTGCTGGGATTGCGCAATGCACAATTCCATGTGGGAAAGACTACTGGACCACGGACATATTTTTGCAAATTTTTGGGCCAAGCAGTAATTAACCTCAAGAAATGTGACATTTAGTTGAGGAGGTGAGTGCTTGGCCAAAATTCGCAAATTTGGAGAGGACGATGAGCCTTCCTTCTCCAAATTCCACAATGAAGCCTTGGTGAAGGTAGAGACGGGGCCAAGGTTGGCCTGACTCACTCACGGGAAACTAAAAGAAAGCAAGTCAATGAAATGCATGGCAATGCTAAGTGATAGAAGAAGTGATTAACAGTGCATGCCAAAGGTGAATGGAATATTCAACAAATATATGTACATGCATGTGGGTGAGGCAGCTCGTGAGTTGGGAAAATATGTTTGCAAAATAGTTTCATGCATGCGACAACAGTGAGATAGCAACGAAAATTGAAATAGAGCTAGGAAAATCTAGAATATATGTAAATAATAGCAAGTGTTCGAAGAAATCAAGTAAATAACACTCGAACAAGTGAGTACACAAAAAGCGAAGGAAATGCAGCACAAGGCATGGGAAGTGATCTTACCCCAAAACAATTGAGTTGAATGTGCCGACTACTCCTAGATGTGACGTGGGATGTCAGGGCTACAAGGTTGATGTGAGGAAGGAGCTCTGTAGCGTTCGGTTGATGATTTTTGATAACATTGACGTTATGGCAAGCATGCCACAAATCTAATGGAAGCGACATTTGGAGGGAAGTTTTGGAATTACTCCTTGCCTGTAACCTCCAACTGCTAAACATAGATCCTTGAAATAAGGGATGGCTTCCCATGCTACCTTGGGAGAGACATCCCATGCACGCAAGCATGTTTTGCTCAGTCCTGTAGGGAAATGGTCAACTCAGCGGCACATGCAAGAGACTGCTTGACTGCAGGAGAAAAATGTGCATTCTTGACTATAAGCTGGGCTAACTTCCCAAGGGTATTATGTAATTTCTAGGCCCAGTAGCTATTTACTGCCCAAATTTGCGCAAATCCTTGGCTGAATTTCCTGTTGATGGGAAAAATTTCACAAATCCTACTCTAAGGGTTGGCTCGCAGGATTGCACAATCCTAGAGCCTAGGAGGCTGTGAGAGGGAATTGCACAATTCCTCGAGGGAAGACTGGTTGCCCTCCTGAAATGCACAAATTTCAAAAGGGTATTTCATTGTAAAGTATCATTTATTATTAAATTTCTATGGTTTTGAATGCATTTAAGAAAATAATCCTAACTAGGGCCACTAATGAAGGTTACGAAGCAGGTTTGATAACATATGCAGGTTCCTAGAACTGTACTCCATGTTTGGCATAAGTGTGCCCTCAAATTCAAAATGACCACATGGGTCTATTCAATGAAGCACACCATTAATATGGTTTTCAACCTATTAGACCAAAATCATAATCAACACCAAGTGCATAGTTGGCATTCCACATGGGAGGTCAAGCATAAGAAAGATATGGCATGATCAAGGGTTTGTGTATCAAAGTTATTGGACAAAAACACAGCTACACCTCTTTCAAGTTTGGCATCTGGCTATTCTATAACTCTAAATCTATATAGGAGTCATTAGACCATCTACATTTTGCTTAGTTTAGGCCTAAAATATCAATACTATTGTTATGTATTTCGTAATCTATAAAAACAAATCCTAGCCTCTGAGGTAGATTAACAATGACATCAAACGTTATTGTAATGTTGTAAACATGATCCCGTTGGATCACTCAGTGCACCCCTATGCATATTTGTATCAATATAATTTATGCATTATAATAAGAAGATTGTTTTTTGTTGATTTCATATGTTTTGTATTAGATATAGTGTGTTTTGAATATTCTTTCTTAGGGAAATGTTGTTGGTTAACAAGGGCCCACCAACCCAATGTGTTGACTCTTTGCATCTTTATAATTTTTTCATGTGGTATGATAGCTAGGTCCTTTAAGTGATAATAGCTTTTGATATGAGTTTATTATAGACATACAGTTTCCATGTTTGATATATGAGTTTGTTTATTGATGTGAGTTCTCCGGTGTATAGATCATGTGTGAATCAACCCTATGTTGATAATACTTGGTCTGTAAATCATATAAATATTTTTGTCTCATATATAAATCCATTATGGTAATGATACAGTTGGATACATTGATATTTTTTATTCATGTGAAATTGGTTAAAATCTAATAAGCTACATTCAATATAGTAGTCTTTGATTTATGCATCTCGGCTTGTTTTGTCTTAGATAGCCACTCAAATGTGCTATAAATTATTCTTTATTGGTATAATATTTGTATTAGTGTGCATGGTGTGATGGATCTTTTTCTTTGAATACCTAATTGATTGTATTTTGTTCTATATTATTTTTGCGGTTTTTCTATAAGAACTACCACAAAAGGAAATATTGAAGCATTAAAACATTTCTTCAATATGGAAAATCATTCATTTTCCTAAGTGGCAAGGACTACAGTGAGGAAGGAAAGGGCCCTACATCTAGTTCTCAATGATTACGTTAGTTAGATTTTTATCGTTTATGGAATATCTTAATAAAATTGTGTACTGAAGGAAACCAAGTGAAACCTAACTTTACATGTATGGTGGATGTTTGAAGATAAGTAGTTATTGAATGATATGTTATAATTGAATGGTTTATGACACGATAAATCAGGTTGTTTCTAAGTGCATATGCAAGATCTATTCAAGACAAGATTTAGAGAGATGGTGTGGGGACTTTGTTATTCTTATAGAAGCAAATTTTCCTAAATTTGTTCTCTAGAGATAAATCCTCTCATACATGATAGAACCCTCATTCCAGTAATTAGACAGAAAATCCAGGAGTGTCCATACCTCCACACATATAGTGTAGTGCCTCTAAGATTAAGCTCATGGATTGACATAATTATGTTTAGAATTTATCATCTACAAATTTCCCCCAAAAAGATAGTTAAAATGTTTCATATGCTCTCATACATGTCAAAGGAAACCAGGGAAAGACTAGAAAAGAAGCACAAACTTGTAGAGGGTGGTCACATGAAACTAAAAGTACAAATTGCAAGTATGAGATAATTAAGCAATAGAATTCCTATAATCATCCAACTTTTATTTAATTATGTCCACTAAGCAACTTGTGATGTACGAAATGAAAAGGAATCACTTCAAAACTACAATCAATAAAGAAAGCCTTAGACTTAGTTTCAATTTTGACTTTGAAGCCATGGTTGAATATCAATAAAGCATGGGGCAAACACATTCTTCCCATTTGAAAGACATGGTAAATAAAATCAATGGACATTAACTATTGGTCACTTGTAAAAAATATTCACAATTTTATTTCACCCATGAGTTAATGTGTCTATTTTTTTCAAGTAGGAGAGAGAAAACAATAACGAGGCTGGCAATGGAACATATCCCAACAATGGTGGATTGAAACTCGATAGTGGTGGTCTACATACCAACCATGATGGAATTATCACTATAAAAGAAATAATATGAATATGATTATTAATATTTACTTACATATGGTGTACTTACAATTGAGCTTGTTTCAATGGCTCAACATGTAGACAAGGATGCTAGGAAAGAAGAGGAACACATGGTAGTGAAACCAATGGTATTGACTAGTTAACCTAGTAAAGAACATTGTAATGATATTTTATTATTGAACTAATTCTATGAATAATAACTAACCATATTGATTTAACTCTTTTTGTTATTGTAATTGATGCTCCTTTGCAATATACTAAGGGTCATGCAAAATACATGTATATACAAAACTTCAAAGAATGATATTGAATCAACATCACCATAAGGCAAACCCACTAAAGAGAGTAAAGACATAAATGAACCAATTATGAAATTTATACAAAAAAGCTAAAAAATTGAATTATGAGAGACATGTATAACGGAAAAATAATTTTACGATAAAATTTATTAATATAAACCATTTATTACTATCATTTTTGTTTTTCCACCTTCCTATGCATGAGTCTTATATGTTTATTATCATCATGCAACATGTGATAAAACTAAATAAGTTAGGAATCCATGTAAATAATTGGTCCTTTGCTCTATTTTTTCATGAATGTATTATGAACATCCCTAAATATTATAGGGCAAGAGCTCCACCTACCCTTCCATTGATGTCATTTGTTATATAATTTGATAAAAAAATTATGTAACACTAGGAGGATTTTCTTATTGTGTTGGAAAAAATACTTATAAGGCTGTGCATTTTAAACATGTGCAAATATTGTAGAGGGAGACTTGACCAAATAGAATGCTAGTCATGATAATATTGGATTGTGCCAAGGTCAAACTAAGCACAATAGTTTGGGTGGAAAATGGTGTGAACATTCAATGGATGGTGTTTTTTTATGCTAAATAGGTAGCAACAAGGATTTTGAAGTGAATGATGGGTAGGATAAAGAGCGGCTCACAATTTTGTATGCATTGTAGAATTTTGTATGCATTGTTACACCCTTTTATCTATCCTTACTACATGATTGACTAAAAGAAAGAATCAAATGAGTGTAATGAATCATCACAACATGAGGCATGTCATGTTTAAATTTTTAAAATGTAAAGACTTTTCTAACACATGGAAAATCACATCCTCATTTTCTTTATGAATCATGCTAATAGATGTCAAATCAAAAAAAATATTACACACAATGCTTGAAATGTGACATGAATTGAAAAGCCTCATATTGTACATACAATGTTTGAAATATGCTATATATAGATATAGATTATCTAGTTGAAAATATAAGATTATATACAAAGAAAGAGATTTTCTATCCAGTAATCAAGATCATTTGATCAAAATCTCTAATGACTATCAATTGCCTCTCTTAAGAAAACCTATACATAAAATTAATGCTCAATCTCTTTACATTTTAAATTTAGTAGGATTGATCTTTTCAAGCTCAAGAAAGTTTTCCTCATTAGTGATATCCAAATGAATCCTAAGATCACACACTAACGAAGTTGTTTTCAAGCTTAATGATTTTTGAATTCTTGTACAATTTAATCTACCTATTTAGTAGGATTGATCTTTTCAAGCTCAAGAAAGTTTTCTTCGTTAGTGATATCCAAATGAATCCTAAGATCACACACTAACGAAGTTGTTTTCAAGCTTAATGATTTTTGAATTCTTGTACAATTTAATCTACCTTGTGAATGCAACTGTTCCTTAAAAAATGATAAACTAGATATTAGTTATTGAATTGTAAAAATATTTAACTTCCTATGGAAATTATGATATTCTCAAGAAAACAATTCTTTTGAAATTCAAGCAAAATCTATAATAAAAAATACACCAAAAACATACTTTTCAAAACTTATGTAATTCAGTGCTCAATGTAAACAAGACATTAGACTCTTAATTTGAAGACTAGTTCAAACTAAAAATAAAAAACAACTCAAAACAATATGTATATGTGTTGTTTGCTAATGAGAGCATAGAATTAGAAATTTCAATGTTTGTTTCAAAAAGTTAATCCTTTACCTTTTGGAAAGCAGATTATGGATATCTTCCACAACTTTTTTATTTCTATAAATCTCGCAATGAATTTTGCAATTGATTAATATTAATCCTTAAAATTGTTCACAAAGATTCACAAATTTAGTATTTAATACCAAACTCTCGCATATTTTAATAATTTTCTTTTTTAAATATTATGTCTATCAACAAAAAAATGAAAGGAAAAATGAGTAAATATATGAAAACATTGACGTAATGTCAAACCATAATTACTGAAGCTGCATGGTGGAAGGAAGAGGCAGTTACCTCCACAACAGTATCCTTGCATCTCCACCATCAGACGCTAACCCTAGCCACAGAGCAACGCGTGTCAACGGTCAAGGACCGAGAGAATTCTGGAAAGTAGCGTACGAAAATTTTGAAGGGTTCCATATAATACAAAGAACAGATGGATGGCTGGTAACTAAAGGTTCGTATATATACAAAGAACAGAGGAATGGCTTGAATGTTATAACCATCTGTTCTTAAACGAGTTCACTAAAATGAGCCGCATCTTAACTTAAAGTATCAAGTGTGGTAAATAATAAAAGAAAAACTAGCGATTTCATAAAGGAGAAAAGTGATATATATATATATATATCACACCCGCATTACGCATCTTAACTTAAAGGATCAAGTATGGTAAATAATAAAAGAAAAGCTAGTGATTTCATGGTAAAGGGGAAAAGTGAAATATATATATATATATATAAAGAGAAAAGAACCGCATTACCTTAACTCTGGTCAAATGATCAAGTAGTGACATTGCCAGGAAATCAGTAATAAAAAGAAAAATATTAGAGGGATGTTACATAAAGATTACAATTATAATGTCAACCAAGAAATTAAGAGGAGGCTTAATTACCAATTCCTCAAGTAAAAGAAAAATATATCCTATAGTGCATTAAGAGAAACGAATCTGTGTGTAAATGCTATTATAACCCGACTGACGGCAATCTGTAATTGCAGACATTCAAGTATGACTATTTTTTACATACATACAGCGCAATGCAACTCTTGTTCAACACTAGGATCACTGGGTTTAGCTGATATTTCTATGCTGCAGTGCAACTCCTGCTCAATATGATTGCTGAGATGGTTGGGATTGTTTCAGGTGGGTCATGGAAGTAGAGGTGTGCAGCTGTGAGAGTGGTTTTTAAGGTGCGTGGTTTGAAGGACTCCTGCCACTAAATCGTAGTCTGTTTTCTCCACAAGAGGGTCATCCCCATCTTCAATCCCAAAAAGCACATTGCAGTGGTCACTCCACAATATCTATAATGTCCTCAAACCACGCGCCCTGATGATCACGCTCCTTGCTGGGGCCTCTACTTCCATACTTTGAATTTCATCTTTGCAGCCCCAAAACCACTCTGCAAATCCACTTCCCACTCGACAAATAATATGAGTGACAGAATATTAGCAAGGACGAGCGGAAAAAGGAAAGAAATGGGTATCAATATCAAGATCCAATTACAACACCCACTTCAATAAAGAAACCTAAAAGCTCTGCAGGAAAGAATTCCACGGATCGTATTAAACCAGAGTTGCACTGCAGCATAGGAATTCTTGTCTACGGAATACATAATAATAAAAAAACAAAACAGTAATATTAGGACGACCTAGTAATTGTCTAGGTAAAATGGACGCAGATACATACCTCAACCCTTATTCCTCTACCTTTATCTCCGAATTCGATAACTAGTCCAATGCAAAGCATCCCGCAAATGTGTTGCATTACAAGTTATTAGTTTGGTTTAATGAACAAACCTTCGTACGCGTGAGGAGCGCCCAGCTCCCTCCGAAATATTTAGGTAGAAATATCTCACAATCTCAGTACTATTGTCTGATGTTTGCCAACTTCTCATTTTATAAAAAGAGTGAAGTCTTATCCTATAGAAAGAGAAGTAATGGTCATTGGGGCATTGGGAGTTGAAGAGTGAAAATCTTGTTGTTTGAAGTATGACATAATCTTGTTGCTATGCATTTGAGAATTTTTGTGTTCTATTTGGTCGCATCACGAAGAAAGTCTCTTTAGAGCAGAGTTTGAAAAACCTCAAAGGCCTAACAATCTGGTAAGAACTTAAAGTGGCTGAACTTAAATTTGAGTATGTGTTTGTTTCAGAAAGTTCAAAAGGCTAAGTAGCCTTTGAGTGCACATTAATATAAGGTGTATCCTCTGGTAAATGCCTAACCAGTCCATTTCAGATTGAAGGTTGTCTAAATCTTCTAGCATTGTAATTCATCATTTCTGATTGAAATTTCTCTAAATTTTCTAGCATTATAATTCATGTTTTGAAACCAATTAAAAAAAAAAAATTTAAATGTTCCGTATGAGTTTATGTTTATGTTCTGTCATGTTCTGTTATTCTATTTTAAATGTTATGCTATTTTAAATATTATGTGAGAGGAGAGGTTCATGAGATTCGCCCAGGATAGAGGGACCTTTTGCTCTGGTTGGAAAGAAGGTGCTCTTGTTGGAAAAAAGCTGTTTGAAGAGTGTTATTGGGTGAAGATCCAGAGGTATATCTACTGGTTCGTATAAGAATGGTGTATTCTTTGACGTAGAAGCTTCATTTTCTGCTTCCTCGGCAGACCCTGCTTCAAAATAATGGCGAACGCCTATTATCGTCTCGGGGAGGTGACCCAAACTCAGCCGTAACGACATGGATTTTACTGGTATTGTATTGTAATTATTTATTTTAGATCTCCCAGGGAAGCTCCACTGTTGCACACAAGATTACGATTAGGTCAGAGAGGTTGGATCTTTACGATTAGGTCAGGGAGGTTGGATCGGTTAGAGAGGCTTCAGAGTTGAGAGAAGTTTAACAATTTGGCACAGATTTAAAGTAAGAGAATTTTCACACCATTAGGGCTATTTAATAAAATGGTTCGTAATGGGAGGAAGAGGAATTCGTGCAAGTTGCGTAAGATCGCAGACTTACTTATATACCGCATACTAATAGCAAGTTGCATAATGAAATGAAACCTGCAATATAAAACTGAAATCATAGCAACAATTTGATTATGTCCGTACCATTTAACTATAGTGTAATTTTCGAGACTTTTCCATGTTTAGATTACTAAAATGTTTGATCTCTACTTTGATCTGTTCCAACATCAAATGTCAACTGAACCATTCACATCAGCTTGCTAATACGGCAGTTTATTCCCATTGTCCAAGATTGCTTCAAAAAGGCAATTTCTGATTTCCAGTCGTCTCACAAGACTCGTAAAGACAAAGGCATAGGAAGCAAATGTGACACCTTGGTTGTGTTGATTGTGAATGCATAACAGAGAAAAACCGATAGAACCTGAAAATGGCACAGTACAGTACAGTAGTATACCGATAGAACCTGAAAATGGCACAGTACAGTAGTATATTAGGGGTAGATTATATACATCAAAAAAGATTATATGGGCGTCAAACAACCATTCCAAGGGATCCAGTTAGAATTAGACCACTAGTTGGTTGGTTCATTACCTGGGATTATCGGGGTTTCTTTGATTTAATATACAACCTTTTTCAATAATATCCAGCATGCATTTTAATATACAATTTTTTTCAATAATACAGATATCACCTAGGTACCTTTCTTTTGGGCTTTTGTGAATTTCTGTTGACAAGGAAAACGACTTGAAAATTTCCGAAGTAAAATATGTTTACAAGGAAGGGGCGAGACCAATTTAGTGGGGTGATCATACCTTTGGAAGTACTCATCCGCTACAGTGAAGGAGAATAGCCGGGGTTCACCAGTTAGAGGACACTTATTATTATAGATACTTTTTCTACAGAGTGTATCCAATGGCTTTGTTTAAAAAAAGTCTGGCCTGGGTAAACTGATGGACAGTGAATCAAATTACGCCAATTGCAGCATTGATAACCTTTGCTCAGAAAAGTTAGGGCTAAAACTGATGGACAGTCACGTACAGATTACTCAAATTGAGAGAATGGTTGCCAATTGCAACACTGATAGGTTTTTGTTTAAAAATGTATGCCCTAAAAGATGGAGAGCCACACAGAGATTCAAGTTGAGAGAATGGACGCCAATTGTAGCATTGAAAGCAGATTCCTAGAGCCTTCAGTTCTTAGTTCCTTATCAAATTCTGCTTCAATAAAGAGGTTTTTCTTTACACAAAACCCCCAGGTGTGGGTAAACATTCCAAACCAGTAACTAGGGTAAACATTCCAACCCAGTAATTAGGATTTCCATGGTGGAAATTACAAATTCCATATATATTGAAGAGGTTTTCCTTTAGGCAGAACTTCCAAACCAGTAACTAGGGTAAACATTCCAAACCAGTAACTAGGATCTGGAGGGTGGAAATTACAGATTCCATACCTATTGAAGAGGTTTCCCTTTACACAAAACTTCCAAACTAGTAACTAGGGTAAACATCATTCCAGACCATTAACTAGGATCTCCAGGGTGGAAATTACTGATTCCATAGAGGTGCAGTGATTCTTCGAACACCTCAGCACCTCGAACCTGGGTAAGAGGTTTTCCATTACACCAAAACCAGCACGTGTTGATAAACATTCCAAACCAATAAATAGAATCCCCATGGTGGAAATTATGGATTCAGTAGAGGTACAGTGATTCTTCCAACACCTATTGGGAACAATGACAAACTGGTAGATGAAGGTGATAGCAAGCGAAATGTATATCACATATGTCGATACAAGAGATTGGAATCGCCATTAAAGACTACAATGGATTTAGTAAACCATTTAGGCCTCGCCCACGAATGCGTTGATAATGATGCACCCGATAATCCCCTCTCTTATGATAATTCACGTGATTGTTCTAGATAAGTCACATATTGAAGTGGGATAAGCCACATATTTAAAGAGAGATAATCGCATATGACTTGATAACCATGATCTAGGTGGCTCCACAAACACAGGGTTTGTGAACTCTAGAAAATCAAAGTCTTTAGAATGATGTTGACCAAGGATGAGAGAGTAGATCTCGTAGCCCTAATCATGGAGGTGAGAAGAGTTCATCAATCCGAGCTCATATGAGGGAGAACTAGTGAGTCAAAGTTTTGGTCAAAGTTAGGCTCTCTGCCCATTTACGTGTCCTACAATTTGACGGACCCCAAGGCATGAAACCTAGCTCCCAAAAGTAGTAGAAATTGTGGCCTCATTAATTTGCCCAATATCCCTTATGTTCTACAGATTTGAAAACTACTCTATGTGTTATAAAAATAATATATATATATGTTATGGTGGCGGGCCACCACCCCCGCTACCCCCAAATCTATCACATAGAAAAGTCAAAACTTTTGGGCCAATGGGCCATCACCCGTGTCGGTCCTCCCGCAACTACCTTACAAAATTAAAATTAAGTTTGGCTTGGTGGCCATCACCTCGCGGAGCCCTCCACCATACACATAATCGTTATGTTAATTATGGGGTGGGCACGGGCCGGCACACCCCCACACTTTACAACTCCATATAACATGTAATATGGGAGTGGCGGGGGTCGAACCCGCTAGGCCCATGTGGCCGGCCCCCAAGCGGATGGCCCCAAAACCCAAACACTGCCCATTAATACATAACCCCACACCAAAACTTAATGCCCCTCCAATGCACCATTAATAATGAGCGCCATTCAAATATTACGGGGATTATGGGGGTGGGTCGCCCAATGCGAACCGGACCCCCATTCACACATATTTTGGGTTTTGAAACAATAATGAGGAAAAAAATAGGAGGGGCGAGGTTTGACCACCCAACACCTCCTCAACTAATGCCTCAATTTACCACAATGCCAAAACCAATTTATTATTTAATTTGCCCTCCAAACTTTAAAAGAACCCAATTTTCTTAGTGCACAGGTAGATGGAGGAACCAGGAGCGAGCACGAATTTTGAGACAGAGTAGGCAGAATCTTGGCACGCAGTTTGAGGCAACATTTTGCAGGAGGGGTGAAATTTCACTTTGTGAGAATTTGACGAATTTTACATGGTTTGAACACTTCTCGACGCCACGAACTCAATGGCACTCTCTGTGTCTCCATCAGGGTTCTGCATTTTTCGGCCATTTTTAGTATGAGGGTGGAACCATGATTGCTACAAAAACAGGGAGCACAACCATGATCCTTGCAATTTTCCTGAGGAGGTCATTTTTCTCCATGTTGGAATATAGTTAAGTTTATAGTAATTTTTCATGGTTTTTCACAGGGATCACAATGGCAAAGTCAAATTCGCCTTTGGAGCTGCAGATTTCAACTCCAGCCATGAAGCAGAATCTTTGAGGAATCCAGGGGGAATCTAAAAGATTCCTTGGGCCCTAGATTCTCAACTTCTGAGAATTCAGATTTTGGACAGTCAATTCCGCACTATTCGACGCCACAAATCTGATGGTGCCTTCATATTTTTCATTCTCTCATTCTATTCTTCAGCCACTTTTCTAAGTGGAATGCAGGTGTCAACATCCATGTGCGAGGAGTCATGCGATTGGTGCCATGAGATCGATGGTCCGAACAGCCTCGACAGTTTGACATTTGCTTCTTCAGATGGCCCTTGGTTGTGAGTTATATGCAATGTTGATGTACTTATTTTGCTATGCATTGTGTTTCACAGATCCTTGATTAATGTTTGATGTGGGATCATGTTTCTTACTCATTTTTATGATTCCTGCTTGATGTGATGCGGAATCTCCTATGTAATGTACTTGTTGTCATGACTCATAATTTTGTGTTTTGAGATCCCTTTGTTTTATGTTGATGGGGTACTCATGTGTCACCATGCATGCTTTCTTTGAGATCCCTTTTATGCCACATTGGCGGGATGCTCATCATGCATGAGTTTTGTTTCGTACTGATAGGAGTCTTTTGATTGAGAGATCTTGTAGTGGAACATCTATTAGAGCCACTCGTGCGTGAGGGAATTTTCCTTGTATGATCGCGAGATCATCTCTTTTGTACATCATCACTATTGACAACACTTAGTGCAGTGACCTACATCATCTTGACACCGGGTCCGAGAGACGTAGTCCCTCTTGGATGAACTCCATTATCAACGGGTTATGTTTTCATGTGTTAATGATTTTCATGTTCCTCTTCTTTATAGCATGCAGATGTGCTCATTTATGTTCTTTTAAGAAAATGAAATTTAACACATCATGAAAGTAAAAGGTCTTGGAAGGGTCCTTTGTCACACCCGGACCTGGATCAAGTGGTATGAGAGAGGTCTTTGCATTGATATGAATTGCAGCATCAGCAATGGAATGTGCAGCGACAAAGGACAAGAAATCGATGTATGAGACCATGCTCAACATTTCCAAAAGAGTGGAAATAATGTATGAAACTCTATAGAAGGAGACAGAGGAAAAGGAGTGATTTCAGCTTCAGTCGTAAGCCACGGAAGAGGCCCTCAAAGAACTGAAGCACAATAAGTAGAATCTTCAAACAAATAATGTTGAATTGAAGATGCATCTACATGAAGAGAAAGAGGAGAAACATGGTTTGCTACGATAGCTAGAAGCAAAGGACAAGGCCTTAGAAAAGCTACATCATGACCCATGTGAGGTAAAATGTAACTCTCTGAATTCATGTATGTTTCTAGATGATGATTTTGCTATTTTTGAAAATCATACCACAGGAATTGGCTCCAAACTGTTGAAGAAAATGGGGTATGAAGGAAAAGGATTGGGCACTAATGGCCAAGGCATTGTCAACCCCATCAAAGTAGAAGAATTAGCCTCTCAAACAGGACTTGGATATGTCAAAAAAGAAGTTGGGGAATACACCATGATATTTAGCGAACCACCAACAACAGATCATGAGCAAACCTCATCAGTTCTTTCCAAATCGACAGAGGAGGTTAAATATGTTGATTTCCTTTCGATTTCATCATCACATAATATGATTTCTATTGGAGATGTGGAGATCACAATTACAGGGACAAACATGAGGCTCCTTACCAGTATGAGACATGAGGAGGAAAAAGAACTTGGTGATAATAACCAAGGCATAACTCAACCTTTAGCGGTTATGGAGAGACCTCAATTTGCAGGCTTGAGATACACTAAAGAAGAATGCTCGAAGGTGTCAGATTCATCCGAGACATCGTCAAAATCATCAAGGAAAGAGAATGATGGGAACACATCCCCATCATCCCATGGTAGTTTCCATTGCAGGGAAAGAGTTGAGGCAAGTTCTCATCGCCATACGTACACCAAAGATAACAAGGAAAGGTATAACCACTCTCGACATTCGAATTTTCATTTTGATTATGATCATGTCGTTAATGAAAAAAGAAGAACATGGCATCGAAAAGAATGTACTTTTTTTGGATTTCATAGCCATACATTTCCTAAGTGTTGGAAAAGAATAATAGCACAAACAAAGAAGAGGCCTGAAATACCCTCTAAATAACAGGTAAAGAGACATGTTAAATAGATATGGAGAGAGAAGATGTATTGCAATCATTGCGACAAAAGTGGCCATCAAAGAGCCACTTGTTGGAGGCTCCATCCAGAGCAGTGCGTTAAAGACAAAGTGTCGGTGCATGAACGAGGTGAAGCAATTGTTCGATAAGCAAAACCGCCACAAGGAGGCGACCCATTCACATTAATAAGTGAAAAATTGTTCTAGACATGTTGTTGTTTCATGGTCGTGCTTTTGTAAATCATTTGTTGCATTTTAAAATGTAAAAGTGATGATGTGTTTTCCATCACTTGTTGAAGCAACAATGATAGGTTGGCCTTGTTGTCATAACTGAGGTCTTGCGTCCATCTTAATGTATACTTGGCCACTGAGTATGTGTTATAAACTCGTGACAAGTGTGGGACGTTTGGGTCATTAGTTGGTCATGAAAATCAAGCATGTAATTTGCAAAACAATGTACTACAGGTTGCAGAGGTTGCAGGTGTTGGCTCATCGATTAAGGCTCCGAAGAACAGAGGTGAAGGAGATGGAAGCAAGGCCTATTCAGGACACTTATGATGCAGACAAGGTACAAAGAAAGTTGCAGATTACTTTTCATGCTTTTGGAGGATGAAAAGATCCGTACTGAGGAGGATTGATCTAGGTGGCTCCAGAGACACAGGGTTTATGAATGCTCGAAAATAAAAGTGTTCAAAATGATGTTGACCCACGACCAGAGTGTAGATCTCATCGTCATGATCATGGAAGTGGGAACGGTTCATGAATCCAAGCTCGTATGAGGGAGAACGAGCCAGTCAAAGTTTTGGTCGAAGTTGAGCTGTGGGCGAGGTTTAAGTGTCCTACAATTTTACCGACCCCGAGGCATGAAACCTAGCTTTCGAAATCGGTCGAAATTGTGGCCTCGTTAATTTGCCCAATATCCCTTATGTTCTAAACATTTGAAAACTGCTCTATGTGTTATAAAAATAAAAATAAAATATATATGTTATGGTGGCAGGCCAACACCCCCTCCACCCCAAAATCTATCGCATAGCACAATCAAAAATTTTGGGTCAACAGGCCATCACCCCCACTGGTCCTCCTGCAACCACCTTACAAAATTAAAATTAAGTTTGGCTCGATGGCCATCACCTCACCGAGACCTCCACCATACACATAACCATTATGTTAATTATGGGATGGGCACGGGCCACCTTTGATGGACTCCCACACTTTACAATGCCATATAACATGTAATACAGGACCTACGGGGGTCGAACCCGCCCGGCCCATGTGGCTTGCCCCTATGCGAGCAGCCGCAAAAACCAAACACTCCCCATTAATACATAACCCCACACTGAAACTTAATGCGCCTTCAATGCACCATTAATAACGCACACAATTCAAATATTATGGGGATTATTGCAGAAGGCCGCACAATGCAGACCTAACCACCCATTCACACATATTTTGGGTTTTGAAACTATAATGTGGAAAAAAATAGGAGGGGCGGGCTTTGACCACCTGACCCCTCCCCAACTAATGCCTCAATTTACCATAATGCCAAAACCAATTTATTGTTTAATTTGCCCTTCAAACATTAAAAAACCCAAATTTTCTCAGTGCATGGGCAGATGGAGGAACCAGGAGCAGGTACGGATTTCGAGACAAAGGAGGCAGAGACTTGGCATGTAGTTAGAGGCAACATTTTGCAGGAGGGGTGAAATTTCACATTGTCAGAATTTGATGAATTTTATATGGTTTCAACACTTCTTGATGCCACAATCACAATGGCGATGTCCGTGTCTCCATCAAAGTTCTACATTTTTTGGCCATTTTGAGTATGAGCGTGGAACTATGATTGCCGCAAAAATAAGGAGCAGAGCCATGATCCTTGTAATTTTCCTGAGGAGGTAATTTTTTTCCATGTCAGAATATAGTCAAGTTAACAATCATTTTTCATGGTTTGCCGTAAGGGTTGCAATGGCGAAGTCAGATTCACCTTTGGAGTTGCAGATTTCTAGTCCACCCATGGCGCAGAATCTTTGAGGAATCTAGGGGGAATCTAAAAGATTATTTGAACCCCAGATTCTCAACTTCTCATAATTCAAATTTTTGACAGTCGATTTTGCACTATTCGATGCCACAAATCTGATGGTGAGTTCTGATTTCTCATTCTATCATTCTATTCTTTAGCCACTTTTCTAAGTGGAATGCAGGGGTCAACATCCATGTGCGAGAAATCATGTGATTAATGCCGAGAGATAAATGGTCCGAACGACCTCAGCAATTTGACATCTGCTTCTTCAAATGGCCCTTGGTTTTGAAGTATATGCAGTGTTCATGTACTTTTTTTGCTATGTATTGCGCTGCACAGGTCCTTAATTGATGTTTGATGTGGGATTCTGTTTCTTACTCAATTTTATGATTCCTGCTTGATGCGATGCGGAATCACCTATGTGATTTACTTGTTGTCATGATTCATCATGTTGTGTTTTGAGATCCCTTTGTTGTATGTTGATGGGATACTCATGTGTCACCATGCATGTTTTTTTGAGATCCCTTTTATGCCACCTTGGTGGGATGCTCATCATGCATGAGTTTTGTGTCACACTGATAAGAGTCTTTTGACTAAGAGTTCTTGTAGTGGAACATCTCTTAGAGCCACTCCTGTGTGAGGGCATTTACCTTGTATGATCGCGACATCATATCTTATGTACATCATCACTATTGACAACACTTAATGCAATGGTATACAACATCTTGACACCGGGGCTTGGAGACGTAGTCCCTCCTCAACGAACTCTATTATCAATGGCTTATGTTTTCATGTGTTGATGATTTTCATGTTCGTGTTCTTTACAACATGTAGATGTATTAATTTATGTTCTTGTAAAAAAATGGAATTTAACACATCACGAAAGTAAAAGGTCTTGGAAGGGTCCTTTGTCACACCTGGACCTTGATCAAACGAGCATGTCTAATGATGATAACTTGCATATCGCATAATAATTTACAAACTCGGCTAACATAATTCGCATTTCATCTATTTTGCATATAGAATATGACGATTAGCGTGTGATATGTGATTTATGTCATTTGTTACGTGGTTATTTAAGTCAAATATGCTACTTATCAACCTCATATGCCATTTCTCTCCACCAAATATGATAAATACGCGAGTTATGTTCTCGCTTATCCAAATTATCTTGGCACAATATACGACTTATCTACTTAATTTATGAGTTATCTCCTCCTATTATACGAGTTATCTACATAGTTCACGGATCTAATATGTGACTTATCAATAGTAGCATGGTTGTTTAGTTATGAAAAAATACATATTTACTGCTCAACCATAACGGTTTTACAACTTCAGAGAAGGGCGATTCAAAGAAATAATGGGTAAATTTAGTCATATAAATGATTCATAAGATGGTTTGATATTTAATGGACAGTAGTTTTACATGTCAAGTGAGGTGATTCAAATAAATAATTATTAAGCATACGAGTGGAAATGAGTCAAATAAATTTGTTTTAATTTTTCTAATTAAACTGAAAGCATCTAATTATTTATGGATGTTTGCCTTTAGGTAAAATTGTGATTTTGTTACACAATGTTGGATTCAAATAATAAGTTTTATTTATTCGTATTTAAGTGATATTTGGTAGTAGGTTGGTTCATGCTCTTGTTTTTAGGTTAACCCAAATGATTTAAGATGAGATGCGAGATTTTCATTATAAAATTGAGTAGATGGATTTCAGTTTTTTTAATTTGCTAGAAGTTAGATTTCATAATCAAGGTCAATAAATAGTTCGTTCTATTTCCTTCCAAAATTGAACATTTGGAATTGATTTTTTTAATTATCTCAAAATTAGGCTTTCTAATCAAAGTTAGTAAATAGTTTATTCCATTTATCATGAGTAAATTTTGTTCCATGAATTTTACCTAAATACCGAAAGGATATCGAGAATGGTCAAGGGTAAATCAAGTGGATCACATTAATGGGAAAACATTATGTTGTGAGATATCACTCTTTGTCAACATGAACATGTAGTTAATGTGTGGTAGTAAGGTTATGTAAGTGTCAAATCCTTTGGCATCTCACAATTTATCCATATTTACTATATGTAAGTGGCTATGTAGCATTTACCATTTTTGGACTACACAATTTTTTTTTGAAAAAGAAAAGAGAGAGAGAGAGAGAAAGAAGTGATAAGTCTAGCAATGTAACATTATTGGAAAAATATTTTCCGTTGAGATGATCTAACACCATAATTATCTATACATATAGTTAATATGTGGTAATGAATTCATGAAAGTAGCAATGCATTGTTGCTAGGAAAGTAGATTTTTCATTTGACACCTAACTATCCATTCAAAGATTTTTTGTTGACATCTCATTATTCATCTATATTCAGTTAACAATTTTTCATTGATATTTAATTATTTAAGAAATTTCTCTAAATACATTGTATAGGTAGTTTTGAAACTTATTATATCTCTAATGGACACCCCATCCATCATCACATACAAATGAAGCTAAGATATTAGAAAAGAGTGGTCATGAGAGAGTTATGTAGGTGGTTTTGCAATACTCCACCCCTTGTCATAGAGAGAAGAAGTTAAAAGGACTGCTTGTAGGAAAAAAATTAGAAGTATAAAATCAAAAGATGGTTGTTTGAAGCATGGAAGACTTGTTGTTAAAAATTATTAAAACAAATATTAACAAACTCAATATTATAAGAAACCTCTTGGCATCCATGTTGTATAACTTCTTATACATAAGATATCTAGTGGTGACCATGCTTTGAATGAGGGAAAGAATTTCTTTAATGAGGAGGATAGGGTAGGGAGTACTTCCTTTAATCTTGAGGTTGTAGGTTATAACCTACTTTTGGATATACCTAGTCTTTATCCATAATTCTATGGATATATTGCAACACCAAACCTGACATCAATATAAAATAACACGAGTCACAAGAGTTTCAAAGAGGAGATTCCTTTTATCCCAAATTCAAATATCCATCAAATTATAACTATTTTCAATCCCATAATAAATTTGTGAACTTCCATTTATCATTTTCTCAATCTTATAACTCCAATTGATCTTACGATGGCTATTGAATCCCATATATTTGTATGAAGGAACTTTTGTGTAAGGAGTTGTTATCATCGACAGTCATTTCAAATTTAATTTTCATGACTTTAGTTTTGTCGATATCAATAGTCATACCTCTTTTGGAGCATTTTTTTTAGAGGATTCTAAGTTGTTTGCCAAGATTGTAATGGATCCTTACCGAGAGAACAATATCCTTACAATAAAGAAGAACAATTATGGCCATACCAATGAGCATGGGGCCAACACTACGTCTTCCAAACACTCTTAGAGCTTGTCAAGTGTAAGCCAAGAAGGGTAGGTGATAAGGAACATCCTTGCTTGACTCTGATATTACACTTAACTCGTTCTGAAAAACTCTTATTGGTCCTAATATTAGCACTAGAAATCTCATACAACCTTGTCGTAACAACCGTCAACTTAAGGGAAAACATTAACTCATCTATCCACTTCTCAAGAACAACCCAGCTTACGAAAATCCTTGTCTTAGCACCCTTCACAAGTTGGTATTCCATTTCCCCCTCATTTATCTACTCCACTAGTTAGTCTAGTCAATGATAGTTGGGAACGAATTGTTTTTTCACAACTTATATGCTCCAAACGAGGTTGGCTAGGTTTTCCACTTCCTAATCCTCCTCCTCAAGCTCATCAATTCTGCTTACAGTCTACTTCCTCTCATATTGTTTATACACATCATGCAGTACCTCAACCGTCCACCCATTTTTCTCATCATACCTCCTCTAAAAGGAAATCTTCTCAACATCAAAGAGCCATGCCAAACCTTGTTGTTTAGCCACCCATTTTTCCGTTGTCCCTAAAACTAGTGAGCATGGACATAATGCACAAGGTGAGGCCTCCTGTTCATCTCATGACTCAACACATTCTTTGGCTTCATGTCTACAACAAGTAGAACAACAAGCATAAGTAACTACTTCACATGGGAAAAGGAAATGAACACGATTCCTCATTTCTTTTTTATGCACGTCACATATGCTACAATATTGGATAACTTCCTTGGTCTACAATTTTGTTTATATTTTTATGAGATGGAATTGTTTTGCAGAGACTGGTTACTAAATACCGCACTTATCATTTTGATGACTTATCATTTTGAGAAGGATAATTGTGCTTATGTGCTTATTATGCCTTGTATTTTGTGGTGCCACTTCGATATAAATTTTATGGAGTAACACGTAGCATGGATGTACAAGGATTATTTTTGGTTTTATGAAATGGTTACTTTATTGATGAATTATATGCACTTGTTGTTTATTTATTATGGTTAATTCTTATTTATCTTATATGTTGTTACAATCAACTTGACTTAAAATAGAAAAGTCAAGTGACACATAATTTAGTATACTCAAGTGACACATAATGAGTATTTATGATACAATGGAAGATCAAATTTTATTGAATGGATTAGAGAGGGTCCCACCTATTAGAGTTTATTATAATTTACTTATTTCAACAACCTTTTGAAGTTTCTCCTATTATTTATCCAACCATTTTTTAATTAGAAATCAAACTAATTTAATCTTTGAACCTAAAGAAAAACCACCAAGATTGTTTGATTCCCTCTTTAAAAGAGGATAAATATATGAAGGAAAGAGAGAATTGTTGAGGGAGAGGTATGCTATAAAATTTGGTTGTTATCATTTCGTTGATTTTCTTAAAATGTCTCACAAAGTTTAAGGTTAACCCTTGTAACCACCCCTCCTACATTTACCCAAATTCACAAGCTAGCGAGGGTAAACATGAGACAAATGTCACTATGACATGACCTAACCTCCCATTTCTAGTTAAAAAAGTGGGGCCTATAAACTGAAAACAAAATGAAATCATTTAGGGTCTACAGATCACCTAGGAATTGAACAACCACCTGAGTTGGTCAATCTCTAACATGGAACCTTGTTTCACTAACCTGGACCCACAACCACACCCTTGACACTACTTCCATGTGGTTATGAGGCTATAAATGTACTCACATGATTTCCTCCATACGGTTATGTCCTAAAATCTTTAGTTTTGAGCATATGCTCCCATGATTTGTGCCACCTATTCAAGCCAACCTCTAGACCACTACCCACAATTGCCTCAGACTTTCCAAAATCAATAAAAGGTATTGAGCATGCTAGTCAATCAAAACTCAAGAAAGAACTTCACCCAAAGATGCATAATCTATAATAGGAATTTCATCAAACATATGGAAAACATGTAAGCTACGGGTCATGAATACATATCTAATCATAAATTGAGAGTCTTCGTATGAGAAACATCAAGGAGGCTCTAAGCCTTCTCTAGTTAATTGCAATAACATTTATTAGTCTGTACATACATGAACCATTCGATAACTTAATAAATCATGACAAGAGCCATAGATAACATACATCATCTAACCAACAAATAACCAACATAGAAACCCTGGAAAGCTAACCATAATGTATCCAACATAACTAGTACAAGTATTCATGAATCACAATAGAAAAATAACTCTTATTAACATATGAAAATGTCAACCAAGTTAGGGTCTTTCATATAACACCTAACCATAGATTGGGTTGAACCAAATATCTCTTTCAACTAATCACCCCCATGCCATATTCCATGCATGAATGTGGGATCTCATGAAATAATTGAGACAAAATGAAACCATGAATTCCAAAGGCCAAACCATATCAACCCTCAACCATAGTGATTCCACCTCTATAGTTGCACATCACTAACACCAACCAAATCGGTCTCTACCCAATTTGTGCAAGGCCCTAGGAACTAGTAACCAACCCACAACCTTCCAAGGCTCCAGAGCATTTATCCAACCCGCATCTAGGGATTAGTAACTCAACCAACCAAAGGCTTGAGAGAATTTGTACCAACCTAGGATCTAGGAATAGTAACTCAACCCAAGTTTTTCTAGTGCTTCCAGAGCATTTCTTCCAACCCACAACCATAAGGAACCTAAGAACCAATAAAAAAAACAACAAGTGTAAAAGCCCACAACACCATGGATACCTAGGAATGGAAAGGCAAGGCTAAAATCATGGTCACTCTAGGAAAATCTCCATGCCAGTGACAACACATAACCAAAAAATCACGTGCATAGATCATGCATCGAGAAATAAACAATGAAATTACACATGCAACCTATTACCTACTAAGAAATCTAGTTGTAGTTGTTGATCCAAATTTTCCCTTGCACTTTCCTACTTTCCTTTACCTTATTCCTCCAAATCCAAATTGATTCCAAAGTGCTCGAGGAATGCTCCAAGATTTATCTAAGTGTGCAAGAGTATGAGAGAATGAGAGAAAGAAATAAAGTTCAATCCAAAATTGTTAAAAGGATAAAAATTGTTTCTCTGAAGTCTTTTCATCATTGATGTCTCTATTTTCTTCATTTTCCTTCATTTTCCCTCTATTTTCCTTAGCATGAAAATCTGTGTCTCTTCACCTTCATTTTCTCCTATTTTCCCTTTATTTTCATAATTCAATGCCAATTATTTTCTCTTTACATTTTCCAATGCCTTTGCCATAAATAAACTAAAATTGATCCCCACTATAATGTCTACCCACCATTCAACTTGGAATACATGTCCCATGAGCCTAGTCTTATATTTTTTTACATGGGAAATTAACCTGTGGTTGTTACAAACGCCACCCCCCCACCACTTGGGGGCACACTGACCTCGATGTTTAATGATTCCCATGACCAAAAAACTATTGAAAACAAAGCATACTGCCTATGGAGATTTATAACATAGTTGGATGCAGTATTTACAATGACATCCTACTAAAAATATTACAATCATACCATTTACTGGAGCTTTATAACATAACTCATTATGGTATTTTCAATCACAACCACTGTTGGGTCCCTATAATACTAGTGATTACCCCATTAAAATTGTAGTAGCATCCCTTATTAATATTTTTGTGCCTCTATTATCCCCATATTGTTATTACTGTGCCCCATAGAATCCCTCTATTGTTATTTTTGTGGCTTTATATTATTATTGTTAGGTCGGCTGGATTATATTGTGACTCCTTAGACTCCTATATAGAAAGGAGTTTTTGTCATTGGAATCATCCAAGAATTGTTCATTTATGTAATGTAAAGGAGGTTGCCCCCTCGAAGAGGATAAATTCTAAAGTGTTGATCTATCTTTTCTATCTTTTTCTTGAGCAGGTTTCATAACATTTGGTATCAGAACTTTGGATTCTAGGGTTTCACTACTCCATATAGGTCATCGTGGCATTTTCACTATAACTTGTTTTCTGTGGTGTTTCAGAAGCTAAAAAAAAAACCCATTTGAGAAGAAATATCTTTAAAGCTTTGGTCTAAATTTCAGAGTTTTTTAAGCTACATTTGTGTAGATATGATCTAAGGAAGTTGGTCTTTTTGCAGACTCCTCAATTACATTCCATACAAGTGACCTGGGGAAAATAGTCATAACATTCTCTCTGAGCATCAGATTGAAATTTCGTAAGAAGTAATAGAAAGAGGATGGACTGTAGTTTCTTGTATATATTTTTCGGAGCCAAAGGTCGAAACAATGACTCATGGCACATCGTACAAGTTCGCTATACTGAACTAGTCTGTAATCACATCACTGTGGGATATTTCGCATAACTCTTCCTTGGATAATCCAATTTGCATCACACTGGTGGCATTGGAAAGAGGACATAGAGGGCTACTGCAAGTCACAATTTCAGAACTAGATGATCCAAAAATATAGAGATAAATCAGAGGAAAAATCGAGCTCCTACAAAGTGAAAGAAGGTGTGTACATTTTTTTTTAAATTTTTCTTAAGCTTGGTTTGAAGATTTATTTTGAAGGAATTCAAAGGGCATAGTAGAGAAATATTATCAGTAACTGATGCCCCGAGGAAATAAAATGCAAACACCTAGTAAGCAAGTTGAAATCTCTAGCATGACTCACGAAGAGGAAGAAATGCTACATGATATATCAAAATTATAAGACCAATTGCAACAATGTCACTCTCACAAAAGCTAATAGAAGCTAAGATGGATGATTTGAAGATAGATTTGAAGACAAATTTGAAGAGAGACATGGCAGATTTGAAGACATATTTGACAAATTTTCTACAAGAAATACTTACTAATGGCGAAAAGGTAGTAAAGGAAACTCATGATGCGAACAAAAGAAATGTTAATCATGATTTCATAGACTCTAATGTGCAATCGAAGACCCATCATATTCCAAAAATCGATATGATTGATGGCAAAGATCTCGCAACATGGATATTACAGATGGAGAAATTTTTCGATCTCAATAATGTGCAAAACACACAAAAGGTACGTACTGCAGCTTTATATTTGGAACCAAATCAGTTTGTATGGTATCAATGGCTTTGCTCTCGTAAACAAATTATCACTTGGGTAATTTTTACGGAAGAATTGACAACACATTATGACGATACAAAAAACAACACTTTTTTTAGCCAACTGATAAGTCTCAAACAAAAGGGTTTAATAATGGAGCACATTGAGGAGTTCTAAAAATTGAACATAAGGGTAAAAAATATTCTAGAGGAGCATAGGGTTGGTGTGTTCATAGGGACTTTAAAGGATAATATCCAACATGATATTTGCCTTTGGGAACCTGATTCATTAGAAAAGGCATTTAGGTTAGCAAGAAAAATGGAAAGAAAAATTGTGGCAACCAGGAAGCATACCACTCACAACTATAAAGATGGAAGTGTTGTTTCCCCTAGTCTTCCACAACCTATAAGGTTGACACCACAAAAATTGGAAGAAAAAAGAGCAAAAGGGCTTTGTTAGAGTTGTGATAGCAAATACACTAAAGGTCATAAGTGTGCTGAGAAGAAATTATTCTACATAGATTGTGAAGAGGAAGAAGAAAATGAGCAAGAAAGGTCAAAAGAAGAGGATATGTTCCAGGAACAAAGCCTAGATGAAGAAGAAATGAATCCGACCATATCTTGTAATGCATTGGCGAGAATTACCACTCCTCAAACCATCAAGATAGAAAGACAAATCAAGAAGAAAAAGGTAATAGTGTTGATTGATTCAGGAAGTACCCACAATTTTATTCATTGTAAGGTAGCAAAAGAATTGAATTGCTTCTTATATCTAGCACTAGAGTGTCAAGTGATGGTTGCAAATGGAGGAACAATAAATTGCTCTGGAAAGTGCCATAATATCAAGCTATCGATGGGAGAATATGTATTGACTAGCCTAATGCTTTCCATTCCAATGGGAGGTGCTGATGTTGTACTAGGAGTCCAATGGCTACAATCCTTGGGTACAATAGCTTTTAATTTTCAAGAACTTTTCATGAAATTTTTTGTGGAAGGAAAGGAATTTGAATTAAGGGGAATTGTAGGGAAACCAGGAAAGATAATCAGCTCTAACAGTATGACAAAGCTTCTAAAAAAGGAACAAAGAGGTGTAATTATACAATTATGTTTGCTAGATGTTTCCACATTGGAATCATCTATTTCTCCAGATCTCGAAAAAGTCTTGGACAATCATTCCAAGGTATTTGAGACTCCCAAAGGTCTCCCACCTATTCGTGATCATGATCATGCTATTCATCTGATTCCACGAAGCGTTCCTCCAAACATCTAGCCATACAGATATCCCTATGCCCAAAAGTGTGAAATTGAACGTATGGTTGTGGAAATGCTATAGGCTGGTATAATTCAACCGAGTCAAAGTTCTTTCTCTACTCCAGTAGCATTGGTGCAAAAGAAGGATGGATCATGGCGCATGTGTCCGGATTATAGGGAGCTCAACAAGCTCACTATTAAATATAAGTTTCCCATTCCTGTCATTGATGAATTACTGGATGAATTGCATGGATCAATTTACTTCACCAAGTTGGATCTTCGTTCATGATATCATCATATCAGAATGAAGACTAAAGACATTCCGAAAAAAGCATTTAGAACTCATGAGGGTCACTATGAATTTTTGGTCATGCCTTTTGGCCTTACCAATGCACCTTCAACATTTCAAGGTTTGATGAATTCCATTTTCAAACCATTCCATAGAAAATTTGTGTTAGGATTTTTTGATGATAAACTATTCTATAGCAAGTCTTGGAAGGATCATGTTGAACATGTTGACAGGGTGCTACAACTATTAGAGGAGAAACAATTATATGCAAAAAGATCCAAATGTTTCTTTGGAGTACAAGAGGTGGAATATTTGGGTCATATTGTATCTCATGAAGGAGTTAAGGTAGACCCTAGCAAAATTAAAGCCATTAAGGAATGGAAAATCCCCACATCCATAAAGCATCTACGAGGATTTCTCGGGTTGACAGGGTATTATCGCAAGTTTGTTAAGAATTATGGGAGAATAGCAGCACCTCTAACAACATTATTGAAGAAAGATGAATTTTCATGGATTTCAGAAGAAACAAAGGCCTTCGAACATCTTAAAGAGGTAATGTGCCAAGCACCGGTCTTAGCTACACCGGACTTCAAAAAAACCTTTACTGTGGAATATGATGCTTTAGGAAATGGAATTGGTGCTATTTTAATGCAAGATGAAAGACCCATTGCTTTTGAAAGTCGTCCAACCAAGGGAAAGTTTTTACACAAAGCTATTTATGAGAAGGAAATGTTGGCAATGCTCCATGCACTTAAGAAATGGTGACCTTACCTAATGGGAAGACACTTCAAGGTAAAAACGGATCATGATAGCCTTAAATACATTTTAGAAAAAAGATTATCCTCTTAAGAGCAACAAAAGTGGGTCACAAAAATGTTGGGTTATGACTTTAAAATCATCTACAAAAAGGGGAAGCAAAATGTGGTGACAGATGCACTCTCAAGAAAGGATGAGGATGTGGAAGCATTGTTGTGTGCCATTTCAATTATCAAACCAGATTCGATAAAAGAAGCAAGGGAGGAATGGAAGAATGATGAAGAAGTGTGGGCAGTTATTCGAAATTTACAACAAGATTCCAATATGTATGATACATTTAGCTGGCAAAATGATTCATTATGGTAGAATGATCGCTTATATCTCTATAAGAATTCCCAGCTAAAACAAAAGATTCTTATGGAATTGTAAACTTCTCCCTTAGGAGGGCACTCGGGATTTTTAAAAACATACCACAGGGTTAAGAAGGAATTTTTTTGGGATGGCCTTAAATCAGATATTCAAAAGTTTGTGGCAGAATGTTTGGTTTGTCAGAAAAATAAAGGTGAAACAATTAAGACACCGGGTCTATTACAAACTTTATCCATTCCAACCCAACATTTGGATGAGGTTTCAATGGATTTTATCACAGGTTTACCCAAGTCTGAGGGAAAGAGTGTCATCATGGTGGTAGTTGACAAACTTACCAAGTATGCACACTTTTGTGCATTATCACATCCATTTAAAGCCAATACAGTTTCTACTGCATTTATGGAAATAATTCAAAAGCTACATGGAAACCCAAAGATTATTGTAAGTGACAGAGATCCCATTTTCACTAGAAATTTTTGGATAGAATTATTTTCTTGTCTTGGTACTCAGTTAGCTCATAGCTCATCTTATCATCCTCAATCTGATGGGAAAACTGAGATAGTAAACAAATGTTTGGAGGATATCTTCATTGCTTTGTATCTGATAAACAGACACAATGGGTCAAATGGTTGCCTTTGGTTGAATGGTGGTATAACACTTCCTTCCATACAACAACAAAAATGACCCCATGTATGCCACTTTATGGATATCAACCACCATCCATCACATCATATTTAAGAGAAACTTCTAAGGTTCAAGCAGTGGAACATCACATCGAACATCAACAACAAGTCCTCCAACTCTTAAAGGATAACCTTGTGTTGGCACATAATAGAATAAAAAAACAGGCAGATCAACATCACAGTGAAAGAAGTTTTGATGTAGGTGATTGGGTATTCCTACAGCTAAAACCATATAAGCAAATTTCCCTCAAGCAAGCTAAGAAGGATAATAAATTATCACCAAGGTATTATGGTCTGTACAAGGTGTTGCAAAAGATTGGTACTATGGCATACAAATTGGATCTTCCTGCAGATTCTCGGTTGCACCCAGTTTTCCATGTTTCATGTTTAAAGAAGGTTATAGGTGACAAGCTCCCAGTTCAAACAATATTGCCAGAACTTGACGAGGAAGCAAAAATTATATTGGAACCGGAAGCAGTCACAGAAATAAGAACTCAACAGCTATGAAATCGATCAATTTTTATGTAATAGTTAGAACTTCTTATATTTATGCACAACATTGAGAACAATAGTTCCCAACACAACCAAGACATCTAACACCTCAAATCCATTACTTTTCCTTTCTTATTACCTTTCTCATGGTTGCCCTACCATCATCTATTTATCCCAATGGAGCCAACTAGTTCAACTCATTGTCATATTATTTCCTTTAACTACCCTTATAGATGCATTGGGCTTCATCTAGGTCTTACATTACCTATTGGATTCATTCAGGTCTCCACGAGCTCCATTAACATTCCTATTTCCCCAACCAATGCCCAATACCATCAAAACATAAAACACAAGAACAAGAATCAAATAAGAATAAAACCATAAAAAATAAATAGCCATATAACATGAAAAAATAAGTGGCATGGACATGCACCAATCATAAACAAAACTACAAATCAAGTGCAAAAAACTAAAAAAGCACTCGAAGCACAAAAATTTTAACATACACCATGACTCAATCCCCATGGGTTCCCAATTCTTCGAAGGGAAAGCTCAACCCTATCCTTCTTCAAGATTTCACAACAGTCTCTTTTGTCATCCAATCCCCTCCATCATACTACCATAAACACAGAACTGTCAGTTCATAAATAAGCATAACAATATATTGGTTACATTACCTTGTTGTACCGAACACACTCACTTGTACCTGAACATGTACATATATCATCTCTTAAGGGACTTAGGTTCCTTGATGAATCTAGCTATAACTAGAAAAGAATTGTTATACTTATCAAATACATGTTAACAAATATAACACATATCTACATAATATCACACAAAATCAAGGTTAAGAAGACTTGTTGTATTCATGCAAAGGACTCATTCCTTTGGAATTGTGGTTTCCAAACATAGCTAAATGAATTGTCACCCAAATCCTTTCTTTTATCCTTTTCGTTTCTGCGATTGAGTCTTATTATGTGTTGTCACATCACTGAGTTGTTAGTTATATAAACAAATCAATTGTTACATTGTCATGTTAATACCAAGCATGTTTCCTTACAATTGTTCACACATGTTAGTGACTCACATGTTCAAAAGATCACGACATCATTTATATTAATTTAAAATCAACCTTTACCAAGACTAATAACCATGTCATAGGCTAAAATCAAATCATAGTAATTAGTCATAATACTACAACTAGCACCCACTTCCACTCAAGTGCATATCAACTATCTCAACACATATTGTGTTAGTACAATCCTCTTAAAACATGGAATTCCTTGTTAGGTCCCTATACTATTAGTGTAACCCCTTATTGTTATTAGTGCAACCACCTTATTATATTGTTGTGCCCATGTAGTACGCATATTGTTATTATTGTGCCCCATATAAGCCGACTATTGTTATTGTTGTGCCCTTACATTATTATTGTTATGTTGGATCTCACTATATTATGACACCTTAGACTCCTATATATAGAAAGGAGGTCTTGTCATTTGTATCATCCAAGAATTTCTCATTTGTGTAATGTAAAGGAGGTTTCCCCCTCAAAGAGACCTATTTCGAAGGCGTTCATCTATCTTTTCTATCTTTTTGTGAGCTGGTTTCATAACATTTGGTATCACAACTTTGGATTCTAAGGTTTCACTGCTCCAAACAAGTCATCGTGGCATTTTCGCAACAAAGTTTCAAAAGCTCAGAAAAACCCATTTAATTTTCGAGAACGTTTCATGAAATTTTCTTTGGAAGGAAAGGAAGTTGAATTAAGGGGTATCACGGGGAAAGAGGGAAAGATAATTAGCTCTAACGGAATGACAAATCTTCTAAAGAAAGAATAGCGAGGCGTAATTGCAAAATTATGTTCGCTAGAGGTTCCCACATCGAAATCATCTATTTCTCCAGATCTCCAAAAAGTCTTGGACAATCATTCCAAGGTATTTGAGACTCCCAAAGGCCTCCCACCTATTCCTGATCATGACAATGCTATTCATTTGATTCCAAGAAGTGTTCCTCCAAACATCATGCCTTACAGATATCCCTATGCCCAAAGGAGTGAAATTGAATGTATGGTTGCAGAAATGCTAGAGGTTGGTATAATTGTCCAACCAAATTTGATAAACAAAGCAAGGGATGAACATAAGAATGACAAAGCCGGGTGGGAACTCATTCAAAAGTTGCAAAAGATCCCAGTTCAAACAATATTTCCAGAACTTGTTGAGGAAGGAAAAATCATATTGCAACCTAGAGAAATCATAGAAACAAGAACTCGACAGCTACAAAATTGATCAATTTCAGAGTATCTCATCAAGTGGAATAATTTACCCACTGAAGATTCCACATGGGAGGACAAGAATTTTATGCAGAAGAACCAAGAACTACTCAAGTGTTGAGGATAACACTTTTTGAACGAGAGGGGCATGTTAGGTCCCTATACTACTAGTGTAACCCCTTATTGTTATTAGTGCGAACCCCTTATTATATTGTTGTGCCCATGTAGAACCCATATTGTTATTATTGTGCCACATACAAGCCCACTATTGTTATTGTTGTGCCCTTACATTATTATTGTTATGTCGGCTCTGATTATATTATGACCCCTTAGACTCCTATGTATAGAAATGAGGTCTTGTCATTTGTGTAATGTAAAGGGCGTTTCCCCCTCGAAGAGGCTTATTTATAAGGAATTTATCTATATTTTCTATATTTTTGTCAGCTAGTTTCATAACATTCCTTCATGCAACCTGTAAACATAACCCTTTACTATCCATGGTCTAGAGTAAGGTAAAGGGAGACAACTACTATAATGGCCCGATCTACAAAGCTCAACCAATTTTAACCACACTTTCCAAAACTTGATTTTCATTTCTCATACATTTTGTACTTGAAAACATAACACATAATCATGCCACTTTTCCATTCCATAGATTTCACATGAGGCCTATAACGGAATTCATGTGAGACGTAGTACACTACTTCTCTATTCGTCTTTGATCTTCTATTTCCTGCAAACATATCATGTTAGATAAACCAAATAGATGACACAATAAAAATCATACCTCAACGTATCTCAGGGGAGGCTATCACATATTCACAAGTAAATCTAGATTAGTACAACACAATATCACAAATATATTGAATCATATCTTAATATCATAACCATAACCATCTTCACAGTTGAATCCATATTAACATGATACATATAACAACAAGATATTAAATGCAATGACCATAATCATCATGTGTATGATCACAGTGCATATAAAAATGAGTTAACTACCATGCATGCTGGTGAGCCCCAATTTTTGGTACAATTTGGGCTCATTTGGCCTACTTGCTCTGCTCAAACCATTCATTTTTTATTGCTTATGCATTCATTTCTTGTTTTATTCGTGTTGTTTGTAGGAAGAAGGGTAGGCATTCTATCTACGTGACTAATTCATGATGATTTCAGGTTTTGGCATTAAAAGGGAGCAAAGATCACGAAAAAGGAGACAAAGAGACAATGAGGTGGCACTGCTGGTTTTTAGGAGAGGATGTCCACAGTTTTGGGGACCTTCCTCGTGATTCCCACCATAACTCCGAGCTCCAATCCATCTCCCCACTGAGCTTAGAAGCAGCCAACTGTTCTACAGGAACAACAGTTATAACTGTTCTACAGGAACAACAGTTATGATTGTCCTACAGGATCAGTAGTTTAAACTTCAGTTGGACAACCGAGCTCCTCAAATCAAGGACACCTGTTGGATGATCGTTTTGCATAAATACTGAGGCCGTAGCCTTGGATAGGAGCTTTTTGAACTTTGGTATTGCTCTTGTAATTTGGAAGTACGAGCTACAGCTCGATTTTTGTTCCTTTTGTAAGCCAATTTTAGCATGTCATCAGACTTTCGTTTATGAATAAAGGCAGGCAGATTTTGGTCTCATTCTGAGTTTCTAAGGGAGCTATAGCTCTCAGGTTAGGGCCCAACCTGAGAGCAATAGATCTCCTCGGTGTTGTAATGTTGTTGCATTTCGTTCCAGCACTTTGAGTTTTTACTTTACCATGCAATTCGAATTTACAGTTTGTTAATTTAGTCTTTTTCATGAGCTTAGGTAGGATTAGTTTATGGTGAATTTGTTTCCAGTTGCTTAGGTTAGAAGAGGATAGATATAATCTATTGGAGCTCCAGCAAAAAGGTTGTAAAGGCTCACTGCCATCTCTGTTAGGGATTGGGGTGCAGTCCATAACCAACCACCAAAAAGAAACGCAGTTCTTCTCACTTCCATGCAAGCTGCAACATAGACATTTTCGTTGAAGATCCATCCATGCACTTTCGACATTGAACCATACTTCTACATTTCACTTCCATGCACGAGTTTCATTTCTTGGTTTTCCATTGCTGTTCATAGGTTTCATGGCACAATTATCATAGGATAATGAATTTCTCGTTTTTGGTGCATAAGTCATTTGTTTCATTTACGTTGCTCCTTATCACTCCACTTTCTTCTTCTTCTTCTTGATCTCTCCTCAAGCCCTACTCGGCCTCTGTCCAGCTCATTTACCCTCCAACTCATCCATTATTCACTTAGCTCCATTTACTTACACTTTCGTTGATCCCATCCTTCCAATCATCAAACCACTGCATGCACTCTTCCTCCCTCTGATTTTTTCTTCTCCTGAGCCATCACCAGCTCCATCTCCATCTCACCTATCATCCCACACCACTCCAACACTTCACCATCTCCCAAAACATCCACGGCCAAACATCCTGTAGAATTGCACAGACTTCCTGTAGAAACCCCTGAGTTTCCTGTAGGATCCCCTGCAGACTTCCTGTAGAAGCCTGCAAACTCGGTTGCTGAGCATCCGAACGTGGTAGACTTCTGTGGAATGATGCTAGAGACCCTCTAGGACCTCCCCTAGCCATCCTGACCTTGCCCATGCTTTCCTTCCATCCCAACCGCTCCTGCACAACCAAACCCTAATCAAAAGCATCATCACAATAAATCCAACCACTTAATGAAAAAAATACAAAAACATGTCTTTTTAGATGCAATTAGCTTAGATGCATGTATTTCAGTTCACTGCAAGTAATGGCATTATTGGGAGTTGTTTCATTCACAGTTTTGCATAGTTAGGGTCTAGCTAGTCAAATTAGGGTTTACTAGGGTTTCCATGCTTTATTGGTTTTCAGTTTCCTTCTGCAATTAGACTAGTCTCCTTTGAGTTAGCTTTCATCCATCATTCATAAAGCTTCTTCTGTGAGCCTATAGAAGTTGGCTTGAGCCCTAGCGGACTTGTGCCAGCTGACCAAGTGACAGCTGCAACAAGAGCTAGTACTTGTGCATACAGCACCATCGCTTCCAAGTTTGTACGAACTACCGGGTTGATAAAATTGAGAGACAGGAAGCTCCAGGAGTTGTAGCATTATTGCTACAATACTGGAGCCCACCACATGCCTAACCAACACATGTGCATATGACCACGCTAATCAACTAACATATATGATGCATATAACCACAACAACAATAAAATGGCAAACATGCATATAACCATAATGCATTTAATAACCATTAACTTTCATACATGTACACGAAACATACAAACCTATACAATGATATGTTGTTACGTTGAGGTCTAGTGTTGGAACCTCGCTCTAATAATTTGCATCTCTTGCTCCATCTCAGCCAACATATCAACATCATAATATACCAACAACATCATGATGACACAAACTACATAATTACCACCATGGTAGATGTCTAACCTATTATGAATGCATAACCATATATATTTAGCCCATCCATTCCAATTTTTTGAACCTGGAAGGTTTGATACCAATTTGTAACTACCCCTCACACATTTACCCAAATTCATAAGCTCGGCATGGTAAAAATGATGAGAGTGTGAGTACGACATGAACTAACCTCCCATTTCTAGTTAAGGAAGTGGGTCCTATAAGATGACCACAAAATGACATCCTACAGGGACTATAGATCATTCAGGAGTTGAGAAACCACCCCATGTGGTTAATATTTGAGATGGAACCTTATTTCATTGACCTAGACCCACAACTTCACCCTTTTCATTGCTTCCATGTAGCTATAAGGCTATAACCATACTCACAAGATTTTCTCCTTGTGTTTTTGGCCGAAACTGTTAATTGATGAGCATGCACTCTGAGGATCTATGCCACCTTTTCAGGTCAACCTCCAAAGAACTACCCAGAATTGCCTGAGACTTTCCATAATGAATCAAAGGTACTAATCATGCTAGTCAATCAAAACTAAAGTAATAACTTGACCCAAATATGCCTAATCCATAACAAACATATGGAAAACATGTAAGATACATGGCATGAATACATATATGATCATAAACTAAGAGTGTTCATCCTAGAATCATCCAGAATGATCTAAACCTTATCTAGTAAGCTATAATAACACTTATTATTCCATATATACATCAATCATTTGATAAATTAAGAAATCATGAGAAGAGCCATAGATAGTCTACATCATATAACCAACATATAACTAGCAAATAGCCAACATAGAAACCATGACAACTTAGCCATAATGTCACCAACATAAGCAGTACAAGTATTCATGAATGAGAGTATAAAAATAGCACTTATAAACATATGAAAATACCAACCTAGTCAAGGAATTCCACATACCACCCTACCATAGATTAGGCCTAACCAAATATCTCTTTTAGCCAATCACCCCTACGCCACATGCCAAGGATGAATGTGGGATCTCATGGAATAATCAAGACAAAACCAAACTAGGGCTTCCAAAGGCCAAACCACCTCAACTATCAACCACAATGATTCCACCTCTACAATCAGACAACACTAACACCAACTAGATTAGTCTTTTTCCTAAGTTATTAAGGGCTTATGGAATTAGTAACTCATCCCAAACATTCCAGGGCTCTAGATAGTTTTTTCAACCTCACTCCATGGACTAGTAACTCAACCCACCAAGTGATCCAAAGCGTTTTTCCCAACCTAGGTTCCAGGATTAATAACTCAAGCCATGTTGTTCTAGGGCTTCTAGAGAGTTTGTTCTAACCCACAACCATAAGGAACCTAAGCACCAATGAGAAAAAAAAAACAACTGGAAAAACCCACAACACCATGGCTATCCAAGAAACGGTAAGGCAAGGCTAAAACCACTATTACCCGAGGAAAATGTCCATGCCAATGATAAGACATAACCCAAAAATCACACAAATCAACTAGAAATCAACAAGAAAATCACACATTTAACCTGTTACCTATCGAGCAATCGAGTTGTAGATATTGATCCAGTTGTTCCCTTATGCTTTCCTGCTTTCCTTTTCCTTCATTCTCCAAATCCAAATTGTGTGCCAGAGTGCTCCAAGAATGGTCCAAGATTTCTCTAAGTGTGCAAGAGCATGAGAGAATGAGAGAATAAAAGAGAGGCTAACCCAAAACTGTCAAAAGGTTAGTAACTATTTCTCTAAAGTCTTTTTATCATTGGTGTCTATGTTTTCTTTGTTTTCCTTCATTTTTCTTCTATTTTCCTTAGCATACAAATTTGTGTCTCTTCATCTTCCTTTTATTTTATTTTCCCTTTATTCTCATAATTAAATTCCAATCATTGCCTCTTTTCCTTTGCCAAAACTAAACCGAAAGTGATCCCCACTGTAATATTTTCCCACTAATAAACATGGAATAAGTGTCCCATGACCTTGGTCATATATATTTTTTTTACATGGAAAATTAACCCACAACGATTACAATCCTAATGGTGACAACAAATCATATCATCAAGGAGAAACAAACTAGGTACCTCCATTAAGATTACTAATTATTACTCAGAAAAGAAAGCTTCTCATATCTTACTCGCTTAAAGTATTTCATTTTGTTGCCATTCTTGTTTCTTTCTCGAATTATTGTATATGATAGCCTTACATTAAAATAGTATATGATTAGGGGTGGTAAAAAGTCTTTGCAAAGGATTTCCTTTCAAGATTTGGGATATACTCTATCTCATTTTAATAAAAAAATATTTTTTAATTCATTAAATACCTATTCATATACCTATGTGTGTAGTTTACTTATGTGCTGCTAGCGGCTTACGCTCTACGAGATATAAAGCCCTTGCCGCAATATTTATTACCTTGCCACCTTGTTTATAATTATAACACCTTATGCTTTAGATAACCTTGGGTCTCAAGCCTAGCCGCGCCTCTCATTAGCTTTTTGCTTCTGTCTAATCTTTCATTTTGAGTTTTTCTTTATATATTTTATAGTTTCATCTAGTTGAGTAAGTCATTCCTATACTTAATGCATATATGATTATTTATTTGTTATTTAAATGGTTGATGTTTTTATAGGTTAAAAAATTCAATTTTTCTTATAAAGTACATAAAATAATCTCACACACTTATATATCTCAGCTAGCATGTCTCATGGCCTCGTTCTGATAACAAGATTCGAGGGAGTTGACTTTCCAATCTTACAATATCATCAACACCACTAAAATGAACAATATTCATATAACATGGATCCATTTATAATAATATTGATCAGTTCAAAACATGGTGAGCTTAAGTGGATTGTAGATTTCCAGAATATTCTGGGAGCCGATCGACATGGGCACGGTCAAAAAATTGATGGCGTCCATGTCCATTGGATCCCAGAATCTTCTAGGAATCTACAATTGAATTAAGGATGGCCATCAAAATGTGTGGGATAAACATTATTTCCAAAATTTTAAGAATTGTATCTCTATTTTGATATTTAGTAATTTTGAGGGGGATGTTTTCTATATAAATATTATATTGAACATGAGAAGGGGATGGAATAGAAGTAAGTATGCATTGGTGACATTGGAATTCTATCTTTAAATTGATTTCTGTAGGTTTTGGTGATTACTTTTAATGAAAAGATGCAGTTGCTTATACTTTAATTATTTCATTTCTCACGCATTTAAATTTCAGTGATTTTTGTTGCTGTGACTAAAAAACTGAATATTAGATTAATGTCACTTGTTTGACTATGTTTCAAAAATTAATTCGTCTATCCATCTTTGAATATTTCTATTTTCTTGAATTTCAAATCAAGTTATTTCTCGAGATTGTCATCCAAGTGAAATAATTTCGTCTTCCAATCATGTGCATTTACATTTGTGAAATATATGTTATTAATTGAAAATGCACATGTACAATATTTATATAAATGAAATTCGTGATAGAGCGAGCAGAAGTGCAAGCAGGAGCGGCGAGTAGGAGGGTGAGCAGGAGCGTGAGCAGGAGCAGCGAGAAGGAACGACGAGCAAGGGAGGAGCACAGAAGCGAAAGGGGCGGAGCACTAGCACGAGCAGGAGGGTGAGTAGGAGCACGAGTAGGAGGGCGAGCAGGAGTGTGAGCAGTAGCGGCGAGAAGGAGGGCGAGCAGGAGCACGAGCAGGAGGGCTAGCAAGAGTGTGAGCAGGAGTGGCGAGCAGGGGTTGAGCGCAGGAGGGCGAACAATAGCGGCGAGCAGGGGAGGAGCATAGAAGCGGAAGGGACAAAACGCAGGAGCACAACTGTTGTCATCGGGCTCTGTTTGGTGCAGGAGCAGGAGCAAGAACAGGAGCAGGGGGTTGAGCACAGGAGTAGAAGGGGAGGGCGAGCTGGAGCAGAAACATCGAGCAGGGGGTTGAGCGCAGGACGCAAAGCAGGAGAGGGGGAGGAGCACAGAAGCGGAACAACCCTCAACTTCGGGCTTTGTTTGGTGTAGGAGCAGGAGCAGGAGCAGGGGTTTGAGTGCAGGAGTAGAGGAGGAAGTCGAGCTAGAGCGGCGAGCAGGGGTTTGAGCGCAGGAGGCCAAGCAGGAGCAGGAGTGGGAACGTGGCGATCAACGAGGGTTCTCCTTAGGCAATGAGGGCATCAATAGAGGCGAATGAGGATCTGAGTGGGCTTCTCCAGTGAATTCGCGGGTTTTTTCCTAAGTCGAGCGGTGGGAGGTCAACAGAGAGTTTTTCGTGTTGCTCGCTTCATCTTATGGTCTTTTAATTTTCTCTAAGCGGGGGCGAGGTGGCTCCCTTTGCCACCTCTGCCCCCGGTGACGCCTCTGCTCCGGTGGGTCTTCTCCTTCTTGGCAGCAGTTAGGTTTGCTCTGGCCACGACATATCCTTTGGAGCGTTGAGGGAAAAGCGGTGCTTCTACCCTGTTTCGTGCCACTTCTATGGAGGTCTCCATTAGTATTTTCCGCAGGTAGATGGGGATGATTGTGGCAGCGTTCTTCCTCTATTTCTCGTCTGGTTCGGGTGGAGAGTTTGAGGGGGAAGGGAAGGAGTGGCTTCTTTTACTTCTCTCTTCCTCATTTCGTGCCTCTCCTTCCATATTGGGCGGACAGATCTTGTTGCTCTTTCTTCAGATGCTTGTCTACTTGGTTTCTTGGTGCCTCTTCTGCCCCTTATAGATGGGTTGCCTTTTCTGGGGGGAAATATTGGCCTTTCAGGGCTTTATTTGGGATCTATTTTAGCAGATTTGCATGTGGATCGGTCCACATTTCTGCATATGCTTCATGCATTTGCTCTATGTAATCTTCTTATATGAATGTTTCTACATATGCTTCTTGCATTTGCTCTATGTAATCTTCTTATATGAATATATTACGCTTTTTCTTTTGAAAAAATAAATGAAATTGGTACTTTCACTATTTTTACTTTCTGAATCTTATGCTTTAATTCTTTATTTTTATAAGCAAATTTCTCTAGTGCATATTGAATAAACGATTACTTTATAAATGAGAAAATAAAACTAGTCCCTAATTAATTCTACTCTCTCCGCCAAGTTTCATATAGCTAGAAATTTATTGTTTTATTTGTTTTATGATCGTTTAATGTGATTCAATAAAAAAAGTTTGAGATTTATTTGGGGTTGTTTAGAAAAGTCAATGAGTTACCTATGATTTGTTTCATTAATTTTTAATTTATAAATTTATTTTCATATTCAAAGTCATTTTTATTTTATAGTTAAGAATTATTATTTCTATTTATAATTTAAATTATTCTTAAATTATTTATAACTTTTTTTCCTAGATGAGTGAGATTTTGTTCTAGCTATTATACATGTTGTATATTTGTACATAAGTTTTAACTATTAAGTAGTTGTAAATATTAATGTAGGATACTTGGAAGAGCTAAACACTTTCTTTCTCATAAGAGAAGGAAACATTTGACTAATGGAGCCACTGGACCAGTAATGAACATCCACTTCAAAAGGATTGGGTTATTTAAAGAACTATGGTCTAGGTTGTCTCCTCTTGTTAACTAGTGGCTACTTCTTCTTTCAACTGGTAGATCAATATTTCATCTAAGAAAGTAGACTATGTTAAGCATATTTTGAGAACTAAATGGAATCATCACACATGCCTATATGTCTATATGAAATTCGAATTTAAGGTTAATAACACCCAACTCTCGTTTGAACCATGGGCATTGTAAGTATTGTTGCTAATCAATTGAAAATGACTTCATTTAAATGCTTATTCTTTATTGTAGAGGTAGTGATACTATCATTAAAAAATGTGTTAAAATTGTTGGGTGTGTGTTATATTCTTTCTACTACTAGCTCCACTGGTGGGGGTGCCAAAGTCCCCCATGTTTGTTGCACATGTGTAGCAAGAGGGTCATAGGGTGGGCTCTAGCCCAACAGAATTTTTTGGACCCTATATTATTGTGGGTGGTTTTGGCACATGGTTTTGGGCAAGATGGTTTTCTACCGATGGTATTTTGTAGATACTGTCAACCTAACTACGATTATGTTCTAATCCACCGTTAATGGATTGGGTTTTATGGATGCTTATGTATGTGCATATTGTAAAATTGAAAGGAATATAATGAAAAAACAATCTCGTAGTCCGGTTTTGGGATGGAACAGAAAATATCTATGTATATATGTTATATATTTTATGTTGTGGCTATTGTTTATTATTGATTATTTTCTGTTTTTAGAATTCTTATGCATGTGATTTATATACTGTTCAAAACCTACAAAACCTAAGAATATTTTTTTTGGATTCCACTTTAGAAAATAAAAGAAAATAACCTACACACCACATTTTCATGAATAATATTGAGTAAACATAATACTTGTTAATATTTATCTCTTGAAACATGTTATTGTTTATGAAAAGCAAAATGTAATTCTCAATTAAAAAACTAATGATTCTATTAAAAAAATCCATATCTTCCAAGGTGTTACTCATTTTCTTTCTAGTCTTACCACTTTTCTACTCCAAGGTGTGGCAAATAGGGAATTCCTCTCCCCACCCTTTCTCACGCATACACTTCTACACATGGCTTATTTGAAAATTTTAAGAAAATAAAACTCAAATCAACCTTCTCTTGAATCATTAATGAAATATATACTACTATGGAAAAATTATTCAACACAAAAATAATGAAAACAAAAACAAAATGCAAAGTAAATCAACTAGAAACAAAATATACTTTATGTCTAATGAATTTACTTGAAAATTTAAATGGGACAAGTCCAAAAGTTTATTGAAAATAAAAAAATTTAGAAAAACATATGGTAACTTTGCTACCTCTCCTAACCTAGATTGCTGTTGAAAAATTTATGTTATGTCAAATCATAATGGCAATGGAGCGAGTGAAGGATAATATTACCTATAAGGGGATCATAATGCTTAGACAAGGATAATTTGGTAGCTAGGGGTTGGGTAGTATGATGTTAAAAATATTAAAGCATCTTTAAAATGATTCATAGTAGGAACTATAGAGTACTTATAGGTTTATGGTAACTTTCAAAGAAAATATGGCTCAAGATAACTTCCAATAAATTCATGAAAATCCTCATGGTGGTTTAGAAATTTTTTATTTGTTTTAGGTGAGTGACATGCTTGCACATGAAATTTGATTAGGTAGATTGTAATAGTGATCATTGAAAATGATTATTTTCCTAAAGTATTATTCTTCTACTTATTGTTTATGATAACTTGTTTCAAGTAATGTATAATACTTCTACTTATTGTTTATGATAACTTGTTTCAAGTAATGTATTTTTCCTCAGTAGTTTTTGAATCTTTACTATGTATTCTCCTAGCTATAAATCTTATCATAATATCTTGTTCCAGAGGTCAATAACCACAAGATGATATTTGTCAGCAAATGATATCAAACTTGAATCCACTTCTAGAAAAGATGTTTCATAATCTCCTTAAAATTTGATTCTTACGATGTAACTTATAGGCTATATGTAAAAAAGTAAACTACAACTGTTGATGTCATGGATGAGATAGCTCCATGAGTGTATATTTTTTTGGTAAGAGCTCTAACACCTTCCATTTTACTTCCAAGAATTTCAGTGATTGGTGAATCTAAATTAATACTCTTTGTTAAAACATGTCCTTAGCTTTTGTGGTCCATGATTTTCCAACAACTTGTATTACATTCTCAAAGCCGAGGTGAAGATACATCAATCGATGATGGCTTTTGAGATTTTCTCTAGTCGAAAACCTTCAAATAAATGAGATATAGATTATAAACATATTTAGAATCCAAAATAATACAAGTATTTTCATAAATGATGTTTGTATAGACGACTATACATTCTTTTTTCTGACCCTATGAAGTTGTGAGTGGGTGCATATTTGGAAGAAACATCCTTCATTTCAAAGCTATTTTTTTTTATGTATTCATAAAGTTTAATGGAAATTTCCTTTTATGTCCAACAAGAAATTGTGAGTGGGTGCATATTTGGAAGAAACATCCTTCATTTCAAAGCTAATTTTTTTTTTATGTATTCATAAAGTTTAATGGAAATTTCCTTTTATGTCCAACAAGAAATTGTGAGTGGGTGCATATTTGGAAGAAACATCCTTCATTTCAAAGCTATTTGTTTTTTATGTATTCATAAAGTTTAATGGAAATTTCCTTTTATGTCCAACAAGAATCTAGTTAAAATTAATAATTTTTTTGCAACTTTTTCTTGCTTGCATATAATTTCTTGATTGAAACCCCTTCTTCATTTAGATGGGGTTATTAGCTTGTTACCTCATCAATTATTCAACCATGGGTAAGCTAATTTATTAAGTATTTTCACAATAAACTTACCATTTTATTTAGTATTTAAAAATATCATATTCATTTATTCACAAAGATTTAGCAAAAAACAAAAGAATCTAAGCTATAGCAAGTCAACATAATAAATTATGGAAAAATTATTCAACAAAAAATAATGAAAACAAAAACAAAATGCAAAGTAAATCAACTAGAAACAAAATATACTCTATGTCTAATGAATTTACTTGAAAATTTAAATGGGACAAGTCTAAAAGTTTATTGAAAAAAAAAAAAAAAAAAAAAAGTAGGAAAAGCATATGGCAACTATGCTACCTCTCCTAACCTAGATTGATGTTGAAAAATTTATGTTATGTCGAATCATAATGGAAATGGAGCCAATGAAGGATAATATTACCTATAAGGGGATCATAATGCTTACACACGGATAATTTGGTAGCTAGGGGGTTGGGTAGTATGATGTTAAAAATATTAAAGCATCTTTAAAATGATTCATAGTAGGAACTATGGAGTGCTTATAGGTTTATTGTAACTTTCAAGGAAAATATGGCTCGAGATAAATTCCAATAAATTCACGAAAATCCTCGTGATGGTTTTGAAATTTTTTGTTTGTTTTAGGTGAGTGACATGCTTGCACATGAAATTTGATTAGTTGGTTTGTAATAGTGATCATTGAAAATTATTATTTTCTTAAAGTATTATTCTTCTACTTATTGTTTATGATAATTTGTTGTATTTTCTTAGCTATAAATCTTATCATAACATCTTGTTCTAGAGGTCAATAACCACAAGATGATATTTGTCAACAAACGATATCAAACTTGAATCCACTTCTAGAAAATATGTTTCATAATCTCCTTAAAATTTGATTCTTATGATGTAGCTTATAGGCTATATGTAAAAAAGTAAACTACAAACATTGATGTCATGGATGAGATAGCTCCGTGAGTGTATATTTTATTTGTAAGAGCTCTAACGCCTTCCATTTTACTTGCAAGAATTTCAGTGATTGGTGAATCTAAATTAATACTCTTTGTTAAAACATATCCGGTCTATGATTTTCCAACACATTGTATTACATTCTCAAAACCGAGGTGAAGATACATCAATCAATGATAGCTTTTGAGATTTTCTCTAGCCAAAAACCTTCAAATAAATCAGATATATATATTATAAACATATTTAGAATCCAAAATAAAACAAGTATTTTCATAAATAATGTTTGTATAGATGACTATACATTCCTTTTTTTTACCCTATGAAGTTGTGAGTGGGTGCATATTTTGAAGAAACATCCTTCATTTCAAAGCTATTTGATGTTTAAGTATTCATAAAGTTTAATGGAAATTCCCGTTTATGTCCAACAAGGATCTAGTTAAAATTAATCATTTTTTTGTAACTTTTTCTTGCTTGCGTTCTTCAATGGGGTATGCTCACATTGTGTTTTTAAAGATCAATCCTTAAACTAGGTTTTTGGTATTTTGGGGTTTATTCATGTTAGTGAATATATATCCAAAATCTTTCTTTGAAAATATTCCTTGTAGATATTATTTAAAAACATATTTCATATTTCATGAGGCTTAATAGTGAAAACTATTTAGATCTATTACACATACCTCATTCAATTTAATAACATGTACGGTCTCTACATTTCAATAGTTACTCTCTATACAACTTGCCTCAAATTTTCACAACGTGGCTTTGTTTTCAAACTCAATGGATGAAAAAGGATGGGAATGAAACATATGAAAATCTCGTACCAAGGAGACATTCCTAATAGGTTTCATTCAGTCTATATAAATATTATGAATCTTTAATACCCTAGTAGCATCCTAGATAAGATTATCAATATATTCAATTTGGTAAAATTTTCCTACTTCCTTAAAGACAATGTCAATATTTCTCAATTCAACCCCATGGTCTTGACAATGTTTAGAGGTTATGGTATCCTCATGTTCTAAAATTACTTTACAAGAGGATGGATCAAAGGCCATGCTATCTTTTAAATTCTCTATTTGTAAAATGCCTTCCTTATTCCCTTGTTGATGAAAGGATGATAATTCTAGTTTAAGGGGTTCCAGTGAAAGATAGTCTTCACAATTTGAAGTTTGGTCATTGTTGATAAAAAAAATCTTCATATTTAGGAAAAGGGAGGAGACAATAATACCATGAAAAAAATTAGACTATATGGTTTGTCAGTTTGAAAAAATATGTAATAAATTTGAACAACCCTCAAATGAAATCATCAAAAAGTTCATTTTTTATTTTCTAAATTTCATCTCGTCCACAACATAATTCATCAAAGTTTACTTAACATGTGCATATATGCAAAGTTTCATGAATAGTTTCCAACTATGAATTTTTTTTCTTGGTTACTACCTATAACAATATTGAATTATTCTTCCCAAGTGAGGGTAAACAACTTGAAGAAATCTTGAGATTTTGATGTCCAAGGTTAAATGTATTAACATGCTTAAATGCAAGGTTCCCCCTTCACCATGAAATAATTAGCTTTACATTAGATACATATTTTATTCTTTTGGATAGCAAGTGATGGTATCAAAATATTAAAACCATTATCCCATATGGATATGGAATGGAGCCATATGTTGTTAAGGCATTTAAGAAAAATATCTCCATACATGTTGGTTTCTCATCTTCCCTAGTTCTCGTGCCACAATTTTAGTGAAGGATATAAATGCCCCACTCAATACTAAAGGGTTCACCTTGGTGAGAACTCTTAGATATACTTCTCTCCATTTGGTATAAATAACTCTTTTTTATTCTATTTTAGTAGTAGTTCTTGATTTTGGGTTTTAATAGGTATCAAATATTAAAACAAATATTATACCCAAAAGCAAGTTGATTATGAAAATAAAAGTAGGAATACAAGTAAATAGATACGACAACAGAGCAGCTTGATATTAAAGAATAGATTATATCTTTGTGCATACAATCTTAGACAGACAATTCTAGAAAAGAGAAATAAGAATGTGAACTCTAACTATCGCAATAGTGTAAAATGTAAAGCACATTTTGAGGACAACTCAAGTGCCTTATATATACATAGGAAAAGTCCACCCCATATGCAACACAGGAATTAAATCTCTCTAGAAAATGCATGGCCAAAATTGGGTTCTCCTCATTAAAATTTTTAACATTAGTAATGAAGCTTCAACAGCCAAAGCCCTTCTCTCCTTTGAGTTCCTAGCATTTATAACCATTTGTAAAATAACTATCCTCTTTGGAAATTTAAGTTTTTATTCCTGATAAGAAACTTTTGATTTTAATAACATTTTTAAATAATTATTTTATACTTGGTTCTCCATTTCCTTTCATATTGGAACTTTTCTTTTCACCCCCTTTGAAAATTGGTGTCTCAAAGTTACTTCAAGTAGTCATGAGAAATTTCTTCTTTTGGCCTTTGTTTTGTACCCTTAGGTTTGTTCACATACAAGTATAACTTTTGTGCACTCCCAAGCTCAAGATTTGCAGTACGAGCTTCATCACTTATAATTTGGATTCACACTAATTTTTGTTCATGTGCCATGGCTCGGATGCCATCATTGCAAGATATGTAAGTTGCAAATACAAATAAATTCAAATCATATTTTAGAAAAAACAATTTACACAAAGAAGTTAACTATAAACTTAATAAGGTGTTAAAATTTATTTCTATGAGTTCAATCTCCTCTCCTAGGGTATTACATTAGTCAATTTGATAACGATTTCATGAATAAATTAGTTGAATTGATGTGTATAAGGTTTTTCGAGCCATTAAGAGTATATATTCCCATATTTTCATTTACAAATCTAAAACAAACTATGTTAAATTAATAAAATGCATAATTGTAACAATGTTATAGGTATCAATGAGACCTTGCCAATCATGTAAGGAGTGAAAAAATGAAAGTTAAGATCAAATTTTATTCCAAGAATATTAAAATGTTCTTTCTTACTCTTAACGTTTCATGGATGATCAACAAAAATTTCGACCCTTTTTTATCAATGTAAGTTAAAAATTTAATGTAGTGTGATGGTGGTTTGTTCCCACTTTCAATTTTGGGTCAAAATGTCATGACTAGTGATGTGCAACCCTTTTAATGTATCAAAGGTCATTTTCAAGAATGAAATCCACATGAAGTTCAGATAATAAGTGATAGCAAAACTTTCTTGAAATTTATGCAAGGAAAACTTTGAGTGACATGGTGAAAAACTTTATTGGGAAAATGTTAGAAATTATGGTGAGACAATCTTGTTGTGGTGCTTATAAAATGCAGTCAAAAATGCATTTTAAACAATAGAGTATGATGACTCAACCAAAAATTGTTTTTCCTAATTTAGACTAAAAATATAGAATGTATAATAGTTAGACAACACCTAACTTTTATTGTGATGAAATTCAAATTTTTATTTAAAAAAAATCTGGAAACCAATGAGAATATAGACACATTGAAGAAAATTTGAACCGTGTTTTCACTAATATTGTAAAATTTATATTTGTTCAAAGTCAAAAGACTCATTGATCGTTGGTGCAAATTTAAAGTTCCAGGTTACTTTGCCACCAAAAAAATAAAAATTTTATTTATTGCTTCCTTTAAAACTTTCTATTAGTGCAATTAATAGATTTTCTGAATGAAAAATTAAAAATATTGCCAAAAAACAATGTTGATAAAGAGTTTAGATATGATTTTCACATGTCATGAAATTGAAAATCAAGCCATCCATAAAATTCCTGAATGAGCTGAATAAATTCATCATCACATTCCACTATCTAAGAAGGTGTTTTTGAAATGAGACAAAATATTGAGATAGGTCTTGTGCCACACCAAGTGGTCATGGTGGCCATGGTTGCTTCTAGGATACAAATAAAATATCTTGAGATTTCTTAGTATACTAATTTAAACTCAGGTAGGGAGAGGTGGTGTTTGGTGTCATGTGTATGCTCATAGATGGCTCACACCTTTGCACTAATAAAAAAAACTCCATAAGAAGGTGTTCCTTCGCATTTGGAGCAAAAGATGGCTAATTCCATATGTACCTCCTCTTTCTTCTTATTTTCTTATAAGGAATCTAATTGAGATTAGTGAACTACAGGGGGTATTTTAAGGAGGGAAATTGATCTTTATGTATGCAAACCTTGGTGAATCTTACTAGTCCCTAATATTTAAATTGTAAAATGTTTTACAGTATTTTTGTAAAAATATTCAATTTCCAATGATTTTATAAATTGATATAGTCTTTATAAAATTTTGGAAATTTACAAAATATTCAATTTCCAATGATTTTATAAATTGATATAGTCTTTATAAAATTTTGGAAATTTTTAAGGTAAAATGCTTTCATCCTATAAAATTTGGGCAAATCATTTTTAGAAAAAATTCAAATGAATGATTTTTTTTAAGAAACAACATGGAGAACCATCCCATCTATGAAATTTAGCCACTAAATTTTTCCTTGGTCAACCAAGGACATAATTCTTGAATTTATCTAGTAGGTTTCCCAACTTTATAGTAATTACCCCACCCTCCCGCCGCCGCCCAAATGATTTCGTAATTCTTGAAATTATCTCTATGACCATTCCCATATTTTGAAGTGCCACATGAGTATCACTTACATACTTCATAAATATTCTCATATTCTAATTGAGAAATATATCTAGCTCACATAATATCAAGTACATATATACAATCATATCCAATTCCTCTAAGGAGGATGAATCTCTAGGTCTTAGGGTCTATCTTATTTAATTTGGTCACTGCAAGTTATATAAAAATCTATTTACATAATCTTCCAAACATCCATTATCTCTCTACATATTTTTAAATATTTTGTCTTGAAGCTCCCTAAATCTACAAAAGTCATGTTACTTATTCAATAACTTTTTCTTGATCTCTTCCCATGTTCTAATAATGTTCCCCATAACCCCATGAACCAACAAACTATTGTTTCTTATAAGGTTTTTGTACATGGTTTCAACTTTTAGGTATATGACGAGTAATCATACATTTGAAAAAGTGAATTAAATTCAAGCAAGAAGGCATTTGAATCTTTGCTAGCTAAGGCATAGAATTTATGTAGAAGAGAGGGAGGAATATTTTTCATTTGAACACGACCATGAGATTCCTAGATAGGAAATTTAAATTTTATATTAAAGGTTTTTCTTTTCCAAAACACCATAGATTCATTATAATCAAATTAGGATCTTCAAACTAGTTTTCTTCATATACTTAAGCCTTTGGATTCGAAACTTTTGAGGATAGAGAGATTACAACAATTCCATCTATGGAATCACCCCTATGAGGGCCATCTATTAGATCTCATGCTACTAACTGAAGTAGAGTTTTGGATTAGAAACTTTTGAGGTTAGAGAGATTATAACAATTCCAACTATGGAATCACCCCTATGAGGGCCATCTATTGGATCTCATGCTACTAACTCAAGCAAAGTTTTGGACTAGGTTCCTGAGAGCACCAAGAGGATTGTCTTAGTTTTCTAGTTTTTCTTTCAGGGTGTTAGTAATATGGGTGGCTCAAATTACACCACTAAAATTTTCCAAAGAATCCCTAATTCTCATTTTTCTTATGCATTATAAGATAGCCTAATGCATCACACAAGGATGAAGTTTTAATAAAGAAGTAGTCAATAATTCTCTAGGTTAATCCCTATCTTGGTGTTCAATCCCTAATACCAAGGGAAAACAAATATCCTATATTCTTTAGTTCCTCCACATAAAAAATGTCAAAAATGTTTGTGTTTCTATATGTCTTCTACTTATTAGGAACACTTGTACATTGAACTTATCAACTAAAGTTTCATACATACTTGTGAGGCATTGTGCATTATTTTTGTAGAACATCAATGCTTGATTTTCATAGGTTGAAGGAAATCTATGACATAAATGTCATTTCAATAATCTATCAAATCTTATTCTAAGATTTCACACTCATTTAATAAAAATAACTTCAAATAACACAAGAAATTAAAACTATAGCACGATGAATTTAACAAGTCTAGCCATAATTTAGTTCATGGATGCCTTGTTAAGATAGATACAAAAACAAGTAAAGTATACAATCCATGTATTGTCTTACGATTTGAAAGCATACAATATACGTAATTGCTTATGCTTTAAGAACTAAATCTAAGATACATCATCACTGATATTCTTCCTAGAGGCCAAATAAAAAAATTAAATGATATGATTGATGTTGTAACAGTTGAAATAAATCCTAGTGTTGAGAAAAAAATAATGACAAGAAAGGAAAGAGGGTGGATTGGTACGTTTGAGTGGGCCTCTTATCATTAGTTCTCGCGAGCTCCTTGAGAGACTAAAATAGAGTGTTATAACACCCATAGATGATAAAAAACATAATATTTTATATTAATAAACATAACATTGTTCACAACCATATATATATGTTCCTTCTCACTAGATCTATATAGAGTTTCTTACACAAATACATATACTTTGTGGTTTGTGTCAGATTTAGAATATATAACAAAAATGTAACATTTTTAAAACATGTAACAACTATATCAAGATAATCGATGAAAAATATCCCTTGCCTTGATCATGTTAAAGAAGGAACATGTCTCAAATTATCTAGTCACTTCTACCCATGGTTTGAAGATTGGGCATAGTTACATTAGTGGGATATGCTTAGATAGAGTGATGGAATTTTGTTTAATGCATGCTACAATCCTATGATGTTATATCAAAGTGTTATAGATGAGTATGAGTAAGAAGATGCTAATTTTTTCTCTAGCAATCACCTAAGAGGTTAGTTAATCTATTATGCTCTATTTCATGTATGTTTAAGCATTAATTTCTTGATTGAAACCCCTTATTTATTTACATGGGGTTATTATCATGCTACCTCATCAAGTATTCAACCATGGGTAAGCTAATTTATTAATTATTTGTACAATAAACTTTTAAAACCATTTTATTTAGCATTCAAAAATATCATAATCTCTTATTCACAAGGGTTTAGCACAGAACAAAAGAAACTAAGCTATAACAAGTCAGCATAACAATCCAAAACACCTTAAAATCATAATTACATATAAGAAAGGAACTAGAATACAATTCAAAGTGTGAAAAAAGATCTAAGAACCAATCTTTGACAAGATATGTGTACGTGCAATCAATATAGTTTTTAAGAATGATTTTGGACAAGTCAGAGGAAGTCATAAGAGTAAAAAGGTATACCTTTCTGGGATCCCATCACATACTTCCCCTGAGAAACAAACATGGATAACCAAAACATTAGGATATGAGTTTGAGATAGTTAATAAGAAGGGTGTGGATAATGTGGTAGTATATGCTTCATCCAAAAAGTATGAAGAGGAAGCATCCTTATTTTCACTCTCCTTCTTAGTAATATATTGGTTGAATGATGTTTCAAAACAATATATAATAGATCATACAATCACTAGATTACTATAACAACTTTCAATAGAATTCAGTGCATATCAAAACTACACTTGGAAAAATAAGGAGATTTTTTATAAGGGAATCTTTATTTGAAAAAGTTAGTATTTAAACCATTGGTGTTATATGGACTACATACCTCTTCAATAACATGTCGTTCAATGTCTCATAAATCCTATGAACTGATCCAATGCAAATTTTTGTAGCAAGGCATGAAGAAGGACATCCACGCCTTTGTGGTAGAGTCTAACATTTTATAATGGCACAAGAGAGGGATATTAAACCTCCAATTCAAATAAAACCTTTATCTATTCCACTTGTTGCATGGATTGACATTTATATGAACTTCATTATGGTGTCACAAAAGTCTGGACAATAAATCTATAATCATTGTTGTGGTTGTTCAACTTTCAAAATATGCTCATTTTTGTGCTATATAACACCCATTATATGCCTCTAAAATCATTCAAATATTTTAGATCATATTTTTAAGATCTAGGGTATGCTATACTTGATTGTGAGAGACATTTCCATACCCTTAGTAGAAAATTTTGGGAAGAATTGTTTTATCTCTAAGAGGAATAAGCTTCAAGGGAATTTATTACAAATTTATGAAAATTTGAAGGAAAGAATGCCATTATGGTATCAATATATTGATTGAAAAAGTATGCCCACATTTTCTATTTTTATTAAACTTTTAAAGTAACTACATTGGTGGCACCATTAATGGAAACAATCCAAAACATAAATGGAATTATGAAGATTATTGTAAGTGATAGAAATCCAATTTTCATTGGAAATGTCTGACCAAAGATCGGACTGAGAGGGTTGGGGGAGGGTGTGAACGAGTGTGGCAGTAATTTGATCATTTCACAACTTTTCATCACTGAATAATTATATATAAATGTATCATAACCATTTGTAGAATATCAATAAATAGAACAATGCATCAAGAAGATATCATCACATCAACAATAAATCAAGAAACCATCACATCAACCTAAGAGAACACACACTTTTATGTTGGTGTATATTCGACTGTGTCACGCCACCCATGTTTAGCAACAACCTTTGCTATATATATGTAGTTACCATGTAGCTTTCCACAAGCGTAAATTTTCCTTTAGACTTCAATAGTTTAATTCTTCTCTACCAAATTTAGATGGACATTTGCTAACATAGTGAAGTATACTATCTATGAACTTGATTTGCAATCATTTGTAATTCCACTATGTATGACAAGGATTGGGTTCCATCAATAAACATAAATAAACCTATGCCATATATGGCCAACCTTTGCTATATGTAATTGATTTCTAAAATTCTACAAATGTTAAACACTCCTACCAAAACCATGGCATAAGAACTCCTCCGAAAGTAGTTTTTTCCATAATTCTGGTTTCAAACCCTAGAGTAACAATTTAAAATTATATATATTATGAATGATCATAGGCTTCACGTTGTAATATGCAAACATTCTACATGGAAAATAATAATAAAAATTATATCATTGGCTACAATATGGATAAGGACAATTTCATAGGGGGGTATGATTCCATAAGAGAGGGGATGAATTCCTAATCCATGTGTGAGTCGAATGTATAAGCATATAGGAGTTGTTCATCCTTTTATGCCTCATAGTCCTAGCTTGGGAGTGTATTTTTATAGAGAGAATAGGTGTGACAAGGCCATTTGTTAGGAGGAATGTTTGACATCTGTAGTCAGTTATGAAAAAAATTTCTAATCTAAGTGGTTTCTTACTATTTAAAATTTAAAATTTTGATGTTGTATATGTGTGTGATGCTTATTTTATGTTATATGCATTTAAATATCATTGTGCTTATGTAATTAATATCCATTCATGATATTACAATTATTATCACTTGCATGAACATATCTATCATGTTGCACATATTCATTTAGAAAATAATGATATACAGGTTGTGTGTGAATTCCATGGTTATTTTATGTTCTATGCATTTAAACATCAATCTTAATGTTTAATTGATTTTCATTCACAACCTTAAAAAATATTGTTGTTTTCATGAACATATCTATTGTGTTCTAGATATTCATTTATAAAAAGAATCGTAATAGAGTTATGTGTGAATTGAAATTATAGCAATGATGCCCAAAAGTGAGTTGGCTTCATTATTGCCAACCATATGGTTTTCAGCTTTCCTTTAAAATATTTGAATCTCAAATCATAGAGAAGGGCCCAATCTTATTCTTTAAAAACCTAAGCTTGATTACCTTATTATGCCATGTTATTCTTTGTTTTTGTATTTCTTTAGTGTGTAACAAGGTTAGCCACATATTTCATCTAAGGCATTCAATTATTATTACACTTACCTATATTCATCTAAGGTATTCATCGATTGTAATATTTCTTGTTAAGTTGATGAGAGGCTCAAATAAAAAATGGAGGTTGTCCTCTGTGTGGTCATTTCAAATTCAATAGGGAAATTTTCCTTCTTTCCATACAACACAACATATTGGATGAACCTTATGATGGTCTTTGAATTTGTATAATATTCCCATACAACTCTAAGCAACATATTTTCCTAATATTTCTTATGAAAGTTGATTGTCTTAATGAGAATGTTTTGCTTAATGGGGTTAGGTAGCATATTTCATGTGGTGTATCTTGGTCATGTACATCAATGTTCAATCGTCTATGAGGTGAAACAAAGACCTTGAAATATCACTATCTTTCTTGGGATTCCAAACTTAGAATATATTATTTCATGTATGAATTGTGCTACCTTCTCTTTAGTTTCATTCTTCATTTTCTTTACATTTACCCATGTTTTCAAATAACCAATGCACATTAGGTATAGGAAATTATAAGGATCTATACTTATATTAAAGTGTTGAAAGCTAACTTAGTTTGTAGCATCGGACAAGTGTCCTAGTCTCAACATTAGTCAGAGAGGCTAAGAAAGACAATATCTCTAAAACCCCATAAAAATTTTAGGATAAAACACCTAAAGATGGCTTAATTAAGTTAATTTATCAATTATTAAATACTTCCTAAGTATAACTTAGGAAAAGTGATTAATTAATAATGATTAATTGAGAAAGGTGATGATTCTCTATAGACTCAAATAGATCAAATTTGAGATGATCTTAGCTATTGATGGGGATCTAATGAGGGTCGTTGGTCCACCAATGAGAGATTATAAGAGCAACTCAATGTGTAGATGAAGAACACACTTGAGGGGTTGAGTTCCTTGGAAGATCAAGCTATCCCATTGTAGAGGTTGAACAGGGAAGAATATTACAAACCAGAAGGGACACAAAGAGAAAGAGGGAGTAGAGAAAGTGATTCCATAAGTGTTTCTAGTTCTGGAGAGGTAGAAACAAAGAGGCCGAGTTATTCCAATGGAGGGTGCACAGAGACTGTGAAAGAAGCTTCAACGAGACAATTCAATTTGGCTGAGCATAAGGTCAATTCAATTATTAGAGGAAGGAATAATTTTCTAGAATGTCAGAGGATCAGTTCGAGTATCAACAGTAAGTAGAAAAACCTGAGCATAGTAAGATTCATGTTATGTGTGTGAGGTTCTGCACAGGCACTATGAAGGGGCTTACGCAAGTGTTCTTGATGGTGCTTTTTCTAAGGCGGGTTGTGTCGGAATTGATTACAGAGAGAGAAAATTCTCTCTAATAATGTTTACGAGATTATTTGTTGAGGATAGCTAATTTGGAATACAAATTGTATTCATAAATTTAAGTGTTGCATAATAATAAGACCCTCATTTACTGCAACAATTTTCCCACCATGGGTTTTTCTAGGGACAATTGTCCAAAAATAACTATGTCAATTTTTATTGTATGTGTGCTAGCATTTTCTTAGTTTCTAGTTGATTTCTGCAATTTATTTATCAAAAAAATCCAGTGTGATTTAATTGCTATTTGTCGTAGAAAATAAACTACATAATTTAATCAATTACAATAATATATTTCTAGTTCCTGAAATTTGACGAAATTTCCCATGGTATTAGAGAAGTTTTGAAGAGAAATCAAGAGCACATAAGCAAACAGAAATTTTGTAGCTTTAGAGGATGTCTCTAAGAAAAATTTTAGGGTTTGTGGAATGGTCTAGCCAAGAAGCGCGAACTATTTGGTAGGGGTTCGATTTCTAGTTGTAGGGGTAGTAAATGTTTAAACAAGCTTAGTAGCAGTTCCAAGAGGTAATGGTATTTCTAGGTAGTAGTTCTAGTGAGCATATCATAAAATTCATTGAGAGGATATAGGTGTAGTTGATTTGTAGTAGTTTCTACAGTAGAAAATCAACAGTAGGTGGAAAAGAAAAGCACACATAGATGGATTTTACACAGAGGGTTTCTAGACTCATTTTTCCGGAGGAAATATGTGATTTCTATTTGTAGGTGATAGGAGAAACTAGCATAATTATGCATCTGGAGAGGGAGTGTGATTAGTAGAGCCATAAGGAAAGAAGGAAAGGAGGAGATTCCTGCTTCTTTCCTAGTTTTGAGTTTTTCAAAAAATGGCCTTAGTAGGACTTAAAGATAAAGATCAGCTAGATGGAGCTTCAAATTATTATATCTAGAAATCCATAATGCCTTTACTACTAGATGAGCATGGCCTAAACATGTATGCAAAGAGAGTAGTAGTAGTATCATTAGACCTGCAACAACTAGAGAACTACAATAAGGATATGTCCAAGGCAAAGCGGTTGATCCTTGATGGAATTTGGGATCATATAGGGTCAAATTTAGCATCCAAGAATACGAGCAAATAAATGTGGGATGCAATTGTCACATTTTTTCAGAATCCTTTACAGAAACAGAAGATGTTTCTGAAGGAGAAGATGTTGACCACCAAGATTTATAAGGGTGAAGGGGTCACTCCTTATCTCAATAGCATTCACATAGTCTGAGATGAGCTTTCCATAGTTGGAGAAGCACCTTAAGAGAGTGATCTGGTGCATATAAATCTTAATGGTTTCACCTGGGAATGGGATACCTTTGTCCAAGGAATCACTAGATGAGATAATCTATTGGACTGGGATCGATTGCTGGTAGATTTTACGCAGGAGGACATGAGGCTTGCTCTAGTTGAGAGTAATATCAATGGCAACAAAAAAAAAAGGACTGAAGGGTGTGAAGGAAGAGGATAATGTAGCCCTTGCATCAAAGGGGAAGGAAAAGAAAGGTCTCATTTAGAGACAAGGTTCAAATGGAGGAGAAAATAAGAAGAAGGATTTCCCAAAAATCAAGTGCTTCAGGTGTGTTGATTTCAGTTATTACAGTACCCAGTGACCCAAGAGGAAGAAGGAGGAGAAGGAGAAGTAGGAGCAGGAAACAACTTCGACAAAGAACGATAATTTGTCTTCTAAGTTGGAGGATGAATTCAGATTGGATGCATGTATACCTCTAAGAGAGAGGTGGGGAGATGTTGGGCTCTAAACCTTAGAGTTGTAGAAATTTCAGTAGGGTCTATAGAGGAGCAACAAAAATCATAGTTTTCTCCTCATATGGATCAGTACCCTTGCTACAAGGGCCAACAATATTCAATAGAAATTGGATTAGTGTTAGTATGACACATTTATATCTTAAGGAATAATTGTAGTTATAGTTACAGTCAGTTATTGAGGGGAGTGGAACCAATCAGGGTGCAAACATATTTAGTAGATAGTGCAAACGCTAGTCCTAGTCAAATTCTGAGGAGACAGTTGCGGTACAGGGACATAGATGATTCTGAGTTTTGGCTCTTAGTTGCCACAACAACAAAAAGGTATCAGGAGAAATGCAGTGCAAATTTGGAAATAGTACAAGGTTTAAAATGTGTTGAAAAATGCATAACTAGGTTCGGTCTTCACTAGTATGAAATGTATTCTTGTATATATAAAATGAAAAAGAAATTATTATTATTATTATTATTGGAGCATGGGTTTTATCCTCAAGTTATTTTATTTTATAGGTCAACCACCAATTGAGTGCTTCTAGGGTTTGTCCTAGCTATAAGAATCATTTTCATATATGGAAGACCTTGTGGGCACATTTTGTAGGTTTTAACCCTGTATATAAATTGACTTCATACGAATTCTAAAAACATAAAATAAACAATGGTGAGAGCATAAAACATAAAATAGATATACAGATATATTTTTCCCTAGATCCCAAAACCGAGACTACAAGATTGATTTTTCATTACGTTCCTTTCTATGTTATAATACATATTATATGGATGCTAAAGTATCCATAAACCCTAATCCATTAACCTTGGATTAGAACATAATCATAGTTCCCTTCACCGGATCTACAAAATACCATGGAAAGAAAACCATCATGCCCAAAACCATATATGAAGTCCATGAAAAAAACCATACGAGGTCCACCCACCTAATATAGGGTACAAAAAAACATTCTGAGGGTGTTGCCTAAGACCCTGTACAAGGGGGATACTACCCCACTGCTTACTCCTAGGTGCAATGTACAAGGGGGCCTACTGCTCCCCTATGAACCCCCGCACGTGGGGTAGTCATGGAAAGAATATAACACAACCCAACATTATCCCACTTGTTTTTTTTTCTTTCCATAGGTCGCCATAGGAGAGCTTAGTCATTGATCAAGGCTTGGAATGCCTATTGTTTCTCTACACCAAGAAAACTTATCAATGCTCAGAGACTTTGTCAATGCATTTGCAGTATTCTTCAAAGTGTCAACCTTTACCATCAACACCTTTTTTTCCTCAACCATATCCCTCAGAAAGTGATACTGAACATCAATGTGATTTGTCTTTGAATGATAAGTAGGGTTCTTTGCTAAGAAAATTTCACTTTGGCTGTCACAATCTATCCTTATAGCTCGATGTACTAACCCCATACTTGAACACAATCACTGCAACCAAGCTTCTTCGTTGCTTGCATGAGTGGTTGTCATGTATTCTTCCTCTATAATTGAAAGTGCCACTATAAAATTTCTCTTACTCATACAACTGATTGCACGTCAAAATAGGTTAAACACATACCCACTTGTAGATCTTCTCTGATATTGATCTCTAACCCAGTCTACATGAAAAAATCCATGGATTTCCAAAACTCTGTCCAATCCCGATATTCTTTGGTAGCACAAACCATAATCAATAGTGCCATGAAAATACCTGAAAACCCGCTTCGCTATTGGCCAATTCTCCTTCCCTATTTTTCACATAAACCTACTCAATACTCCCACTACATGTGCAATGTCTAGTGTAGTACAAACCATTACATACATCAGGATACTGATTTCACATGTATATGGAACATGGGACATGTCCTCTTCGTCTTCTTTTGTCTTAGGACACTATTCATCAGATAAATTTACACCTACACGAATAGTAACCTACATTGATTTAATATCCTGCATATTAAACCTTTGAAATATTGTCTATCCAGAGATTCCTCTTTGCCCGATCTCATTTAATTTCAATTCCCAAAATATAGTTTGCAGCGCCAAGATATTTCACGTTGAATTTGGAGGACAATTGGGTCTTCAAATCTTGGATAATTTCTTTGTCATTTCCAACCAGAAACATATCATCCACATACAAGACCAGATAAATAACACGGTCACCAATTAATTTAAAATACACATAGTGATATGCTTTGCTTTTGGTGAAGCCAAGTCCCATATAAATGTATCAAATTTATGATACCACATCTGTGGTGACTATTTTAACCCATACAAAGACGTTTTTAACTTACATACTAGTTATTTCTTACCATTCACTACAAAGCCTTCAAGTTTCTTCATGTAGATCTCTTCTTCCAGATCCCAGTGAAGAAATGTTGCTTTCACATCCACCCGTTCTACCTCAAAATCAAAAGTAACAACAACAGATAAAAGTAATCTAATAGAAGCTACCTTGGCAACAGAAGAAAAAATATCACCAAAATCAATTCCCGGCACCTGGGAATAACCTTTTGCTACCAACTGAGCTTTGTATTTCTACACATTTCCTTCTGCAACCATCTTCTTCTTAAACACCCATTTCCTGCCATTGGGTTTCCTTCTAGCTGGAAACTCCACCAGATCCCAAGCCTCATTTTTGTTCAAAGATAACATGGCCTCTTTCCAGAGTTTTCCATCCTCTAAATCTACTACTTGCCTCACAGTTCTTAGATCATCATCAGTAATAGATAAAGAAAAATTTGAATAGAAAGAAGATGGACTATACATTTCTGGTTTCCTTTTTTCTCAAATTGATCTTCTCATAGCCTGAGTTTGTGTCTCTTCATCTTCTGATTCCTCTTTTGCTGTAGAGTCTAATTCTTCTTCCTTTAGCTCAAACTCTATCTTCTCAGGTTCCCTCTGTAGGACTTCATGTTTAATAACATATTTCACCTCTCTAAACACCACATCTCGGTTGTACACAACCTTTTTTTTGGAGTTTCATAGCTTATAACCTTTTAAGCCATCCTTATACCCAATAAACATGAAATTTTAAGATTTACTATCCAACTTTGCTCTTTTCTCCTTCCAAACATGTACATATTCATCATATTCAAATATTGTCAGATTAGAAAGAGAAGGTTTCTTACCCGTCCATACCTCTTGTGGACTCTTATCCTCCAACACCAATGAAGGTGATTTTTTGACCACGTAACATGCAGTCTCCACTGCCTCTGTCTAGAATTCCTTTCCTAACCCCACACCACTAAGCATGTTTCTTTCCTTTTCCATCAACATCTTGTTCATTCTTTCTGCGGCTCTATTTTGCTGAGATGTGTATGGAGTGGTATTTTGTCATGCTATACCACACTTCTTACAGAACTCTTCAAATTCCTTCTTGCAAAACTCTCCATCGTTATCTATCCTCAACACCTTTATCTTCTTCTTTGTATGGTTTTCCACCAGAGCCTTAAATTCTTTGAGCCTATCAAAGACTTCATATTTATTTTTGAGGAAATATATCCATGTATTCTTTGAGAATTCATCTATATATGATGCATAATACATAGAATTACCTAGTGATGGAACCGACACAGGTCCAAACAAATCACTATGCACAAGCTCTAATATATGTTTCTCCCTCTTAGCACCAGAGGGGAAACTCGCCGAATTCTACTACCCATATACACAATTTTCACAGAAATCAAAATCCGGAAAGAAAATATACATACCTTCTATCATACCATTATGATGGAGTATTCGAAGGCCCTTCTCTCCAATATTTCCAAGCCTTTGATGCCATAGCATGGTCTTTTCTCCAAATGCCACTAGATTTTTCGCTCCACTTTCAAGAACCACAAAACTCTTGCACCCATCAATAACAGTTCTACCTTGAAACTTGTACATAGTTCCAATTCGAACTCCCTGCATAAATACCAATTCTACCCAAACCATATTGCAGGTGCTTATTGGGCACCAAATCTACCTATCCTTTTCATCACATTTTCACCTATTCTTTCATCCTTTTTGCACCAAATGATATTCATTAATTGTGATAAACCTGCAAGGTAAACCTCCTTCCTAACATCTCTTGGAATATTTAATTGATGAAGCAAGGTCACGCGGTTTTTCCTATGCAAACTACTAAAATTTTCTATTTCCACATATTTCGGTGAACAGGTATCACATTCACAACTCGCACCCACAGTCCCATGTTTACAACAGCTGTTCAGTAATGCTGCAACAACATAACCAACTCTTAGCTTTCTCCCAGGCTTATTTTTGATCTTTATTGTTCTCTCTTTCTCAGTAATTAGTTGTTGTTCTAATAGTGGTATATTTTTGGGCATTAGTTGCCAGATTTAGGGGAATATGTCTTTCCCATGTATTTGTATAAAAGGTGTTTCATTTCTATGTGAAAGGGTTAGTCGTGCGAAGACAAACATTGTAACAATTTCTTATATATTAATTGAATGTGAGGAAGTTTGTTGTTCTCTTCTTAGTTGTGAGTTAACGCAGCCCTGATCAGAGAGCTGGGCCAGCTCTTTTGATCATGTGCTACATATTTTCTTTATGTGTGTTGTTTCTGCTATTGTGTGCTAATTTCTTATTGTTGTTACAACTCTTTAATTAATTGTTGTGGATGCCTTTTTAAGTTATGCAATTTATTTCTAATTACTGTTACAATAATGCTTTGATTCTTTAGTTCTGAATCCCTGGTTTATGTTAGATTTTAATCTTTTTGTTGCATATACCTTGCGTGTTACCTTGAAAATTGTACACACTTGGATTGATGCATTAATATGGAAAAGGGTGGAGTAGTTTATTCACACTCGGACACCAACATTTTTGTGTCATTTTTGGGGAAGGCTAACAAGGTGAAAGACATGATCTTCATTGACCAAAGGATCAATCTCTCATTTTAGGGAGGGAAGTGCTACCCTGCTCTAAGTCCTGAGCTTAGTATTTTGATTTTTGTTACTTTTTTTATTGTTTTTGGGTTGAGTCACTTGCTTTGGTTAATTGATTTGAATTTTTCTAAGTTGTTGAAACAAAATATCTCATCCCAGTGAGGGAATGGTATTTTGACGCCCTACTCAAGGTCTTGAGCCTTAGTTTTCCTTTCATGCATTTTATTTTCTTGTATGATATCTCATCCTAGGTGGACACCATGCTTCAGGTCCTAAGCCCTAGATTAGATTTCAATCATTTTATTTTCTTATCTGTTAAAAACCCAACCTCTCGTCCTATGGAGGGAATGGTCTTTTGACACCCTACTCTAGGTTCTAAGCACAGTGATTTAATTTAGATGTTTCCCTCTTACCAATTTTCATGAATAGAGATTTGAATAAAAGGGGTAGAGGAAAAGTCTTGAAGAAAGGAGGACAGGATTTTGGAAGGAACACTTACATCCAACAAATCATCGCCAGAGATGAATCAGAGGAATCTTCTCGTGTTGTTGTGAGGGTAGGGACTCGAACGAAATCAGAATGAAAATCAATTGAGGAGCCAGTGCTATCTACAATACCTCCTATTGATTTAAGACGTAAAACCCTTCTAACAGTAGAAGAAGTATGCAGCAGTGTACGAGATGAAGAAGTATCAATGCTGGTAACAGAGGAAGAGGAAGTTGCAAGCATAAGGTCTTAGGAATCAAGCCATTGTGCCAGGGAGGAAGAAGCTATAAGGATATTCATGTCACCACAGGCTAAGGGGAGTTTTGTTAAAGCAACTCAAAGTATCGTGACAAGACCTCCTCCATCATTCCCTACAAAACCTGCTGAAATTCCCAGTGATTATTGGGGGATATTCATGGCACCCACAACCTCTACTATTGACTTCCGAATTGGTGATCTTGGGACTAGCACACCAACGAACCCCATTCCTTTGACAACTTTACCTAGCTTTCTTGGGCTAACTTGTGAAGACCCCATCACGTTACTTTTTGAATTTGATATGGTGTGTTGGGGATATGACTACATAACTGATGCATAGAAACTAAAAATATTCCCTACAACATTAAAAGGGATAGCCCTGCGATGATTTATGGGACTAGGAGGAAAGACTATCTCCACGTGGGATGAGATGAAAACTTCTTTTCTCGAGAAGTATCAGTATTACTACAAATCGTAGGACATTAAGGAAGAAAGTTTTAAGTTCACGCATAAGGAAGATGAGAACATAGAGGATTCTATGGAACATTTTTAGTACACACTACAAAGATTAGGTCATTCTAACCTAGATAGGGACATTTTGAAAATTATCCTTCTCGGGGCTCTTCGAGAAGACTCTCTAGAATTGTTAAACATAGTAGGAAAGGGAGATATATCAAAAGATGACTTTGATACCATATGTGAGCTATGCATCTAGTGCTCGAGGGGAGTTGTAAGGAATAAACAAGGAATTCAATAAAAAAAGGTATCTGGTGGAGGTGTCACAGAAAGCAGAAATTGGAAACCTGATGGATAACTTAAGGTTTGATATCTTGAGTACCCTATCTACACAGATGGACACATTGAAAGTGAAACAAAAATAGATGGAATTGGAAATGACTATGGCTATATTTTTCCTGAAGTGCAGAAAGAAACATCCACCTAGAGAATGTCCATTGAACTCTGTGGAAGAATGTGCAATCTGCGAGCTGAGTCATGCAACAAGTTCATGCACCTCCTTACTAGGATTGAAGGCGGTATTTCAAGGGATGGGTGAAGTAGTGGATCAACTATATTTCATGCGATCGAGAAAGCCATGGCAGCCTCGGCCACCAGCTGTAAATCAATTCATGTTTCAGGATCCATCTGAGTATTTTAACAATTTTAACATGGGTCCTCAGTCCATGCCTTATCCACCTATGTGGCCTCAATATCATTTTCCACCATGGCAATAGTGGGCTCCTCAAACTAGTTCAAATTTTTCATGGGCCCCAAACTTGCATGGACCCTCTCCTCATGGATAGTTTCCCCAATCAATGCCACAAAAACAACTTCAGTTTCCCTGTAACATACCTTATGGTAATCCTCATTTTCACCCTCAACTTCCTATCCAAACCAATCTGAATCCTAACAACAAAGGGGCTCAACAAGATGACACCCTCAACCCACTCTTCATGTAGTATCTCTACCGTAGAACTTTATGAGATGAAGTTGAGATCTGGGCGGGTAATAGATTCTCATCCCTCATCTATTATTATTGAACAAGTTGGCAGCAAGGTTAAAGAACCAAAAAAATTTAAAGAGAAATCAAACCAAACAAGTAACAAGCAAACACCTCCTTAATTGCTAATTATTGAAGAACGTCGAGTTGACTTGCTTGCCCTATCGTGAAAGATTTCCCTTGAGTAAACAGATCCCTCAAGCTGAGTTTGAATTGTTAGGGGAGTTACAAAAGTTTTTCGTTAAGATTCACATGTTACAAGCTATGAGGGATGTACCTATATATGAGAAAACTCTTAGGAAATATTGTCCTAAAAATCGTATAAAGAAATCAATGCACCCACTCACTATTCATGTGATGGGAAAGTTATTAGATTTTATGTTGGGAAAGGTTATGCCTATGAAATATGGGGATCGAGGGAACCCAATTCTAACTATACAAATGATCCAAGTGGATGTTGGTGGCCACCCACCTATCCCACTTGGACCCCCACAACTGTCTCTTTCAGTTTTTCAGTTTCCGTAATTGTAGCACAATTTACTATTTTTAGTAGTTTTATGGGTCTTGAATTTCCAGAGTTGTTTTGAGGCCGTAAATGATGTTTTTTGGGAAATCTGGGAGAAACATGGGACCACGGACCAATATTTCTCTTCCCAAAATTAGATTTCTAGGATAGATATTTCTAACGAGCTATTGTACACATCAAACGAAGATCGAGTGCCAAAGTTACGACCCCAGGAAGTTGAGGTACCAATTTACCCAAAACGAGGCCCACAGTTTGGTGTTTCATCTTCTAGGGTTAGGTTTTTAGATGTTTAGGGTTTTCCATTGTTTATAAAAAATAAATAGGCAGTCAAGCCTCATTGTAACACATTTCAGAGGCTTGTAGCCACAACATCTCTGCTCAGAGATAAGCTACCATTGCCCTAGATGGTTTATTTCCATTTACGTTTGTAATCATATTTCAATATTTTAAGTTAATGAAATGAAGTATTATTTATGTTGTATCTCTATGTATATGGTTATCTCTCTACTTTGTTGCGTTCCAGTTTAAATCTAGATCAATGGTATTAGAGCAGTCTGCTTTTTCTCTGTTTTTCTTTGCATGTCCCCAATGAGGTCGGGATATAAGGAGTTAGGGCTTGAACTAGTCGAACCTTTGTAAGACCAACCTCGCAAATCCAGACAGCCTCCCATGGCAGATGAAAAGAAATATGAGGGGACAAGAGACCCTATCAAAATCTTTCTCGAAGAAGCCCTCGAGCGACAAAAAATGCGATGATGGAGAACTTTGCTCAGATCCTTCAGTGGCTACCCAGAGGTGACACATCAACTTCCAGGAGATACTCTGGAAACACCACACCCTTTAAGGTACAAGTTAATTTTGAAATCCCCATATTCGAGGGTCAAAGGACTAGTGGGAAACCTACTTCGAGTAGAAGGATGAAAGTACGGGCTCACTACTTTCAGTTGCACCCACTTGGAATTCATTCCAGGATTCCATCAAGGAGCAGTACTACCCTGTCAAAAGCTATGACGAAAAATACCTAAAGTGGAACATGCCATGACAGGGAAGGGACCGAGATGTGCTGGAGTTCACAAACATTTTTCATACCCTTTGCACACAGTTGGGTATCAAAGACTCTAAGCTGCATTTCATACTCAAATACTGTAACTGCCTACATAGATACATCCATGGAGTGATGGAGTTCCTGAACATCTCCTCGCTTCGCAAAGTATACCGATACGCTGTCAAGATGGAGCAGAAGTTTAAATAGAAGAAGCAAGACTTCGGATCTGCAAATCTGAAGACCAAAGGACAAAGCCAAGGCAGTCTGACCCAAGACAACCCATCGAAGCCACAAGAAAATAACAATACCATGAATTCGAATAAGGACACAGGAAAGTGGTGTGAGATCCATAAGAGCCCCACTCACAACGCAAGTGAGTGTCGGTCCAAACAGTCATTGGTGGCCAAGTTGAAGGCTTCAGAATTAGATGCATGTTTCGACCTTGAGACAGAACATGACAAGGGGAATGGAAAAGGGAATTAGATCATTGATGCGGAGCCAAGCGCCACTATTGCCATCACCAATATCTAGAAGAATGAGCCTGAAGAACCAAAGGAGGGGAGCATATTTTCCACTCAAAAATGTGGGTGAAGGGTTTGCTACTAGAATTCATTGTCAACAGTGGCAGCCAAAAGAACCTCATGTCAGAAGAGGTTGTGAGGCGGTTGGACCTACTGACTACACCGCTCCCACAATAGTATAGTATTGGGTGGCTTCACCAAGGACGAGATCTCCAAGTTCGCCAGTAGTGTCGCCTTCCCTACAGCATCAAACCCTTCACAAACAAGGTATTATGTGATGTTGCATCTCTAGATTTTTGTGATGTATTATTAGGCTAGCCATACTTGTGGAGTCGACATGTTGTGTATGAGTCAAGGCCTCGTGCTGTCATTATTTCTTTGTGTAATTCATTATACAGGATACTGGAGGTAGCCCCACATACTACCACCTCTTTGATAATTGATAAGAAATGAAGCAAGATCATCTTCGAGACTAGGAAATTTATTTTCTGCCTAGTTTGCTCCCAAAGTAAGGGGAAGATCATTGCCACATCCATGACCCCTGTGAAGGGTTCCTCTACGTAGCAACAACAACAAAGGGATATGGTTATGAAAGAACATAGGAACAACTTCTCCTCACCCATAGGGGTACCACAGAAGTTTCAGGTGGGCACCAAATTCTGGTTGCATATGTAGAAAGAATGCCTTACAAGAGCCCATCAGAAGCTCCGACCACTCTAACCGGGTCTTTACACCATTACCAAGGTTGTGGGAAGCAATTATTTGGAGCACAACATTCCCAAATTCCTTTGCCTGCGCCAAGTGTTCAATGTGTACTGCCCTCGACCATGCTTCTCACCATTACTAGACACATCCAAGATTACAGAACAGTTCCCTAGGGACCAAGTTTAGCAAATGGAGGAACTCAACGCAATGTGAACCATTACTTCCTAAAGGGGGAGGAATGATCTAGGTGGATGTTGGTGGCCACCCACCTATCCCACATGGACCCCCACAACTATCTCTTTTAGTTTTCCAGTTTCCGTAATTGTAGCACAATTTACTCTTTTTAGCAGTTTTTCAGGTCCTGAACTTCCAGAGTCGTTTTAAAGTCCTAAACAACATTTCTTGGGAAATATCGGAGAAATGTGGTTCCATGGACCAATGTTTCTCTTCCCAAAGTTATAGTTCTCATATATATCTTTCTAACAATCTATTGTATGTGTCAAACAGAGATCGGGTGCCAAAGTTACGACCCCGGGAAGTTGATGTACCAATTTATCCAAAACGGTGCCCACAATTTGGCGTTTCATCTTCTAGGGCTAGGTTTTTGGATGTTTATGGTTTTCCATTGTTTCTCAACAATAAATAGGTCTTCAAGCCTCATTGTAACACAGTTTACAGGCATGTAGCGACCACATCTCTTCTCAAAGATAAGTTACTATCACCTTAGCTGCTTTATTTTCATTTCTGTTTGTAAGCATATTTCAATACTTTACATTAGTGAAATGAACTATTACTTCTACTGCATCTCTCGGTATATGGTTATCTCTGTACTTTGTTGTGTTTCTGTTTAAATCTAGATCAACAAATTAATGGAGTGGAAATTCCAAATGTACTGGTAGATTTGGGAGCTGCTATAAATGTCATTATTGCTGAGGCCATGCATACATTGGGTCTGCAAAACGTGAAACATACACCTACTGTGTTAGAATTAGAAGATAAATCTACATTCAAACTGGTAGGAAAGTTAGAAGACATTACAATCTCAGTAAATTCATGGCATTATCCTATGGATTTCCTAATGCTGCAAACACAGTCCCCAACTGGTGGCCACCCCCTAATTCTGGGAAGACCATGGTTGGCTACCGCAAACGCTTACATTGGGTGTCATTCTGGAAATATGGTTATCTCAAATTGGCAGGTTACTAAAAACCTTGTGTTATACCCTCTTACAAAACCTAGCCCGTCAGTGAAACCATATTGTTGTAAGAAACCTCTGTCAAAGGAAGAATTTGAATATGAAGATGAAGAATTAAGACCAGTTCTTACTATTGGGCAAGCTCTTCAGCTGAAAATAAAAATGAAGGATGATATAATTACTACTTTCATTAGAGACCCCTATTCCGTTTCAGATTCGAACGAGTGAATTCTAGAATCTGTCTTAAGCTGTGAAATGCAGGAAAGTATTGAAACAACAGATGGATTTGAAGAACTACCTACAACTGTGTCCCATGACAACATTTCTGTAGAGATAGAGCTAGGAAAGACCCTGAATATTAACCCAAATTTGTAAGAATTCCAGACAAAAGAGCTTCTAGATGTTCTCTGAAATCACAAAGAAGCCTTCGTCTGAGACTATACAGACATGAAGGGGATTCATGCCAATCTATGTACGCATCATATATACATCAAATAGGATTTTCGTCCTGTGAGACAGCCCCAGAGGAGGATGAACCCCGCTTTGAAAAACATTGTCCATGTAGAACTTCAAAATCTGTTGGATGTAGGATTTATTTACCCCATTTTGGATAGCCAATGAGTTTCCCCATTGGTGATTGTTGCCAAGAAAAATGGTAAATGGTGGATATGAGTAGATTACATAGAATTAAACAAGGCAACACAAAAAGGCCATTTCCCTTTACCATTCATTAACCAAATCTTGGATACTTTTGCTAGGAAGAAGTTCTTCTCCTTCTTGGATGGGTTTAGTGGGTACAACTAGATCTAGATAACTCCCAAGGATCAGGATAAAACCACTTTCACATGCCCTTGGGGAAATTTCGCATATTGAGTCCTTCCATTTGGTCTCTGTAATGTGCCTACAACATTCCAAATGTCAACTTTAGGGATTTTCTCTGATCTGGTAGATGACAATGTTGAAATTTATATGGACGATTTTACTCCATACGAGAACTCATTTGAGAAAGGGCTAGCAAATCTGGAAAAGTTTCTTGAAATATGTAAACGGATGCATGTCTCTAAAGTACAGTGAAGTGCCACATGATGATGGAGGAAGGAATAGTTCTGGGACATTTACTCTCAGCTACTAGAATTGAGATGGATCCATCTAAGGTAAAGGTAATACTACACTTTCCAATACCCAAAACACCCACACATGTATGTAGCTTTATCAATTACATCGGTTATTATAGGATCTTTATAAAAAAAATTGCTAAGATAAAACATCCAATTTTCAATTGCTGTTAAAAGATGTAGATTTTGTGTGGACAGATGGCTGTGGTGTAGCCTTTGTGAAGATCAAGGAACTTTTCTGTAGAGCTCTAATCCTTCGAGGGATAGACTAGACATTACCATTTCATATCCATGCTGATGCCTCTCAGATAGCAGTTGGGGTAGTTTTGGGACAACAAGTGGACAAGGTGCCATATGTAGTTTACTATGTTAGTAAGAACTTGGATCCCATTCAGTTAAACTACACAGTGACTGAAAAATAATTTCTTGCTATCATCTACGCCATCAACAAGTTCCGACATTATATTTCCAGGTATCCTACCTATGTACACATTGATCATGCAGAAATCAGGTATCTGATGAATAAACCGATTACTCTTGGTCGTATTACAAGATGGTTGTTGTTACTTCAAGAATTTGACATCACCATAGTAGATAAACCAGGAAAGGATAATGTGGTTGCTGATTTTCTATCTAGACTAGATAACAATGCTAATAGTACATGCATAGAAAATAGTTTTCCAGATGAACATCTTTTTTCAATTTCTGCTAACACTCCGTGGTATGCAGATATTGCTAACTATCTTGATGTGGGGAAAGTACCTCATCACTTGTCATATAGGTAACAACGGAGAATTATTCATCATAGTATCTAATATTCATAGATGGCAGGATACCTTTTTCACATAAGGGCTCATCAGCAGATTTGGCGCTACATATCTAAGGATGACATTTATGAGATATTGAAGGTCGCCCATGATGTCCCTTGTGGAGGAAATTTTGCAGATAAAAGAACATGCCACAAGGTGTTTCAAATGGGATATTATTGGCCTTCTATTTTTTAGGATGCTCGAGATTATGTCCAAAGATGCGACAGTTGTCAACGCATGGGGCAACCTAGAAAATCGGATGAAATTCCATTGCAGCCCCAGGTAGTCCTTGAACCTTTTGAGAAGTGGGAAATTAACTTTGTTGGACCTTTTAACCCACCTTCTCATCAAAAGGTTCACGTTCTGGTATGCACTGATTATGTGACTAGGTGGGTGGAAGCCAGAGTTGTTGCGAAAGAAACGAAACAGGTGGTTTTAGACTTTCTTTTTGAAGATATTTTTGCTAGCTATGGTAGTCCAAGGGAGATTGTTTCAGATGGAGGGGCATAGTTGAAATCCCACATGATAGCAAAACTTATGCAAAAATATGGAGTCAAACATAGGGTGACATCTCCATACCACCCTCATGCAAATGGACAGGTAGAGAGTACAAACAAGGTATTAGAAAATATCTTGACAAATATTATAGCAAGCCATCATCGAGATTGGTCACAGAAATTTCCTGAAGATCTTGGAAATCCCCCTTGTTTATGATAGAATTTGACATCGTCACGCTCAAAATAGCTTTGGAAGTAGGATTGGACTTATCAGAGGCCCAGAAACACTAGCTAGAACAACTAAACGAGTTAGATGAAATCTATTCTGTGTTTTTGTCCAGAAAATTACTGCTATCCAAAGACAGAGAATGAAATGGCACGATAAATTTATCAAGAATATGGTGTTTCATAAAGGAGATTGGGCACTGCTCTATGACTCCCGTTTTAATGATTTTAAAGGGAAGCTTTGTACTCGCTCGATGGGACCCTATGATGTGGAAACTGTGTTTGACAATGGAACAATCAGATTGATTAGAATAGATGATACTCGTGCTTCCTTCTTAGCGAATGGACAACATCTGAAATTATACCACCATTCAACTTCTAAGGATGCCTTCGTCAAACATCTCTCTGATAAATCTGGTTTGATGGTTGTTGGTACAGAGAATGCTTCCTCCGCATTCTCTTCTTCTTCTTCAATATATATATATATATATCTATATATATATATATATATATATATATATATATATATATATATATATAGATATATATATATAGATATATAGATATATATATATAGATATATATATATATATATATATATATATATATATATATATATATATATATATATATATATATATATATATATGTTGTTACTACTTACTTGTTTGTCTTTTTTCAAGAAGTACAATCAAAATCTGATGATCCTTCGCGTTCTCTTCTCCAAAAAAAAAATTAAAAAAAAAATATATGTTGTTACTACTTACTTGTTTGTATTTTTGCAGGAAGTACAATCAAAATCCGATGATGAGGAGCTAACAAAATTTTTCGAGTAATAGTTGATGTTGTTACTCCATCGGTGCTGTTACTCTGCCATTGTTGTTACTCTTGAAAATTTTCTATGTGTTGGATGCTATTACAATGCCGCTATTTTTACTCCGCCACTACTATTACTCTTGAAAAATTTTCTAAGTGTCAGATGTTGTTACTCCGCTGCTGCTGTTACTTCGCCACTGCTGTTATTCCTAAAATGATTTCTAAGTGTCGAATGCTATTACTCCACTTCTTTTGTTACTCTGTCGGTGTTGTTTCTCCACCACTGTTGTTACACCTGAAAATTTTTCTAAGTGTCGGATGTTGTTACTATGTTGCTACTATTACTCCACCGGTTACGCTGTCATTGCTCCACCACTAGGTAGGTCACCAGGTACGTCTCCGTTGTCTTTTATGGCTTCAATTAAAATATTCCATTGACGAGAAATTTATGTGTCGTGGATGGCCACATTTAAGTTGGGGGGTGTCATCATAAGTGAACGACGACGTATTTAAAGACCACAATAATGAGATATCATATATCATTATTAAATATTGTGCGAACAGTACACCCATAAACCCCGTCATTTCATTTAATTGTTTCGATGCATTGGAATTTGAATTACGTATAGTCAATAACTATTAAGTCTTTTCCGATTCATACGAATTAATTACCATAATTATTTAATCACACTTACCATGATTCTCCATAATCCTTTATGTTTTTCGAAAAATCACTAGCCGCTTTCACCGCCTTTTACCCCACTTTCCATAATGTTTTTACCATCACTATTAATTTAGTTGTTATTACTCTCTCCCCAACAGTCAACTGTGTCCAAGTGCTATTACCGTTTCTACAGCAATGGGTGGGTTGGCTATGCATCACGAGTTGGAGGATACCACCCTAGTCCGCAACAATAGAGAGGTGTGGCAGATTTTTGTCATTGCAGACGTCGACTTTAAAGGGTTGCAGGGATTTGACGAGGGGATTACAACAGAATTCACACTCAATTTGAATGAGAACTACTCTTGGGTTAGAGGGATAGAAATCCCTGTCACGGAGGAAGTTATTGCAGAAGTCAGTGGATTTCCTTGGCAAGGATAGAGCTGTTTTTCATGAATAAATTCCCTCCCGGAGTTCTAGGAATTAGTTTTGAAGGCTGGTGAGAGTATCGTTAAAAAAGGTCAGGGGTATGACTGGAATTTTTTTCCGCATTTGTGGGGCGATGTAGCAAGTTTTTTTATGAAATACATAACTTGAAAAGGATGGTTCACCACTGTGTTCAAGTATCATCTCAAGGTGTTAGCTCGTCTTTGACTTCCAAAGGCAAAACTCTTTTATTTGAACATGCCATTCTCTTTGTTGAAAAGGCTCCAATTGATGGCGCGATCTCATTAATGTTCGCGACAGATTTTACCAGTCATCACCAATCACGGGCTGGTTCGATTACTAGTCATCGATGCATTGACCTGATTTCAAATTCCTTGGGCGATATTTCAAGAATCAACATAAGAGGAAGTAGCAACTGCTATAGCTCCTAGAGAAGAAGAGCCATAGAGAATGGAGGAGGAACCAATAGAGGAAGGAAATATATACCAAGAAGTGCTTGAGGAGATGGAAATGGAAGAGGAAGAACCAAAGCAAGAAAAGGATCTTGAAGTGGAAGAAATAGTCAGTGCTACAGTCGAGGCTATTACACAATAACCAGCATCCACTGTGGAACCAATGGAAGAGGAAGAACCAGAGCAAGGAAATCTTGAAATGGAAGAGACAATTGGTGCTACAGTCGAGGCTATTACACAAGAACCAACCTAAACTATGGAACCAATGGAGGAAGAAATCATGGACACGATGGATGGGATTGATATAGTGATACAAGAATCCACTTTCATTAATGAAGTGCAAAGGGAAACAATGCCAACATCACCTCTTCAAGAAGCGTCGGATATGGGTGGTGGTGCCACACAATAACCACCACCAACCCATTCTGTCCTAGAGAATGTGGAAAGAATGAGCACTGAGGTTGACACTACCCCACAAGATCCAGTGTCAACTACAGGACAGGAGTTAAGATGGGAAGGAACCTTGGGCCAGAGTAGAATTGTGGCAGATGAAGGGAAGGAACTCAAGGTAATAGACAGGGCTGGTATAAACCAGGAAGAGAACATATTCCATTATCCTTTTGTGCCACCATACCAAGAGGAGAGAGAGTGTCTCATTCTCCCCGATGATCAGAAAAGGAGGTTGTTGTCCCTCCCATTTGGATGTTTGATGGTTTGGTAAAGGGTTTAGCCGCTACTGTCTTCTTGGCTGTTGATTCTCAACAAGGCCATTCCAAAGAACAAATTGAGGAGGAAAACCTTGCAGGGGAATGAGAATAGCGAATGGATGAATGAGGTGATGTTCAGGCAACAAATGTCTCGAAGTCTAGAAGGGAGGAAGAAGCAAATTCTTTCGAGAAAGGGGAACTGGGTAAGGGAAGATCGGTAGATGGACCGGTTGATACTCCTCCGAGTGATCCACCACCTTCTGGACCAACTACAGGGCCATTTGAGTTGAATTTTAATGAGGAAGAAGTGAATGCTTCTGAGAAAGGGGAACCGAATAAGGAATGGCCGGTAGATGGACCAATGGATACTCCTCCAAGTAATCCACCACCTGCTGGACCAGCAGCAAGGCCAGAGGAATTGATTTTTAAAAAATAATGGATAGAACTATGTGAGTAGAGGAGGCCAATGCTTAGAAAGAAATATCAACTACAATTCAAAGACACGATGTGGTTGAAAACATATGTTCGAAGGCTGAGAAGACAAGTGCATCGACTCAAGCAGCAGGTAAGAAAGTATAAATAGTGGGCTATGAAGCCTAAGGTTACAGTGGCCAACGTAGAAACATAGATATATGATGTGCCTATGACCTCTGTTGCCACCCAAAAGGATCCTATCGAGCACTTGTTCGATGGCCATGAACTATCTTTAACAGCCGAGATTGAAACTTAGAAATTTTTCATGTCCCATTATCAGAATGAGGTAAAAAGGGTCCAAGAACAATCGTCCCAAGCTATTTTTGAGTATATAGAATAAGTGGACATATTACGGTTGACGTATGCAAAGCAGAATCTTAAAGTAGAAAGGTTGGAAGAACAATTGTTGGAACTGAAGATAAACAAAGAACATATGTTCAACTTGGCGCAATAGGTAATGGCATGTCGCCTTCTTGCTTCTAGTTATGCCTTGTTCCTACATGAGAAATTTCTTTTCTTATGTTTGGAAAGTATTAAGAAGGAGGTTAGCATGAGATTGAGGATTCCATATAGTTCCTTTGTATACTAAGAACCCATGACATGATAACCCAACATCTGATGTGTGAGCTTTAGATGCATGGATACTTCCTGCGCATGGACAAAGAGTTTAACTCAATCCCATATGTGGGGGACATTCATTTAAGGGCTCTTAACTCCTATACTATCAACCAGATAAACTGGCAGAAGGCTTCTAATACGTTTGAATTGAATCAAAGTATGAATTATCTTATGATAAGAAAGGAGCATGAACGGTCCATTTCTATGTATAATAAGCACACCACCATTTTAGAGATTGAGGGGAATAAAGAACAGATGCTAAGGACATAGAAGTGGTGTATTGACCTTTATGTCAAAAAAATAGTCACATTTCGAGATGTGGCCCTTGATAGTTGTCAGAAGAGGTGGATGATGTCACCTACAGCTGTCCAGAATAGGGAACCTTTTTGGGTGCCAAATTTTGCACGAGCACTAAGTCAAGTGCCTAGATATGTGGCATGCGTACAAACATGCGGGGTCTGGTGGATGGGACTTCGGTTCATGTTCCACATCATTTGGTTTCCAGTAGATAATTACACCCCAGCATACAATGTACCAGATTATTGTCGGAAGGATGTTCTTCTCACAGAAGGATACAAGCCCCCAGGAAAAGACATGGCAGATGAGTATGATCTTGCCCAACTCCATGCTGACTATAGCCATTCTAACCCAGACCTGCAGAAGCAATGAGCTACATGAGGGAATGCAGAAGAATAGATGGAGGGAGATGTTGGGCACCAAATATGCATATCCTTTTCCTTACCTTTTCACCTATCCTTTCATCCTTTTTTGCACCAAATGATATGCATAATTGTGATAAACCTGCAAGGTAAACCTCCTTCTTAATGTCTCTTGGAATATTTAATTGATGAAGTAAGGTCATGGGGTTTTTCCTATGTGAACTACTAAACTTTGTTATTTCCACATATTTCAATGAACAAGTATCACATTCACAGCTTGCAGTAGCAGTCCTGCATTTACAACAACTCTTCGGCAATGTTGTAACAACATATCCAACTCTCGGCTGCTCTTAGGCTTATTTTGGATCTTTATTATTCTCTCTCTCTCTCAGAAATTAGTTGTTATTATAACAGTTGTATATTTTTTGGCATTGGTTACCAGATTTGTGGGAATATGTCTTTCCCATGTATTTGTATAAAAGGGGTTTCATTTCTATGAAAAAGGGTTAGCCATGAAGAGAGAAACATTGTAATAGTTTCTTATATATTAATTGAATGCGAGGAATTTTTCTATTCTATTCTTAGCTATGAGTTAGCGCATCCCTGATCAGAGATTTGGGCCCACTCTTTTGATCAAGTGTTGCAGATTTTATTTATGTGTGATTTTTCTGATGTTGTTTGTTAATTTCTTATTGTTGTTATAACTATTTAATTAATTTATGTGGATGCCTTTCTAAGCTCTGTAATTTATTTCTAATTACTATTACAATGATGCTTTGATTCTTTAGTTGTGCATCCTTGGTTTACGTTATATTTTAATCTTTCCCCTATATATACCTTGCACATTACCCTGAAATTTGTACGCACCTGGATTGATGAATTAATGTGGAAAAGGGTGGAATAGTTTATTCGCACTTGGATACCAACAGTGTCTTTCTTGAAAACTATTTTTACACCTACATCATCCATCTTTTTTATAGAAAATATATTTTTTTCCAATGCAGGAATATGAAGAACACACAAAAGTGAACTAATCCTTTGACCTTATAAATTCAACTTGAATTTTCTACGACCAACGATTTTAGACTTTCTGTCATCCCCTAAGAAGACATCACCACCATCATATTTCTCATACTTGTAGAACCACTCTCTATGGGGATTGAATTGAAAGGATGCACTTAGTTAATCACCCATGCCTCATGATCTACATCTGTACTTGAAGAAGAAGCCAAGTACACATCCCCACCTTCATCTTGGGTGTTTTTTACCTTTGGAGAAGCAACATCATCAGATCCCTTTCCTTTCTCAGGAGCTTTAGATTTACAGATCCTTTTCAAGTGCCCTTCCTTTCTACATCTGCAACACACCTTTACTTATTTTTTCTTTTGTTCTGGGACTGTCCTCGTACAGACAAGGCATCACCATTCTGACCCTCCATATTTTTCCATCTCATCTCCTCCTATAACAAGGATGAGACTATTTCATTAAATTGCAAGGCAGTTGCATTGCTACCTATTGTAGCAACCAGACTATCCCACGAATTTGGTAGAGAACAGAACAAGCTAATGAACTTATCTTCAGTTGAAATTTTAATAGCAATAGATAATAACTGACTTACCATAGTATTAAATGCATTCATATTCTCTATCATCGAGTCTCCATCTTTCATCCTCAGGTTATACATATTTTTCCATAGAAACAGTTTATTCACTAGAGACTTAGATTGGTACAAAGTCCCTAAATTCTCCCACAAATACTTCGCCAAAGCTTCCCCAGAGACATTCAGCAATACTGAATCTAGGACACACAATTGTATTGTGCTCTTTGCCTTCCAATCCAACTTCACCTAGTCTTCAGTTAGCATTGTTATTGGTTTAGTACCGAGAGCGATTGCGATCCACTGATCTTTATCCACCAGCAGATCCTCCATCTTGAGTTTCCACAACTGAAAACTATGACCATTAAATTTCTCGATCTCTATCTTTCTGCTAGTCACCATCTTCTTTCACCACAAGAATCAATCCCATAGATCTCCCACTAAACAAGGTCTACCGTAGGCCCGAGAAAAAACCCCTCAGTAGAAAAGGCGCCCCCTTGAAGGAAAACCAACAACAATACAAAATGTAGGTTTTAACCTATATGGAAATTACCTTCCGATGAATTCTAAAAACAAAAAATAAATAATGGCAAGAGCATAAAACATAAAATGGATATACACTGAGTTTTTCCCCTAGATCCCTTAAGCGGGACTACCAAATTGATTTTTCATTATGTTCCTTTCAATGCTATAATACATATATAGATGTCAAAGCATCCATAAAACCCAATTCAATAACCCTATATTAGAACATAGTCATAGCTCCCTTGACCATACCTACAAAATACCATGGACAAAAAACCATCATGGCCAAAACCATGTGTGAAATCCATGCACAAACCCATAGGTAGGTCTGCCCACCTAATATAGGGTGCAAAAGAAATTTCGAGGGGCACTGCCTCGAACCCCGTGCAAGGGGGCTACCGCCCCCCTGCTTACCCCACTGTGACCCCCTGGTGCAACGTACAAGGAGACCTACTATCCCCCCATGCATGGGGTAGTCATGGAAATAATATAACATAAACAAACACATTGTAAATTGTAAAATAACTTTTTTGTCCTGAAAAGGTCAAAATACCTCCAAGATCAAGTCAGCCTACACGAGCTGTGAAGTTGGCCTAAGTGAAGAGGCATGTCCTCCCTTGTAAAAAGTGTATATATAAGAATAACTCATTCTCCATTTGTATCATTGACTCACACATGTCTTATATGATGAAGGAAGCAACAAAAGGACAAAGAAGGAAGTGTGAAGAAGAAGTGAGAGTGTTTGGGTCTCTCTACTCTCTTCCTGGAATGCGAAGCTAGGGTTTCTACACTAGGCAAGTATAGAAGTTTGATTTTTGGAAGAAGGAAGAGACAGAAGGCAAGAAAAGGCATCTTAGGGTTTCCTACTAACCAGAAGACTCAATTCCAGGCAAGGAAGGTCAAAGGAAGAGAAACAAGAGGGAGATCGTAGTCTCCTAGTAAAGCAGCAACAGTTGTTGGGGCATAATTTTAGATTTACAAGGGACTCGAAGATATTGTATCAAGAGGTCAAGGAATAATTTATATTGGAGGGTAATTTTCTGATTCTAGGTCATGGTATTCGTCAATTGAAATATCTAAAGTATAAGAAGAGATGTTATGGGTTTTCCCCTCAAGAGTCGTTTTGGACCTGGCTTGGATACTACATATTGTGTCATTTTTCTTACTGTTTTGGTAGATTTTTTATGTTTTTCATATTGAACTAACAAATATCAAAGCTAATAAGTCAAAATATAACATAAGCAGTTATCAAGTTAAGAGAATTGACATATACATTGCCCTACTAAATTCTAAACATGGTATCATAGCTTTGGTTATCTAAGGGAATCATGAAGATCTCCTGTAGAATGAAGAAGGTCATCAAAAATATTGCAATCCATCTCAAGAAAAACATCAAAGAGGTAACAAGTCTCATATTCTCTTTAAATAAGGAATCGGTCATAGAAAAATATGGGTTATTCTTCTGTTCTCTCTCTGGAACATTTCAAGATGAATCAATCTCGGTAATTGATAGTGGTGCTTCAAGACACATGACTGGTCACTCTAAAAAATTGAGCACCTTATCAAAAGGAATATCTACATACTCTGTAGAACTTGGAGACAACAGGAGTTATCCTATGAAAGGCATTAGATAATCATCCATAAATCTAGAAGATGGAAGAAACATCTACCTCAACAACATTCTATTTGTTCCAACTTTGCACAAAAATTTACTTTCCATTTCTAGCTTAGAATATAAAGGAGATAGAGTAGGCTTCATTGATGGAAAAGTAGTTGTTTGGGAAAAAGACTCAAGCATAGAAAAATCTAAATTCATTGGTATCCAAGAAGGAATACTCTACAAATTAATATCTCCTATAACTCATGCCCTAGTTCACACTGAGATTACTCCATGTGAAATTTGGTATAAAATGTTTGGTCATCTGCATTTGAAAATTCATCTAACCCTAAATTCTAAAGTATATGGAATAAGAAATCTAAAGGAATATCATGAAGGTGTCTGCAAAGGATGCACATTAGGAAAAAATACGAAAAACCCATTTGGAAGCTTCGCTTCATGGCCAAAATAAATCTTGGATCTCATTCACTCTGATGTATGTGGCCCTATGACTCCAAAATAACTTGGATGAAATATTTATTATGTCACATTCATAGATGATCACCCAAGAAATACCTGGGTTTACTTAATGAAAACCAAGGATGAAGTATTCACTAAATTTCAAGAATTCAAAGATGAAGTGGAGAACCTTACATAAAGAAGGATCAAGATACTAAGATATGATAATGGAGAAGAATATACATCCTAGGAGATCATAGCATTTTGTAAGGAATATGGGATTAGGAGGGAAATGATAGTTCCATAAAATCCCAAACAAAATGGAGTTGCAGAAAGAAAGAATAGTTCCATTGAAGAAAGTGTAAAAAAAAGGTACATGATCAATATCTATCGAAGTTTCTATGGGGTGAGGAAACTAAGACAAAAATATACATACAAAATCGATGCCCTCACATATCTCTAAACAAAAAAACTCCAGAAGAAGTGTTCAGTGGGAAGAAGCCATCTGTCGATCCTGTTCGAATCTTTGGATGTCCCGTGTACATTTATATACCAAAAGACAAAAGAAATAAGTTGGATCCTTTCGGTGTGAAAGGTATATTTTGTAGGTATAGTAACTCATCAAAAGACTATATAATCTATATGAAAGATGAACAACACATTGAAGTGAGTCTTGATGTCATATTTGAGGAAAGCATAGGATTCAAGAAATCAAAAGAACTTTCTATATATTCCGATGACAAAGAAATTCCTATGTTTGAGGAAGAAGTTGACAAGAAAGAAGGATCTCATGATGATGAAGAAGGACTTAATGAACCTATTCAACCTATGGTCACTCAAGAAACAAGGAAAAGACCTAATTGGTTGAAGTCTACACTACCTAATGCAAAAGGTCATGGAGCAGCTCAGGGATCATTTAGAGAAAGTAAAATACCCAAGAGATACTTTGGGTATGTTGCATATATGTCAAAATTAATAGAAGCAGAACCATCCACTTTTGAAGAGGCTATAGAACATCAGGAATGGAAAGATGCTATAAATGAAGAATATCAATCTATAATGAAGAATGGAGTATGGGATATTGTATCGAGTCCTGAAGACAAATCTATAGTTACTTTTGAGTCGATTTATAATATCAAGCATGCAGTTGATGGAAGCATAGATAAGTATAAAGAAATATCTATGAAAAGAAGGCTCTCCCAACTTGAAGGCATCAACTATGAAGAAATTTTTTCTCCAACAATAAGATACACAACCATTCGATCATTAGTAGCTATGACAACATTAATGTGATGGAACATCCACCAAATGGATGTCAAGATTGTGTTTCTGAATGGCACAATAAATGAAGAAGTCTACATAGAACAACCCTTGGGATTTAAAATCAAATATAGTAAGGCATATGCTTTCATATTGAAGAAAGCATTATATGGCCTCAAGCAAGCACCAAGGGCATGGTATGCTAGAATGGATGCATATCTAAAAAGAATAGGCTTCACAAAAAGTTTTGCTAACTCTAACCTCTATATTAAGGTTATAAACAATGAAGCTATAATAATTCTTCTATATGTACATGATCTACTCTTAACAACTATAGCAGGTCGAATTGAATAATGTAAGAAGGAATTAGGAGCAGAGTTTGACATGAAGGATATGGGGTGGATTCATTACTTTCTGGCACTGGAAGTCTACTAGAAACCTAATGAAGTCTATTTTGGTCAAGGAAGGTACATGATCGAGATTCTGAAGAAGTTCAACATCATGGATTGTAAAGAGATGACCACTCTAATGATCACAAACCTGAAAAGCATAAGGCATTCTGAATCAAGCCCCGTGGATCCTTCCAGATATAGACAATTGATTGGATTATTAATGTACTTGGTGAATACTCATCTTGACATATTTTTTGTGGTAAATATACTTATTCAATTCCATGTGGTGCCGAATCATAATCACTGGATGGGAGAAACACATATCCTCAGATATATGTGGGGAACCATCAACTACTATTTGAAATATGAGAGAAGCAATAATGTTCAATTGATTGGTTATACAAATTATGAATGGGGAGGCAGTGAACAAGATGGAAGAAGCATTACATGAGGATGTTAGTCTAGGATCATCTATGGTATCATGGATGATCAGAAAACAAAACATTGTTTCCTTCAGTAGTGCTGAAGTAGAATATTTTACAACTTGTGAAGTTAGTCGAGAAGTAGTTTGGTTAAGGAACATTCTATCTGACTTATTTGAAGGACTATTAAACCCTACAGTCATATGTTGTGATAACACAAGTTGTATTCCTTTTATTGAGGACCCACTGTTTCATGGGAAGACAAATCATATCAACAAAAAGCATTAGTATATACGAGAGCTAGTGAAAAATGGTGTGGTGCAGCTATAATATATCTCCACTCGTGAGCACATAGCTAACATATTGAAATAATCACTTCCAAACAAGAAGCATTTATTCTTAAGGGACAAGCTGGGTTTGGTGGATTTGTCCTCTCATATTGAGAGAGAGAGAGAGATAGAGAAAAGAATTCTTGTCTTCACTTGGGAAGAAATAATGGAGGGTTGGGTAACCATATAACATTTGATAGTTGAAATGTGGTATTTATTAACACATGTCCAACTGAAAAGCAAACATGTCTGCTCAAAACACTTATTCTCTTGGAACAAGAGCCCGATAATTCTAAAGATATCATGTGCTCACCAACCATTGACAAATACATTACTCGTCCTCCTGAATTTGAACACATTTACTTAGCAAAATATACTTCAAACCACTTAACTGGGAAACCATCCTCCAATAGAAGAAAGTTTCCATGTTTCATATGATTCAAACACTGTAACCATCAGAAAGATCCTGAAAACCCTTATAGAGAAAAAAACATGCTATACATTCCATATAGAGAAACTAAAAACAACCTAAAAACAAACCATGCAACATGGAATAAGACATATTTCTCTCAGAAACATGTTATTGACCCTGTCAAAGAAAAATTCTTCCTTGCAATCACATCATGGGGTGACAATGATGTTGTATCGGCTAAAATTCAAATCCAAAATGACCAATTCTTTCCATTTGGCATTTCTACTGATGATCACAGTGACTTTGAAAAAAATGATATCTAGTATGACATCAAACAAAAGATGCATTTTACATCCATTGCAATGTCAATTGAAGTAGCTAAACACACTACAAGGAAAAGACCCTCTGGCGGATGTTTTTGTGGAAGCCCCTATAAAAAGAGCCCAAAAATCCGTTTGTAGCGTAGGTCACTAGAGGAGTTGGGTGGGCAAATGTTTTAGTGGATTTTTTTAACGGTGCATCTATAATACACTAACACACTGGTGCATTACTATACCTATACGCACTAGTGCTTAATAGCATATGGTGCACTATGGCAGAGTTATTTTTTATAAAAATAAAGAAAACAATGGTGCGCTAAGTACACAATGTGCACCGGTGCATATAGTACTCGATAACATCGAAAGAGGGTTAAATTAAAAAAAAAGCGTTGATCATAAAAGTAATTTTCCCCAGCTCGGTGCTATACTCTCACGACGCCTCGGTGTTAAACCCATATAAGAATGCCATGATGCATAAACAATATGGTGCGCCATTGTGTGGTTTTTAATTTAAAAATGGTGGTGCACTGGTTATATTACACACATCAATGTTGTTAATTGAATTGAAGGCCCTAGTGGTTAATAGAGAATGTGCACCATTGTAGGGTTATTTTTTATAAAAATAAAAACAACAATGCGCTATGTATATAAGACATACTGGTGCGTATACTATTCGATAACACCAGACAAGGGTTAAATTTAAAATAGATGTCGGTCATAAAATTTATTTTCACCATTTTGGTCTTATACTGACATAAAGCACTGATGCTTTCCCTTTTTACAAAAGCTCCAGTGTGTAAAAACATGGTGCACCAGGGCAAGGTCTTTAATTTATAAAACATCAGTGCACTATCATATAATAAGCACATGTGCCATTAATAAAATTGTATGTCCTAGTGCTTAATAGACAATGGTCCACTGTTCAAGGGTTATTTTTTTTTAAATAAAAGAATAATGGTGCACTAACTCTTGAGCACCGATGCATATACTACTCAATAGCATTGGACTAGTATAAATTTTAAAAAATGTCTTTCCTAAAATTCATTTTCACCGTTCCAGTGCTATACTCACATGAATCCCTTGTGCTTTGACCTTTCTGGAACGCCACAGTGCGTATACAACATGGTGCACTGTTACAAGGCTTTCAATTTAAAAATAACGACGCACTAGGTGAAATCAGAGCCGTGGTGCACATACTACTCGATAACACTGGACAAAGGTTAAAAAAAAAAACTAGTCATAAAATTCATTTTCACAATTTCGGTGCTATACCTGCATGAGTCACTAGTGCTATTAATGTTCAAACACGACCCAATGCGTAAATAACATGTTGCATGATGATATGTTTTTTAATTTAAAAAATTGTGGTGCACTTCATAAATATTCTGCATCGATGCGTCGGTTACTCAAGCACACCATAACAAGGTTAAAAAAATTAAGAAATAAATCTCTTGTCGACTGTAAAATTCATTTTTACCATTTGCAGTGTTGTAGAGCTCTCAAGTACTGGTGCAACCTTTGCCTTTCTGAATCACCTTACCATTGATGCTTCCCTTGCTTGCCATCCTTCCAAACATTTCTCACGGTGTTCCTCTCAAAACTTTTCAAATAGTGGTCAAATTTGTTTTTCTCGTTTACGTGGCAACTATGCCTCTTCTACAAATAAATGTTTTGGGTAATGTTTATGTTTCTCCCTAATTTAATTTTTTAGCGGAGTATAATTGAAAATTAAGTTAAAAAATGCGTTGTTTTTTAATTTTGTTTTATTTGTGATACATTCGAGACATTAGGCTCGCACCATTCATGGTGCATAGTGTAAATTTACAATGTGCACCACAATTCGGTGCGTAACGTTAATGCATCATTAGTGGTTCAGTGTGTTTGGTAAATGTAAATGCATCGGGCTGTGAAGTTCCATGATGCACCATTTTACAAATTATAATTTTTATGGTGGTGCATTTGGTAAAAGTAACTTCTCGGTGTGTTTATTTTAACCAAACACACTTAATAGTATTAAAAAACTGTATTTCGGAGCATTCATTAACCTGAATGTTCTTGTGCTGTGCGTCGACATAAAATGAATGCATCGGTGTGAAATTTTATATTGACGCAAAACATTGAAAAAGAAAAAATAACTAATTTTATGTATGTATGTGAACCGAAAGCGGTGCGTCAAGTTGATGTACACACTATTTTCAGCGCATTCTTGTTTTTTTGGTGCATTATGTCCAATGTGTTTTTTTTTTTTTTTTTAGCATTGAGGTTGAATTTTTTTTAATTGAAAGTTATATGTCCAAATTTATAAACACATTTTTCATTTTGTAAAAGAAAATTATGTTTTATGTATGAGGCTAATGTATTTTATATGTCAATCATGCATAGATGTCAGAGGAAATAGGAGCAATAAAAAACAAGAGAAAAGAGTTGACCAGTACGATATAGCATGAGAATGGGAGGCACGAGAGAGGGAGAGGGATTTGTACCTTTGCCCTATTACCACAGAGAAACAAGGCCTCTAGAGGAATGTAGGCCTCCTTAAGTATTATGAGCAGGATACATCCCTTAAGGGGCACTGCAAGTTTTTAGCACAGTTGATCCAGCGGTGAGATTTACATTGACATGATTTTCGTGTCGGTCCTGACATGTGGTTTCAGCCCACTGAGGGGGACATTTATTTTATCACTGGCCTATCAAGTAGAGGGGAAGATTTTCCCCAGTTCCCTGATGTCCCCCATGGTATTGCAACAACTATTCAACTTGTCTACTCTCATAGATATGTTGGGGATGATGTAGTTTCTCCAATAGATTTTTACGTGTTTGGCAGATAGTTATGTATAGCTTATTTTGGTGTAGAGAGGTTAGGTTCTTCTCACTATTAGTGAGTACTATTACCCACTATAATAGTGATGGGAAATGCATTAGTTTCCCTCTTTTGCTTTATGTTGATTCTTTGGTGAAGAAGCCATGATGTATTAGATGGCCTGCCATTTTTTTGCGGCAGTTTTTTATGGCTTTAGATAGATGTCATGCTATGATACATGGAAGGGCGAACTTCCCTTTTGCTTCAGAGTTGTTTTGTGTATTTTTTGAGAGGTTTTCGGAGAGGCCTACTTTTCATTTCCGCCCTTCCAGGCTGATGACTGAGGTGTGGATGCACATGTGGGGCAAGATGATGCCCAAGAGGGGCCAGTTGGAGTATTTGACCAGGATTTCTGCTGACGCACTGGGGCTAATTCCTAGTGAGGACGACCACATGTTCATCTTAGTGCTGTGTCCTTACTTGGAGATGGATTAGCGACATTGTCCCAACTTCCTCTTCACACAAGATGAACCAATAAATGATAGAGGTAAGTGTTTTCTTTAAATTGATCTAGTTTCATTTTATTTTCTTAATTAATTAAAATAAAATTTATTCTAGCATGTTCTTTAACTTGTTTTATTAAATTGTTTAACGAAATTGTCCACTTATTATTGTGTACTATATATTTTATAAACATTAGCTTTTTTGTTGGGGACATGCCTCCTCCCCCACCATATGCAGATGCAGAGATGGTCAAAGCAGCAAAGGGTGAGGGACATACTGATTGGATGAAGATACACGCAGGCATGTGACCATGCCGTAGGATTGATATTGGATTTAAGATGGAATTGGGTGACCATATCACTAGAATTTTGGTTGAGGCGGGAGTTCACCCTGCGACAACTCAAGACACCAGGGCAGATCTTAGGCTCCTAGAGGTCTGGACAAAATTGTCACACGATATGATGAGTCTTATGTGTCATATCGTAAGAGCTAGCAGGTTTATATTGGCATTGAGGAGGGATAAACACCATGCAATAGATATAAATTCTTCACATAGTACCACCCCATAAGATCATGATGATTAGGGTGGTGATCCTTCTGGTAGTACTCCACTTCCTCGGGATGGCCATGCATTAGATACACAGTCTTCACCCAGATGTACTGCCCCATTAGATGATGATTAAGGTGTTGGTGATCCTTCTAGTAATAATCGATCACCTCCTCTTCATTCACCTCATGATCAGCCATTGCCTCATGTTTCTCCTTGGAGAAAAAACCAACCACCTCCTGGGGTGAAGTAAAATTATAAGTGCGAACACAAACAGATTCCTCTAGCCCAATAATGGGTCTAGCCACAACAGATACATTCTATGGAAGATTTCCTTAGGTTAGAACCAATTAAGAGGGCCTACCTCTTAGTACGCTTATCCCGTTTGATTATGTCCTTGCTTGCTTGCTCCAGTTATCTCTCACTTCCTTCTTCAAACACCTGAAACAGGTAAACAACATCAAACAAAAACCATGATAATAGACAAATTGTACTTCAACCTACTTAAGAAGTCAAGAAACATTAAGCCATGAATATATAAGATGACAAATCATGTAGGAAATCAATCGATAGTTGCATATATTAATATCAAAGAGAGATTACAACCATTGTCTTGGCGTTGCAGTCCTCCTCTGACAAGACCAGGTTCCCACACACTTTTGTTGGCATTCCATGATGGCCTCAATCCACAATAGTTTTAAGGCTCTTCCTTTTAGTCTTCACTCCAAACCAAATCACACTTCTTCCTCACACAACTAGATAGCTACAACTAGGAATAACTTGATGTTTACTCCAAACCAAAATAGCACTAGCACACCAACATTATCACTAGCTTGTGCTTGTGAAGAAGGGAGGTTTATATAGGATGAATGGATGGGAGATGGTTCCTCTTCTCATGGGATAAGGGCTTATCCCTTGAGGTAGTTCCATCATTATAGGGGAAAGGAGCCCAAACTGACATCCTCGACCCCATTCGGCCAAACCATTTACCAGACTTCTGTTACGAAGCTTCTAGAGCTGGTAGCTTCAACTCATAATTAAAACAAATTTCCATAACAGGACCGATGCAACTGGACCACAACTCAGTCGCTCTAGTTGGTGCTAGGTGTTAGCGCTTGAGATTTCACCCTAGGCTGAGGAAGGTAAACCTTCAAGGCAACATCAAACCATTTCACCTCGTAGCTAGCCCTACGGGGTATGAGAAGGCTCTCTCCGGTCAGACTCAAGGTATTTTCTCAATGGGGTGAGCTGACCAATTAGGATCAAAGATATTAGGCTAGTAAATTGATAAGGAGGGTTGATTTAAAGTTTTTGGGGTTTTTGGTGGCAATTGGAGGGAGTGCAATTCAGGGTGTGGGGATTGAGCTCAGTTTTTGCAGGTGGGTCTTTGGGGCAAGGTAGGAGTTTGTGCTGATGCCTTAAGCTGAGATGGATGATCAAGGAAGAAAGAGAGGGAGCTAAAGAGGGCAAACAATGACTTTGACTCCTCTCTAGACAGTGGAAAACATAAACATTAAACAAATTTGAAAGCTGAGCATGGCAAGCATGAATTCAAACTTTATCACTTCATTTGTTTAATAAGCTGCAGTAAAGAAAGAGATGGAACACATAAACACACTTAAAATTACAATAAGAGAACACACCATCAACACAAGAGTCCACAAGAATCCCAATGATGTCTGCAAAACCCTGGCCTTCCTTTTTCTCAAATTGCAGAGATACAAGTAAAATATACAATAGGAGCTTCTCCCTCAAGAGTCCAACCATGAAAATGAGCAAGAGAAGGCATAATATAGATGATCTAACTCCTTTCCCCACTTCTAGGGGTCGAGCTCAGCTTCCTAGGAGCTGTTTCAACTAATTCTAAACTGAGCACTAGATAATAGGCAGTCAAAACAACTTGCCTCTAAAACTTAGGTAATCTATCCATGCATTAAATATTCACTATTTACATCAAAGAAACTTCTAGAAGTGTCAAAGGAGAGTAAATGTATCCAAGTGCTATAAAAATTACACAAAAATCCATCATTTACATGCCTCAAAAGTCAACCAAAGTAAAAACAATGTTTTGCTGGCCGAACTGGTCAAAACAGTGAAATTTCCCTGAGTGATCGCGCCCCTCACTTTGACTGGTTGCGCGCATTGACAGCTCTTTTTGAGGACCTTCCCGGTGTCCAAATCAGGTGCAAGATAGCTCATTGAAAAGGTCTGTGAGTCTACTTTCCAACCCCACTGGAATTTATGAATTTGGAGTTGCTTTGACCCCTCAAAAGTCATTTCTCCCAAGGAAGCTTTCTGCAACTCAAAAAAGGGGCAGAAAGTCAAAATTTGCATGTATTTTGAGCTTTTGGAAGCCCAAATCTTCATAAAATCTGAAACCCATTCATAGGCAAGTGTATTTTTGCATGAAAATTCCAAAAATGTAGAGTTTTCCCCGTTCTGAGCTTTCCCCATGACTGGTCGCGCACGGGGTGAGACCACTCAAATGGCCAAAACCTGTAAAATTCTCAAAAATGCCAAAAATGTCTCAAAACTCTCAAAATTTCTTGGGTTTGCTGCTAGGAGGATGCTAATGAGTATCATGGTGAGTGAGAGAGGCCTCAGCCAAGATACGGAGTGGGTTGGTCTTCTTCTTCCTCTTGCGGGCCTCGGATAACCTCCTTTGGAAAATGTTCATTTTTGCCTTGCAAACATGCATTCTCGCCCTATAATGATTTTTCATGTTCCGTAGCAGCCTCTTGTCTTGGTTGGCTTTCTCCAACAGTCTCTCCAAGTGTGCATTCACACGGATAAGCATGGATTCCCTCTCCTTGGGCAGCAAGTCACCGGGCCTCCTACGGTTGATGACTCGGTCACTTCGAATCCTCCACAGCTCATCCAACTCTTTCTCATCCTCAAGTTGCTTGTTGCGCTGCTCAAGATAGTTTATTGTCCATTGGGCCATGTCGAGCTTCTGCTGTAACAAGCGGTTTTCCGCCTCTCTCTGTCGGATGATCTCATGCAAATCTGAAGTGGGGGAGCGAGCATCAAGGTCAATGAAATCATGATGTGTATCGCCAACTCTCTCGTCCTCGACCATGGGCTGCTTGCCCTCCCGTACTGCCTCTGCTGATGAAGAATGCGAGGCCCCTTCCACCTGATGTGGAGATAACACTCGCTGACCTGTAGATGATGATGGCGAGACCCCTTCCACCTGCTGTGGAGAAAGTACTCGTCGAGCTGTTGCAAACAAGGTCCTGTGACCTCTCTGGTAGGTGACCTGAGGTGAGGAAGCAACCTGTCTCGGAACAATGATCTCGGGCTGGTGAGATGGACCTCCCTCCTCATAAATGACCTCTGGCTCTGAGTGTGGCTGTGGTGCCACTGTAAAAAACTCATGAGAAATGAAGTTTGCCCATGGAATGCCCTGCTGACTCAATTGATGGGAAGCAATGAGCTGGATGAGACCATGATGGCACAAACTCCTATGCTGCTGAGTTGGGGACTGCCTCTGAAACACAGACACCATCCTCTGAATGTCCTGGAAGAAGAAAACCGGGATGTTCATCATCCTCACTCGGGTAAAGTGCATCAACAGGCGAATGTGACAAGAGAAGACCTGTGAAAATCTTCCCTCGCATGTGAAGTAATGCATGATAAGCCGCATGATCGGAGCATACTCCCCCCGGAGGAATCTGAAGGGAAAGACCCCTGACAAGTGACTCATGAATGCTGGCCTGACATATGGCTCAAAATAAACATAATCCAGCATTTTGCGCTTGGTCCACACCTCACCCACATTTGGTATCCCGGTAGCCTCTGAAATCACCTCCGGAGATAGCACAAAATTCACCCCTGCAAGAGTGACCTGCCCATCATGAAGGTGCAAAACAAATAAGCGGGCCAACTCCCTGTGGTGCTGAATCTGGGCAAGCCTCTCACAGAACTGAAAACATGACATATAACGGAAACAATTCACTGCCATAGGACAGGCCTGCAATTCTGCCAAAGAGGTGGGTTCCTCTCTCCTATGATGACCACCTTTGCCACCCTTACGAGGCCTCTGCTGTACCTCAACCTCTGTGGAAGAAGACCGGTCATCACCTTGCTCATAGGTTTCAGTGGTTGACATGGTGCTTTTGAGCAAAGTGAAGAAAATAGATAGAGTAAACTGCTGCCCTTGCCTGCAAAAATGTTGAGAAGTATGCTGTTTTCAAGGGGAAAAAATCATAAGGGAAATGTTAGGGGAGGGATTTTTAATAAGGAATGGGAAAATATGTAAAAACAGGGTTTTTTAAGGGATAATTCACAAAATGTCAAACATATCATCTCATCTTCCATCATTAGGAAATCATTTGCAAAGAAATACTTTATTAGGGAAAATACGTATGATAGTCATCAAGGGAAAGGACATGCATTTGCAACAGGAGTATAGGACAACATAGATAGCTTGCTCCTTTGAGTTTTTTGTTTTTTCAATGTACATCATAAGGTAAACAGTGTTTTTCAAGGGATTTTATGTACATAGGGGAACAAGGCTTCTTTTACATCTTGTCATAAGGGAAAAGGGATCTTAATTGAACAGGATTTTAGGGAAGGGGTAGAGAGGAAAACAGGGCTTGGTTTTGGGGAGACACAACAATATTCTTTTGCAAATAATATTTACAGCAATAAGTCCATTTTATACATATACACAGCTGCATTTTTCTTGTTTTTGCTATGGATATGCAACAGCAATGTGTCTTCTATTTTCCAATGACTATGCCCAGCAATATCTTTTTTTATTTTGGTCATTTTTCCATATTATTGCTCTTTTCTCTTTTTACATAACATTTTTTATCCTTGCTGTTGTTCATTTATTTTCCTTTCCGTGTGGAGGGTATTAGGGTTTGGGTAGAATACATGAAAGAGCATTAGGGTTTTGTAAAGGGATTTGGGGGAGGGATAGGGTTTTAGGAATTTTGGGATGAGAGATTTAGTTTTTATTGCAAATGAGATAAGATATAAACATATTATGACATTTGTGAATTTAATAGGAAACAAGGAGGGAATAAATAGGGATTTAAAGCCTTGAAAAAACATCAACCCTAGCATAATGCCTACATGAACAAGCAATCACCCAAATCCATTTCTCCTTACATTTCTTGGTGATAAACATATATATGCAAGCCCATCATTTCATGTTTCAAGCATTCAAACGCACTAGAAGACCCTACCTCGATCAGTTGAGCAAGCAAGAGGGCGATTTAGTCGATTTGGAGTGGTTCTGTAGAAGACAGCTTGAGTGGTCACGCCCCTGCTTTGAGTGGTCGCGCCCTGCCTGAGTGGTCGCGCCCTTTAGAAAAATACACTGCAGAGGGGTCGCTGAGTGGTCGCGCCCCACCCAACTGGTCGCGCACTGAGCCTGAGTGGTCGCGCCCCTGAGAATGACTCCACCTTTCTGCAAATCGCCTCTTTTGACCTCTCACTCGTTTTTGCAAGCTCTCAAATGCATAATGAGGTTGTTTAGAGGGAAATTTACTCTTTATAGGCCCAATTTGAAAAAATTAACTTACCAAACCCACTTTCTAATGTTTTTGTTTTGACATTCACTTTTAACACTGTTTTGAGTTCACTTTGTCCTGAATTTGATCTTTTGAGTGCTTTAACTCCGTTCTTTTTGCAGGTTGACCCTCTGATGGACTCGGGTGAGGAGACTAGGGTTATTGCCGGCATTTTGAAGAATTTTGAAAATTTTCCTTATTTTTTGCAAATTTCACATGACCTTGGGTTTAAAAACAGGGTTTTTAAATCCAAGGTATAAATGAGCTGTACCTGATGGAAAAATATCAATGGAACATATTAACATACCTCCTTCCGGCTTGCTGGGGACTATTAGACCTCTGACTCATGACCTTGCAGTGTTTTTTGACCAAAACCCTAGACCTAAGATTTGGGACTTCAAGACAAAAATAAAACAAGTGTAACACAAGCTCATTAAATGATATGACCTGATCCAGCAAAGCCAAGAAGGGAACAAGGACCAGCTCCTCCATCAGTTTTATGGCATGCCTAACGGGATGCAAAACTGATACTGATGAGACACCTACCTATGCACATGCAAAGAGCTTTTGATCACCGATGGAGGGCTCAAGACCGACACTAACATTGGCTCCAATGGGGATGGTAGCTCCTTGGAGGTGCCAAGAACCTCAGACCTCTGGGAGATCAGACCAGTGCTTTCAACCATTGGGCGATGGAGTCATTATTTCGGCAAACGACACAAGAATTTGACTCATTTATTGACTAAAACTTGATCCAAACCGACACAATTATGAAACCAACATGACTGAAAACTGACTCAAAAATGACTCATGACTGACTTAACGAAAACAAGGACTTACAAAACTTATTGAAGGGCAGCAGTCCATCAAGATTTGAAATCATGATGACAACCACCTGTGTTTCTTACGAGACAATATACATCAAACTATATCAAAATGCCAATGCAACCAATCAAGCAGATGTCTTCTTGATTGATTCTCCTGATCAGATCTTCTGGTCAACAATAGATACTGGTAACTGGGCATCCAAAAATATAGCTGACCATGATCTCCTTCATCACTGAACACTGCAATAAACACTATCACTGCTGACTGTAACAAATCTGCCATTGGATCCTGGAAAACATGAAGACTTGACATTGCCACCAACTGCTGAAAGAACAAGGTATCCTTTGCTTCAAATTCTGATATGCTTTCATCATGTGCTTCGGAAAGAGTATGTTCCTGGTCCTCAAAAAATTCTGAACAAGTAGGTGAGCAAATCTCCTCTTGAAATAACATTTCAACACATGAGACATATGAAGAATCTGAATGGAAATCCTGAATGCTATAATCTTCTATGGTGTGAATGTGTTGTAGGTCATCTTCAAATGATATGACAGCCGGATTATCATCTTTGTGAAGGAAAACATTATCTATTTGCTGATCTACAAGACAGTCATCTTTTTCAACAGAGGAAGAAGTTTTCCCAACACTTTCCTGACTATGTGTGGATTGCAAATCTGTTGTAGCTTGGGTTGTAGCATGACCTTTCAAAAGCTGATCTATCTCCTCTTCAGACAAAGGAGATAATGCCTTCTGTTTTCTTATGCTTAAATAGTAATTATCTTCATACGATAGGGCACTCAAACTATCATTTATTACTGAGCTATTGAAAGGAGATTCATCACTTACTTGCACAAAGATCTCACCTTGCTGTTCATGAACATCTGAATCCAAAACTCTGTCTATGATCTCAACAACAGAGCTCTCTTTGATGGGTTGCATGCTGCTGTCTTGTGTGGGCAGATCTGAAACAAGCCCTTCTCTTTCATCAATTGCAGCCATATGGCCATCTTCAACCTGCTGATCTTGATTCTGCTGCAAAATTTCTTGATCATCTTGACAAGTATGCTGAAATGGATTTTCATACAGGGCTTCCATGATCTCTTCATCCATGAAATTATCATCTTCATAAAACTTCTCAAGGCTTTCAATAAAACTATAGGCATGCTTGCAACAGTCTTGAACTAAATTCAATGATGGATAAGAGTCCTTATATCTTTCAATGAACATAACATGAAAATCCTTTAAACAGTAAATACAAGCAGGCGGCAAACTTTCATATCATGATTGGGCTTTACCTTCCAGAGTGGCCAAGAATATCTTCATCAAACAATCTTCAGGAAAATCCACCTTCAACTTACGAATATGCATATGAATCTAACTAGATGTAAAGCAGCATCCTTCTTACAATCATCATTAAATGTAGGGAAATTCCTTGACCAATCTACCTTTGGAATTTTATTTGGAAAACCTGGGATGTGATCTCGGCTCAAGGGAGGATATCTTCTTGCGATTAGGTCCATCATGAAAATCTCACAGATACTGATCTTCTTGCAGTGAAGTCACCATGAAGCATAGGTTGCTGGATTCTTCAGTGAAGGAGTCGCCAGTGAATGATTTCAGCCTTTCAAGTGTCTGATCGTTGTCCACTATCAACAATCAGATCTAAACTTGATACAAGTACTGGGGTAAAATGTCAATGAAGCGCTACGTTCACAAGCTCACGGAGATTGACTGAAGCAGCGTTTATCTACTAACGCTGATGTAAAACAAGAGCGTTTTCGAAGGCTACCTGGCGTAACTTCAGGCTCCGTCTAAGACTTATGAAATAACACGTCAATGAGCAAACGATCAGATGTTCTCCCCAGTATGGTCGCCACTATGTTAGCGCTTGAGATTTCACCCTAGGCTGAGGAAGGTAAACCTTCAAGGCAACATCAAACCATTTCACCTCGTAGCTAGCCCTACGGGGTATGAGAAGGCTCTCTCCGGTCAGACTCAAGGTATTTTATCAATGGGGTGAGCTGACCAATTAGGATCAAAGATATTAGGCTAGTAAACTGATAAGGAGGGTTGATTTAAAGTTTTTGGGGTTTTTGGTGGCAATTGGAGGGAGTGCAATTCAGGGTGTGGGGATTGAGCTCAGTTTTTGCAGGTGGGTCTTTGGGGCAAGGTAGGAGTTTGTGCTGATGCCTTAAGCTGAGATGGATGATCAAGGAAGAAAGAGAGGGAGCTAAAGAGGGCAAACAATGACTTTGACTCCTCTCTAGACAGTGGAAAACATAAACATTAAACAAATTTGAAAGCTGAGCATGGCAAGCATGAATTCAAACTTTATCACTTCATTTGTTTAATAAGCTGCAGTAAAGAAAGAGATGGAACACATAAACACACTTACAATTACAATAAGAGAACACACCATCAACACAAGAGTCCACAAGAATCCCAATGATGTCTGCAAAACCCTGGCCTTCCTTTTTCTCAAATTGCAGAGATACAAGTAAAATATACAATAGGAGCTTCTCCCTCAAGAGTCCAACCATGAAAATGAGCAAGAGAAGGCATAATATAGATGATCTAACTCCTTTCCCCACCTCTAGGGGTCGAGCTCAGCTTCCTAGGAGCTGTTTCAACTAATTCTAAACTGAGCACTAGATAATAGGCAGTCAAAACAACTTGCCTCTAAAACTTAGGTAATCTATCCATGCATTAAATATTCACTATTTACATCAAAGAAACTTCTAGAAGTGTCAAAGGAGAGTAAATGTATCCAAGTGCTATGAAAATTACACAAAAATCCATCATTTACATGCCTCAAAAGTCAACCAAAGTAAAAACAGTGTTTTGCTGGCCGAACTGGTCAAAACAGTGAAATTTCCCTGAGTGGTCGCGCCCCTCACTTTGACTGGTCGCGTGCATTGACAGCTCTGTTTGAGGGCGTTCCCGGTGTCCAAATCCAGTGCAAGATAGCTCATTGAAAAGGTCTGTGAGTCTACCTTCCAACCCCACTGGAATTTCTGAATTTGGAGTTGATTTGACCCCTCAAAAGTCATTTCTCCCAAGGCAGCTTTCTGCAACTCAAAAAAGGGGCAGAAAGTCAAAATTTGCATGTATTTTGAGCTTTTGGAAGCCCAAATCTTCATAAAATCTGAAACCCATTCATAGGCAAGTGTATTTTTGCATGAAAATTCCAAAAATGTATGGTTTTCCCCGTTCTGAGCTTTCCCCATGACTGGTCGCGCGCGGGGTGAGACCACTCAAATGGCCAAAACCTGTAAAATTCTCAAAAATGCCAAAAATGTCTCAAAACTCTCAAAATTTCTTGGGTTTGTTGCTAGGAGGAGGCTAATGAGTATCATGGTGAGTGAGAGAGGCCTTAGCCAAGATACGGAGTGGGTTGGTCTTCTTCTTCCTCTTGCGGCCCTCGGATAACCTCCTTTGGAAAATCTTCATTTTTGCCTTGCAAACATGCATTCTCGCCCTATAATGATTTTTCATGTTCCGTAGCAGCCTCTTGTCTTGGTTGGCTTTCTCCAACAGTCTCTCCAAGTGTGCATTCACACGGATAAGCATGGATTCCCTCTCCTTGGGCAGCAAGTCACCGGGCCTCCTACGGTTAATGACTCGGTCACTTCGAATCCTCCACAGCTCATCCAACTCTTTCTCATCCTCAAGTTGCTTGTTGCGCTGCTCAAGATAGTTTATTGTCCATTGGGCCATGTCGAGCTTCTGCTGTAACAAGCGGTTTTCCGCCTCTCTCTGTCGGATGATCTCATGCAAATCTGAAGTGGGGGAGCGAGCATCAAGGTCAATGAAATCATGATGTGTATCGCCAACTCTCTCGTCCTCGACCATGTGCTGCTTGCCCTCCCGTACTGCCTCTGCTGATGAAGAATGCGAGGCCCCTTCCACCTGATGTGGAGATAACACTCGCTGACCTGTAGATGATGATGGCGAGACCCCTTCCACCTGCTGTGGAGAAAGTACTCGTCGAGCTGCTGCAAACAAGGTCCTGTGACCTCTCTGGTAGGTGACCTGAGGTGAGGAAGCAACCTGTCTCGGAACAATGATCTCGGGCTGGTGAGATGGACCTCCCTCCTCATAAATGACCTCTGGCTCTGGGTGTGGCTGTGGTGCCACTGTAAAGAACTCATGAGAAATGAAGTCTGCCCATGGAATGCCCTGCTGACTCAATTGATGGGAAACAATGAGCTGGATGAGACCATGATGGCACAAACTCCTATGCTGCTGAGCTGGGGACTGCCTCTGAAACACGGACACCATCCTCTGAATGTCCTGGAAGAAGAAAACTGGGATGTTCATCATCCTCACTCGGGTAAAGTGCATCAATAGGCGAATGTGACAAGAGAAGACCTGTGAAAATCTTCCCTCGCATGTGAAGTAATGCATGATAAGCCGCATGATCGGAGCATACTCCCCCCAGAGGAATCTGAAGGGAAAGTCCCCTGACAAGTGACTCATGAATGCTGGCCTGACATATGGCTCAAAATAAACATAATCCAGCATTTTGCGCTTGGTCCACACCTCACCCACATTTGGTATCCCGGTAGCCTCTGAAATCACCTCCGGAGATAGCACAAAATTCACCCCTGCAAGAGTGACCTGCCCATCATGAAGGTGCAAAACAAATAAGCGGGCCAACTCCCTGTGGTGCTGAATCTGGGCAAGACTCTCACAGAACTGAAAACATGACATATAACAGAAACAGTTCACTGCCATAGGACAGGCCTGCAATTCTGCCAAAGAGGTGGGTTCCTCTCTCCTATGATGACCACCTTTGCCACCCTTACGAGGCCTCTGCTGTACCTCAACCTCTGTGGAAGAAGACCGGTCATCACCTTTCTCATAGGTTTCAGTGGTTGACATGGTGCTTTTGAGCAAAGTGAAGAAAATAGATAGAGTAAACTGCTGCCCTTGCCTGCAAAAATGCTGAGAAGTATGCTGTTTTCAAGGGGAAAAAATCATAAGGGAAATGTTAGGGGAGGGATTTTTAATAAGGAATGGGAAAATATGTAAAAACGGGGATTTTTAAGGGATAATTCACAAAATGTCAAACATATCATCTCATCTTCCATCATTAGGAAATCATTTGCAAAGAAATACTTTATTAGGGAAAATACGTATGATAGTCATCAAGGGAAAGGACATGCATTTGCAACAGGAGTATAGGACAACATAGATAGCTTGCTCCTTTGAGTTTTTTGTTTTTTCAATGTACATCATAAGGTAAACAGTGTTTTTCAAAGGATTTTATGTACATAGGGGAACAAGGCTTCTTTTACATCTTGTCATAAGGGAAAAGGGATCTTAATTGAACAGGATTTTAGGGAAGGGGTAGAGAGGAAAATAGGGCTTGGTTTTGGGGAGACACAACAATATTATTTTGCAAACAATATTTACAGCAATAAGTCCATTTTATACATATACACAGCTGCATTTTTCTTGTTTTTGCTATGGATATGCAACAGCAGTGTGTCTTCTATTTTCCAATGACTATGCCCAGCAATATTTTTTTTATTTTGGTCATTTTGCCATATTATTGCTCTTTTCTCTTTTTACATAACATTTTTTATCCTTGCTGTTGTTCATTTATTTTCCTTTCCGTGTGGAGGGTATTAGGGTTTGGGTAGAATACATGAAAGAGCATTAGGGTTTTGTAAAGGGATTTGGGGGAGGGATAGGGTTTTAGGAATTTGGGGATGAGAGGTTTAGTTTTTATTGCAAATGAGATAAGATATAAACATATTATGACATTTGTGAATTTAATAGGAAACAAGGAGGGAATAAATAGGGATTTAAAGCCTTGAAAAAACATCAACCCTAGCATAATGCCTACATGAACAAGCAATCACCCAAATCCATTTCTCCTTACATTTCTTGGTGATAAACATATATATGCAAGCCCATCATTTCATGTTTCAAGCATTCAAATGCACTAAAAGACCCTACCTTGATCAGTTGAGCAAGCAAGAGGGCGATTTAGTCGATTTGGAGTGGTTCTGTAGAAGACAGCTTGAGTGGTCGCGCCCCTGCTTTGAGTGGTCGCGCCCTGCCTGAGTGGTCGCGCCCTTTAGAAAAATACACTGCAGAGGGGTCGCTGAGTGGTCGCGCACTGAGTCTGAGTGGTCGCGCCCCTGAGAATGACTCCACCTTTCTGCAAATCACCTCTTTTGACCTCTCACTCGTTTTTGCAAGCTCTCAAATGCATAATGAGGCTGTTTAGAGGGAAATTTACTCTTTATAGGCCCAATTTGAAAAAATTAACTTACCAAACCCACTTTCTAATGTTTTTGTTTTGACATTCACTTTTAACACTGTTTTGAGTTCACTTTGTCCTGAATTTGATCTTTTGAGTGCTTTAACTCCGTTCTTTTTGCAGGTTGACCCTCTGATGGACTCTGGCAAGGAGACCAGGGTTATTGCCGGCATTTTGAAGAATTTTGAAAATTTTCCTTATTTTTTGCAAATTTCACATGACCTTGGGTTTAAAAATAGGGTTTTTAAATCCAAGGTATAAATGAGCTGTACCTGATGGAAAAATATCAATGGAACATATTAACATACCTCCTTCCGGGTTGCTGGGGACTATTAGACCTCTGACTCACGACCTTGCAGTGATTTTTGACCAAAACCCTAGACCTAAGATTTGGGACCTCAAGACAAAAATAAAACAAGTGTAACACAAGCTCATTAAATGATATGACCTGATCCAGCGAAGCCAAGAAGGGAACAAGGACCAGCTCCTCCATCAGTTTTATGGCATGCCTAATGGGATGCAAAACTGATACTGATGAGACACCTACCTATGCACATGCAAAGAGCTTTTGATCACCGATGGAGGGCTCAAGACCGACACTAACACTAGGGATAGTGCTAATCTCTACACATCAGCGTGGGGGAGACAAAGGCCATTAACGTCGATCTTGTAAGCTGGGAAAAACAGAAGTTTCAGGGGAAATGGTGCAAAATGGAATTGATTTGTTCATGAAGAGGGACGCAATGGGAGTTTCTTCATGAAGGCAAAGCATGCGGGGTTCACTGTAGAAGTCTTGTAGGATCAAGGAATGGGGAGTACAGGGAGATTGACAAAATGCTATGTAACAGATGCCCCCTAAAGCGCGAAGGCCGAGCTAGAGTTAGGGATGAAATGATTTATGAATTAGTGCATGGAACTATAGTCTGTTGTCAGAAAACCTGCAAGCACGTATAGATACGTATACATAACTGAGAACTCTGTCAAATGATACATGAATCGTGGTATGGACACAAACATCCAGGGAATGATCATGTAAATGGATCTAGGTATGGGCGCAGCCATCCGTCAAAAGGGATCATAATGAAACTGAAGCATGGTCTCAACCATCCAATAATGAGAAGGATCACATACGATAACTCATGGTATGGTCGCAACCATCTTTCTAAAAGAGACATGCATATCAACATAACCATGTCACATCATTTCACAACCTCGACTTTTGTGATCTAAGTCCAGGATCTTGCGCTCCGACACGACCCGATTAAAGTACAGATTTTGATATGTGAATAGATGTGTTGACGTCGAACATGCTAGAAATTCATTTGATTACTTGTTAATGATGTAAACTGTTAACAAGCATGAGAGAAACCACCAATAATGAAAATGGTCCTCAAGGTACTAGCACCACAATTCACAGAATGTGAGTAGAGGAACTGAAGTTGAACACTCGTGAAATCACTTGATTGAATGCCAATTATGTGAACTTGTCATGGAGTGCGAAGAACTTGCCATTAGGGCATGCAAGCTCTAAGGTACTGGAAGGGAGTCTCTCGGTCAACTTCCCAGATAACGATTTGAAGTCGACAGGAAACGACCGTGTAGAAGGAGGGCCATAATGTTTCCCACATCATTGACATGAGACGAAAGGATGCAAAATGATTTTGGATGATACAAAGAATCGGAGTTAAGTGTAACTGGAGAAGGACAAATCTTGAACATCTCAGCAACACAACTGGAATTTTGTTAGCTTTTGGATCCATGGGATCAGTGGTCATGATGACGTGGCAGAGACCAAATGGAAGGAAAAAATGAATGACCCAAACCCAAGAAGGTCAATGATACAAAGGAGGATATCCCAACCCGACACGGAGCAAAAAGTGTCATGTTTCAAGAGTGAACTGCCAACACAACTGATAGATTTCCAAATTCCCCCCCACCATTTCTGGCAGGTACCCCAATTATTTTTTAATCACAAGCTTGAAGGGGATAGCATATGCTTGCATTGTAAGTTCATCCTTCGGACGAATTCGACCTAGTAAGTTTAACGAGCCCTAGGAAGGAGAAGCTCATGTTCGTCATGGTGATGAATCCAATGTCGTTTAATAGTTTAACGAGTCCGACAAAGGTGTAACTCAGTATCTTTTTCATGTTTAGAGAGTTTGAAAAGGATACGGAAAAGAAAACTCCACATAGTCCCTTTTCGTACATTTGTGTCTCTCGAGCCTGAAAAGGTAGAAAACAATACTTGAGAGAATCTCTTGACCATTTCAGTCAAGGACTACGTTTTTCGTAAATAATGCCTTCCAGCCTGAAAAAGGGGTAAACTTGTATTGGGCACACAACATTTCGCATCCGTTAACAAGTTCGAAATGACAAGGGATTGGCCATATTTTCACTTTTAAAGGGTCAGAAAAGAGCTGAAAGCAGACCTCCCATTTTATATTATTTTACGAGTCAAAAAGGATAAACACTCAACAATCTTTTCATATGAGCTTAACGAGTTGAGAAAAGAGCTGAAACGTGACTCATCATCATCGTCAAACATCCATCACCTGTTGCTGTGCAAAAAGGTAAAGTGTATTATCGAGTTCTTGAGGAAAAAAATATGTTAAAATATTTACAAAAAACTTGATATTTTCATGAAAAAATGAATAAAAAGGAGAAAAGTAAATATATTTTTACCATTTACCATTTTACCTTGATGTGAAAACTTTTTACTCACTTTTTCCCTGATTATTTCAGAGCAAATTGCGAGAGATGCAGGAGGTCAATTGATGAGTCGCCAGTTCCAGGTGAAAGCTAAAGCCTTGAGCTCCATTTTCATGTCCTTTATTTTCATTTTTAACCATTTTTTAGTTTTTTGAGGGGGTTTTTGAAAAAAAAAATCACCCTCGATCAACACGACTTCTGGGCATGGAATCGCGTCGGCCGAGGGTGATTAACAAATCCAGCTGCGCTATTTGACGCAATTATTTTGAAAACAGGCGTGCGGACATCGTGAATAGGGCAAAACCCTATTTCCTCAAAAAATCACGGTCGTGAATAGGGCAAAGAATCGCTGAAAATGGTGGACTGGAAAGAACGGGAACATGAGGATGTTGACACCTAGGCAATAAATGACCCAAATTGCCTGGAAGATTTGAGGGCTTGGGGGCTCCTCAAATTCTTTCTTAGACAAGGGATGCGGGCCCAGCCTGAGTTGCTTCGGTACCTGATTAGTCTTTGGGACATTAATCGGGAGATATTTGTCATTGGAAACCAAGAGCTGGAGTTGGAAACTTTAGATATATACTTCATCACTGGATTGTCCCATAGAGGGGAACCAGTGAACTTGTACGGGTCACGACTGATTGGGGCAAGCATATCTTCATTGCTTGTTGAACACTACCTTGAGGCCCTAAAATCGAAAAGTGGGAAGATAGAGATTTCCAATGTTCGGGATCTGACATTGAGAATGATTCTGTTGACTATCAACAGAGTGGCGGGGTCCCAAGCAGAACATGAGACCAACAAGTCGAAGTTCCTTTATGTTATCGACTGTACAACTCCTACGATCTTCAACTGGGTAGAGGCCATGAAGACCAACATCAAACGCCATCTATTCAAATCTAAGGTGGGGAATCTGAAGCAATTTTGCTTCGGATCTATGGTTGTGACCTTCTTCCTGGAACGGGTACCACTGTTCTAGTATCAACTAACTGAGGTAGATCCTCCTATGCCATGCTATCCGCGGGTGGCCCGCTGGAATCATTTGATGCCGAGGATCACTGGGGGTCAGCACATGTCATACCAACCTGCATTCTTTTCATGGCTACGATGATATAAGATCGTCGTGGAGGATTGGCCATATAGTGGCACCGATTTCCATGGAGATCCAGATATGCCCTTACCAGATGGAGAGGACTTCGATGATGAAGGTAAAAAAATCAAATTTTTAATTTTGAGATTTTTTTAATTGTTTTTGGTATATATGTGCTTATAAAATTTCTCTTGTTAATGCAGACGTTGGGCTAGAGCGGCCTGCTGGGATGTCCCCAATAGCGAGGCACATCCCTCGCCTTATCGATGTTGTCGCTCCCTGTTACACAATATTTTGTCACTGACCCCGCATTCCCTGATCTCGGACACTGCCAGTCTATGTTATTGACATCTACTTTTTGTCATGTTGCAAAATATGTGTCAGTGTCTTCATTGTCAGATCAAGAAGAATACCTCAGTTCATTACTCCTGGAGCAGACCCTTTTTAACCTATGTTTCTGGGTCGTTACGGGTCAGCAATTATTCCACCCGCGAAGATGGCCAAGATTGAACTAAGCCTAGTGACATCGTCACTCTATCCCTATGTTTCACTCGTGACGAGCTATTTTTGGTGAGTTTGTTTTAAAAATTTGTCAATGGACGGTCCTAGGGTTGGTTGTTGGATCAGATGAGCTTGGCTCTCTCATTTGGGATGGTTATTCCACCTTTTGTGCAACCTCCCAAAGGGATAAGCTCTTTCTCCCATCCCTTATGGAGGCTCCTCCTCTTATAAATATCTCCTTCATGGTTGAGATTAGCTAGTTCAATCAGAGTAATTCAGTTCAGTTGGTTTGGAGAGAGTTTGAGTGGAGTTTGGAAGTAGCTTCTAATGTAACATAGCCTAGGATAGTTTTGTGTGGATTTGGCTTGATTGTATGAGTGTTCTAGCATCATAATTTTTTCTTTTGGGTAGGAGAGTGATTTGAAAATGAGATCTTAAAACAATATTAAGGTATTACAGACTCATGTGTAGGAATACCTATATTACTTAGTGCAACAGATTGAAAAGATTGCAAATAATATAGACAATGAGCAGTTAGAGAAACATAACAGACACACACACATCAACACAACAAATAATCAAGGAGTTCACCCAAAACTCTTAGGCTATGTCTCCTGGTCCAGCTTTTCATGGTGACCTCTCTCTTATGTCTTCAAGAGAATATTTTTACAAGTGCAAGCTCAAATCTAGTCTCGACACAACAGGGACAAACAACAGGGTTTTACTTGAATCCCTCAAGTCTTTCTAAGTACACAGACTCTCCCTCTTGTTCTCTGTCTTCTTTTCTCTCTCTGTCTCAACAACCACTTCCCCTGTCTCTGCCACTGACTGGCTTTTAAGCCTATTGACGCTTATCTGTTTGTCTCCCCTTTCGAGCTCTCTGGCTTCCGACCTCTGTCCGTTCAAATCCCCTCTGAGTGTTAAACAATCATTGTGAAATGCCTTCAGGTATGGTGGCCACCTGTTTTTAAATGGAAAGGACCATTGGCACGGTTGAAATCCCTGGGAACACGTTTCTCTGTTTACACAGAGAAATACACTAAAAACACTGAAAAACCCACAAAACTCTTTCTATCGGACTTAAAAAATCATCGAATCCACCCTATAATCCTTTTGGATCCACCTTTGGTCGCTATTGCAAGCCCACCGTTGATCTGGGTGATCTATGATCCAACGGTTGATATTCATTTTGGGCGGCTTATGTGCATGGAGATTACTTGCCCGAAAAGGCGGTTTTCTCTCTCCGATGCCAAGCCACGTGTCGGCCAGTGTATGGGATCGGGAAAAGCCCGTCCAATACCACTTACCTTCTGAGGCCTACCTGAAATTTTGCTCATTATGGAACTCAAATAATATAAGGCTACATGTATAAGCCTTTCAGGTTCGTTTTATCGCTCCGGGCACATTTTCTTTGTATTTCATTTATTTAACGAAAATGCGAAAATACATAGAAAAACCCTTTTTACCAGAACTCAAAATATATTAAATTGCATCCATAAAACCCATCAGGTCCGGCTATCGCAAGTCGCATTTGTATCGGCCCCACTCCTTTGTATCGCTGCGATGTGATATATCGCAATCGCATATCGCCTAACCTTCGGGCCGTGGGTTAAGTCCTTCTGTGTGTGTATTAGCGATGCGATATTGCGAGTAGATCTAGATCGTTGATCTGCGCACTTGATCAACGACCCTTGTTTAATCGCGCTGATCACTATCGTGATTTCCATAAGGCTGCCTCTGATAGACTCTGCTTGCCACCTCCGATTGTGATATGCCGATTAGATCTAGACCGTTGATCAGTCCGATCCGACGGCTCTTGTGCAATGTTTCTTTATCCTCCGCTTAACTCTGTTTTCACCATTTCTTCCTATTTTTCCCATGCAATAGTGTTTTCCACCATTTGTTAATGTTTTTCCCTTGTAATAGTGTTTAAGTATATGAAGAATTAGAGGGTTTTAGGATCCATTTTGGATCAGAGAGAGATCTATTCATCCTCTTGGGAGACACTTCATGAGTGAATGCTTGCAGAGACATGCTGACAGGACCCTTCAAGGAGACCTACAACGTCAAGGCATGGTTATAAGTTCTACTTCAGTTCATGTTAATACAAATCAATGGTTTATTTCATATATCTTATGTCAAGATTGCATATTGATAGCTTGAAGTTCATTGATCCTTTAATTAGATCGTTTTTGTTGTATTCTATTATGTTTGTTGTTGTTCTCTGTATGATGTTTTAGGTACAAAAGTGATTAGAATGAGAGTTTGAGCAATACAATAGGAACTTCATCAAACGAGGATTTGAGGATAGGCCTTCATGACATTAACTATGTAAGGGAATTTTCTTTTATATTGTTCTTGCTGTGACTAGACCCACTCTAGGGCTAGAGGGGTTGCCTTTCTCCGCATAGGGAACTTGTCTGCATCACAAGTTGGCGACCATACTGGGGACCTTTGTCTTTTGTCTCTTGATTTGATTTTGCTTTCCTTGTTTATTGTCTCCTTTACTTTCTGGGTAGAACTCCATATTTTGGGTGGTTTGAATACTCCTGGTAGTCTTCCCTCTATCATAAGTGATAGGTCTGGCCTTTTCTCAGTTGAATTTTAAATTTTTTCCTTTGATTTGGGGTCGTAGCCTTTGATTTTATGACAGTCACGAAGATAGTCACGTTTGTGCTATCTAATTAGTTATGCCTTCTACTGTTTTCCACGATTAAATCACCTCATAGTCGCGAAGGTCTCTGAAATATGCTTGACGCCATCGTCTGGTGTACTCTTGCGATGTCATCGCAAAGTAACTAGTTAGGGAGGTGAGACTTTTCATTGTCAATGTACGTTTTCAGTTTGACGCTTGTGAAGATTCCTGTAGGTTTTAATTTTGAAGTCCTATTTGCTGATTGGCCAGTGTGTCCTATCCTTCTGAGCTTGTCTTATGCGTATCTGTTGTCTGTCAAATTGTTGTTTTCTAGAATACTTGACTCTTGGTTTCATTCCCTTGAGATTTCTCCTTTTGAACTGTGTGAACTGTTCACCTTAGGGTTTCTTGAAGCATTAACTTTTTCTTGGGTTGCTCGTTCGTTTGGACCTTTGAGCTATGTTTGAAATGATCCCTTGCTTTGTTTGAGGCTTCTCCTTATTGACTGTTCTTTCATCTTCTTGACTGGTATGTGACGTTTGGTTATCAAAACTTTCAAGTATTGTTTGTTTGGTTTCCTTCCATCACTTTGGCATAGATCACATTGCTTCCTGGTTAGTTAGAAAGCTTTCAAGTTTTTGCAAAAGAAACATATTCTTTGTTTTGAGTCTTTGATTAGTTTCTAAGTGGAATGTTTCTCTTTACTTATTGAATGATTTCATTTGGAAAGGACTTAAAGCTAGCATTGTTTTGATTTTTTCATTTGGTTGTTTGTCATCAATTTGAAAATTCAAAATATCGCATTCATTTTGCATTAGGAAATGAGAACAATCTTTTGCATTAGTAAATTCTCAACATTTAGACGTTGAAAAGAAAAGGGTGTATTTTTCATTTTCTTAATTAGATTGTTTGCAAGTTAATGAAAGATAGAAGCATTTCTCTTTCCTCTTGATTGGTTTTCTTGTGAAATAATGAAAAGTACCATTCTTGCATTTGCTATCCCATTGCTTTGAAATTAATCTCTCACTTTTCTTTAGTTAGTTGTTCATTGAAAAGAAATGGTTTCTTTAATCATTTAGTTGCATTCTAGGAGCTTTTGAAGATACATTCGTTAGGGCCTTGAAACTAAGATTTAATTCAAGATAAACTGCTAAAACCTCGTGAATTAATCTAAAAATACATTGGAACTTAATGCTCATATATCTAAAGGTCTAGGCTAGAGACGTGTTCCGACGTCTTTAAACCCAGTGGTTGTTGTTTTCACTAAGGTTGGGTGATTCCTCCTTTTGTGATTCAATAAGTACTAGTACGGACTTGTGCTCCTTTTATCGTCATGTATATGATGGGAGACCTCACGAGGTTGCAATCATGTTATCCATAGGAAGTCGAGTCAGCCACCTTGCAAATGTGATACACCGAACACAACATTTGGGGAGATTACCTGCTCGTACTTCTGGGTTTGCCGGGAGGTATTATGCAGTTCACGGTTGTCTGGTAAACCTTTTTCCTAGAGTTCTAGAGTAGTCACTTTCATTCCTTTTCAACTCTTTAAAAATAAAAGGATCAATTGAGCACTTGTCCTGTTAGGCTCTTTAAACTTCAAAGGAGACTAGAGTCACCTTTCATCCTTTTCTCGACTCTTAAAACATGAAAAGGAAAAGTTTTGTTTCAGTGTCTTAAAATTAACTGCCCACGAAATATTCCTGGTTAAAGTTATATTCTTAGTGATTCTTTAGGGTCGATTCCAATGGCAACATTTCCAGAGTTCGCTAGTCAAGGATTCCCTTCGGAAGGGAATCCTCGTCCTTTTCCTTCTTTTAGAAACGTTTGTGCTCCTTATGTGGCAACGTTGTCCCTCCTTGGGTTAACCATTGGTTTACCTGTCTGGTTATTTTCGACCTCAGTGATCATGAGTGTCCCAACTCCTACCCCACCATCTCCTTCAATCAAACCACATCATGATGATTCTAAGGTTGACCCCTCACCTTCTTCCCCTATTTCTTCACCTTCCTCTTCTACTTCTCCTGCTGAAAGTTTCAAATCTAGTAACTAGGAGGCTAAGAAGAAGAAGAAGAAGACGAAAAGGAAGAAGTCAACTAAGCAAGAGGTCAACTGTGTGGCAGAGCACATGGAACCCTTGGCGATGGTGGTAAAACCCTAGGTTTTTACGGTGACTTGGTCCTTTAAACCTTATGGCGGATACTATGGAGTTCACTGGGGGTTAACCACGCGGGTCTGACCGTGCATTACTGAACGAGCTTTTGTTTTTGACCTCGTGATCCATGCTGGACTGTCTGCTGCTATTGGTTTTTCTTCCCGTCTTTTGCGAACACCATTACAGTTAGGTAACCCTTCCCTGGTATTACGGAGGTCAGTTTACTACCAGTCAACGATGGTAGAGGAGGACCTCGTGGACTATGAGAAGGACCCAATGCCCAAACAAGAAATCTAGTCTCATCAAGCTAGACTGGATACTGGTCCTAGGCAGACAAAATCTCTCCGGGCGATAGATGCACTACCGACGCCGCAACACATGCCCTCCACTGGAAAATGGCTCCCTACTGCTGTCAATGTTGAAGACCTCCCCGGGTTGGAATGCCCTCCACTCTCACTGGCTACCTTAAACCTGCTCGGCTTCAGTCTTCAAGCCTCACCCACTTTCGACTCTTCCCTGGCTCCATTTTTGCATCCCTCCATGCCATTACACGCACCTTCCTACTCATTCACTCCGGCTGGTCCTTCAAACCCCACGCTCCCTACTTAGTCCTTCGTGCATCCGGGCTCCTGCAGTGGGAAATATAATTCACCGATTCAGTTTAGGTGTTTTAGCTCACCCATCCCGAACCCTAGACCTGCATTGTCTACCCCTCGCCACTCTTCAGAAGCTTGCTGAAATTTACTTAGGGAGCACCCTACGAGCCGGCGCACAGACAAGCCCAAAAAGGGTCGGTGCCTCAGAGCGGTGGAATCAGACATAAACTTGACTTTCGGTGAAGACGTTCCTAGGGGAGATGCATTGGATACAGGGAGGAAGGTACTTGTTGGGTGAGTTCGTGGTAGAAACTATTCAGTGGAGCGCCTCTGTCAATGGACCATGGAAGTATGGGGCTCACTGTTGAAGGAACTCCCTATTATTAGGGTTTTGGCAAGGGGTTGGTTTGCCCTCCGCTTCCATAGGGAGGAGTATACAAATTGGATACTATCCCGCTACTGGCATATTGAGTTAGCTCCTGTGCTACTCAAGCGATGGGATCCCCTTTTCAATCCAGAGTGCGAACAGCTTGGGGTTGGACCTATTTGGGTCAGATTACCTAGTTTACCCATGCAATTTTGGACCCCCTAGGTATTCAAATGCATCAATGATGCTCTAGGGACTTACCTAGAGCATGATTAGTCCTATGAGAAAACCAGAATTATGATAATGGCAAGGATATTGGTTCACCTCGACACCAGGGAGGGAATAGAAGAAAAAATCACATTACACAGGTGAGACTTCTCTCGTCGACAGCTCCTTGAATATGAAGGGGTCCCCTTCCGTTGTAGGAGGCGCCACAAAGTGGGTCACCTGTATGAGGACTTTCCGCTACTTTCATCACCGGTATCGGAGAACTCTCGTGGGACAAACCATCATCTCTCGGAGGAGCAGAACATGGGTGAACAGAAACAAGGACCTGCACCAGCTGAAGCAGCGGTCGGGGTGACTCAGAAGGCAAAAAGTCCGCGAAAGGCTCCTCCCTCTCCACCTTGTATGCGCTCCAGATCTGATGCGGGATTGGCTCCCCATCCGGGTAATGAATCTATTCCTATAACTTCTGTGTTTTTATCAAATGTTATGATTTCTTCATTGATTTCACATGTGACCCCCCCACTACCTCCCTCTACCCCATCTCCACCATCTCTTGCTCTATCTTCCCCCCTCCCCCCACATCCTCTACTACACCTACATCTCTCCAGGGTAATACTACCCTTCCCCCATTTACCACCTCCCCTTTTGGGATGGGGTCACATCCCTACAACCTCAGATCTAGATCCAGGCACTCTCCACCTCAACTTGGTTTGGGCTCCTCCCCCAGAAAATCTAACTCAAAACCCTCCAGAGGACACCCATCCAAGCTCAAAACAACCATCAGAACAACAGTGGCTGATGTGGTGTGGGGTCGTCAATCCACCATTGAAAGGGCACTTAGAGCATTCGAGCCCTACGTTGTGGAGGTAAATCCCCTCTGCGGACAGAGGCGATCCCTACTAGTCCAAATAGGGTCTAGCAACAATCAAACAATGCTAACATGCAGGTTCCTAATTGAAAATGAAAGACCAATGATGAAGGCCTACCTGGATTCCAACGCTAATACTTGTAGAAGAGTTGATGCTCCCGTTCCTTTGCCTCGGCTGGTCACAATCCTCACGATCCTCGTACACGGACACCTGCACATGCAAAGAATGATACAAACACAAGCATAAAATCCAATAGATGCAACTATATATCAGTAAGAAAGGATATAACTCAAACACCATCATAAAGACAATAAGAGTGGAACCATAATGATAGTCATCTATTATTGATAAACAAAGAAGAATACAACCATAGTTCTGGCGTCAAATCCTTCTCAAGAGGGTCCAGCCAGCAAGTCCCTCAAGCATTCACCCTTGGCGGTAGATCTCCCAAGACAAAACTCTCTCTCACACAAGTTTACACAAGAAAGAAACACTTCACAACCTTCCTTAAGCTCTCTAGCAATCCCACACTTGTCACACCAGCTACCTATCAAGCTCACACACTATCAGCAACACTCCAAACACTATGAATTCCAAACTCACAGCTCATGGAAATGGTGGAGGCTTAAATAGGAGAAGGAGTCTCCATGAATGGTGGGAAGATGAGCTTATCTCCAAGGAAGGTGGCTCAAATGACGAAACAGACATGCCAAAGAAGGGAGGGCGACATTTACAAGGCCAACAACCAGGTCTGGAGTCATTTGGAAGGCTGGCTGTTAGAACAAACTCGCCCAGACTGGATCATCGCGGGTGCATAACTGCACTGGAGCGCTGACATCGCTGGTGAATAACGAGGAAAGTCATATCAGCACGATCAGATATAAGTAACAGACGCGCTGTCTCATGAAATTCGACCACCGCGGGAATCACGTGTGTTTCCATGCTGGCAGCGCATTCGGTCTGTTTTGGAGTGCTCATCAGCGCGTTTATTTTTACAACAATCATGATGATAGCAAAAATTTGGCAAAGTGGGTCATTTGGAAACATTAGAGAGCATGATCATGGATGATTTGGACTCATGACACAGTAGGAAGACTGGTAGGAAGACAGTGACAAATTACTGTGTAACACCCTCTATCCCTATTCCCCCATGATCTAGCTCTCCTTCAATTGCAGGGGGCTAGCCAACCCCAGAAAGATATTGGCTCTGAAATGTCTATTACACCACTCCAATTGTGACATCCTACTACTCCAGGAAACTCTTGGCTCATCTGATATCATAACAAAATCCCTCCACTCCATCCTCCCGGGCTGGTTCTTCCAAGGATTAGATGTGGTTGGTAGATCAGGGGGACTAGCCATGGGTATAAACCCTCGAACAGTCAAGCATATCTCATCCTGGGGTGGATTGGGATTCATTGGCATCGATATATTTACGAGTGAACTGGGGATCCATCTAAAGTGATTAACATATATGCTCCTAATCAGAACAGACTTAAGTTTTGGCATTCCATGTTAGACCACCCTCTTGTCAAGGATTCCACCATCATCGGCGGGGACTTAAATTTTTCATTGGGGATGGAGGAATCATGGGGCCATCACTCCCAGATTGACCCTATTTCGGACCAGATGAGCACTTTGCTGGATACTTATAATTTCATAGATGTTCCCATGAACAAGAAAATTCCTACATGGCATAACAGGAGGACTGGAGAAGCTACCCTGGGTCGGAGATTGGATCGCTTTCTGATACATGAAAACCTCCTCTGATCCCTCACTCTCTATAGGCAATGGGTTGGCTCAGGGGGACTTTCTGATCACTCCCCCAATTATCTTCAAATATCTGGACCTTCTAAAAAGCCTTGTGCCCCCTTTAAATTATTTTCTGGTTACCATAAAGATCCTGAATACATCAAACTGGTAATAGATTATTGGAAGGCACAACCCCCTCTCAGGGAGCAGAGAGTGGCTGCAGATTTTTTTAGTCGTTTAAACAAACTCAGAACTCTCACAGAGGAATGGTCAAAAAAGAAAAAGACCCTGAAGGACATTGAAGTATAGATTGCTCAACTCATGGATGAAAAGGGGCTTGACTACCTATCAAATGATACAAAGCTCCATCTGGTGAACCTGGAACCTCAGAAGGCAAAGGTTCTACTTGAAAAGGAAGAACTGTGGAGGTTAAGAAGCAGAGCTATATAGCTCCATGCTGGTGATGGAAACACAAAGTTCTTTCACAATTTTGCCAATGGAAGGAAGGCCTCTAACACTATTTGGCAGCTGCCTTGTGAACAAGATGGAAGGGCCTCAACCCACCCTCAACTAGCCAGGTTGGGGATTTCTCATTTTAAAAATCAATTCACTGCATCGGCAGCCATCACCCTCCCGGATATCATTAATTTGGCTGGACACTTCCCGAGTTTCGTTAATCGGATGAAGTTGACGATTCACTACAACCGGTAACTATGGAGGAATTGGAGGGCACACTAAAATTGTTCAAGAAGGACAAAAGCCCTAGTCTGGATGGTTGGCTGGTTGAATTTTACATGGCATTCCTCAAAATCTTGGGGAAGGACCTTATGGTGGTCATTGAAGAGAGGAGGACTACTGGGCACATCCATCCTCCCCTAAATTTCACCTACTTGGCATTGATCCCTAAATCTAACTCTCCTGTCTCTTTCAATGACTTCCTTCCTATCTCGCTATGCAATTGCCTGTACAAAATCATTTCCAAAATCATAGCCAACCGTATCAAGCCCATCTTATCCAACAACATCTCCCAGGAGCAATTTGCTTTCCTCCACCATAGACATATCTAGGAAGCTATTGGCTCTGCCCAGGAAGCCCTACACTCCATTAAGCACAGGAAGCTCAAGAGACTGACCCTAAAAATTGATCTATCAAAAGCCTTCGACAAAGTCAGCTAGTTATACATTAGAATGATCATCACCCATTGGGGTTTTCCTTCGGCTCTCACCAACTGGATTATGGGTTGCATCTCCTCTGTATCTTTTGCAATCTTCATCAATGGGTCAGCTACTTCATCCTTTCATATTGATAGAGGCATAAGGAAGGGATGCCCTCTTTCTCCGTTACTCTTTCTCTTAGTCATGGAAGGACTGAGCTGGTTGATTGACTTTGAAAAAAGAAGGGTGGGTCTCAGAGGACTAAAATTAATGGATCACTTCAATCTAACTCATCTCCTCTTTGTGGATGACATTTTAATTTTCTTAAGTGGTTGTGTGCTGGACGCCACATCCATGAGTGAGATTCTAAATCTCTTCTGCAGAGCAACAAGAATGGAAATCAGCCGAGATAAATCCACCATCTCTGTCTCTTATTGTACTCAGCAGGAATTCCAACTCTCCCTACAAAAATTTCCATTTCAAGTCACTGACTTGAAGGAGGGGTTAAAGTATCTACGTTTCAGGCTAAGACCCGATGGATACAAAATCGCTGACTTGACATGGCTCATCACTAAAGTGGAGAAAAGAATAAATTGCTGGTGCCACAGGTTCCTATCTAGGGCTGGAAGATTAATACTTATCAGATCAGTCCTAGAAGCTACCCCTATTTTTTGGATGTCACTGGCCTGGATACCAAGAGGGATCCTCCACAGAATTCAACAAGTCTGTTGTCAATTTATTTGGAGGGGAAGAAAGGAAGGTAAACCTTTTTCCTGGGTCAAATGGATCAGCATCGCCACTCCAAAAAAATGGGGAGGTTGGGGACTCAAACAACTACCTGTCTTTGCTCAAGCCTTAGCTGCAAAATAGGGACGGTTACTACTAAAACAAAAAAGCCTCTGGTCGGAGGTTAGTTATCATCCACAAATACATCTGGCCTTCAACTGTCATTGACTGGATTAGAAGACCATCCTGGAACGAAAAGGGCATATTGGTGATCTGGAGAGCCATTCTAAATACTCTCCCCATTATCAAGGATGGCCTCTTATGGAAAATTGGAAATGGAGCCTTTGTTCATGTTGCGATTGATCCTTGGACTAGAAGTGGGAACTCTCATCATATTCCACTTGGACTGATAAATCATCTTAACAGTAGAGGCATAAAGTATATAGAACAGCTCGGGGATCATCAGAATACCACATTTCTCACTCAAGCTTGGCTGTCTCGGAAAAACTGGAACATTCCAAATGTATGGAACAGGACTTAGCAAAACTACTTACAGGCACTCACCGAATCACATGTCTGATTGAAGAATGAGGAAGATGAAATAATTTGGGCTCACTCCAAAATTGGCCACTATTCATCCAAGTAGGGCTATGATATCATAATTGAGTCAAAACTAGAGGCCTTTAGGAGTTGGTGGGATTCCATTTGGAAATTAAAAGCCCCTATGCGCACAAGGCTGCTGATGTGGAATACACTTGAAAATAAGATACCCACTTGATCCCATTTAGAAAAGAGGGCTTTCTTGGATCCTACTTGGTGTGTACTTTGCCACCAGGAGGAGGAATCGACTTAGCATCTCTTCCTCTCCTGCCCGATCACTACAAATGTATGGAATCAAGTACTTACAACTCTAAATATAAACATGAGATGGCAAGGTGTTGATATTATCTCTGCATGGGATAGCTGGTGGAGTAATGCAGCAGAAAGGATAATGAATTTACCCTTCCTGGTCTCATGGGACAGATGGCTCAAGCGGAACCTCATAATTTTTGAAGACAAGCCAGTAAATTGGAACCTAGTCTCCTCGATTATCTGCGCTGCTTTTGAAGAAATACCCACGGAGGAATGTCAAAACAGACCCAGGAATATTAGACAAGAGTAGATCAACAAATCGATTCCTTGGGTCTATTTTGATGGTGTTGCTCAATCACATGGTTGTGGGGGCGGCATCTGCTTACACCTCTTAGAAACACGCTACTTTCAGATCAGTATGGGATTGGGCCTTGGTACTAATAACCATGCTGAACTGATTACACTCCGCCACCTGATTTATTTTGCTATCCTTCATCACTGCAGGAAAATTCAAATATTTGGAGATTCTATGAATGTGATAAATTGGTTTAATAACTCTGCTGATTGTAACACATACTCTCTGAGAGCTATTATGGACGAAATTGTTTTTTTCAAAACATGTTTTGATCAGATTTCTTGCTCTCATATCTATAGGGAACGAAATGAAATTGCAGAAAAGCTATTGAAAGAAGCAATGCATTTCCCTCTAGGAGAGTAGATGATCACTGATCATACACCTGAAGGAACCTTTCACTATTTTCACATGCCATACAACGACAGGATACTACAGAGGGGGAACAACCCCTGATTATTCAACATATTTTGTTAAAATTTTGTTTCAACTGCTTTCAATTTTGAGATGATGTATGCATTTAGACTACAGTACCTCACCCATGTGGGTGAATTTTTTCTTTTTCATTATTGGTCATAGACCTGAACAGCATACCCTTCGGGGTCTCTATGTAAATACTAAGTTATGACAATGGTTTGACGATCACGGTATAGCATATGCCAATGGGCATCTACAACATGTAATTTAACCCAAATGAAATTATGAATTTTCTTTCAGGGAAAAAAAAAAGAGGCCAATTGTCTCATTGTTACTCCAAATGCACCTCCTATAGGTGTGTTATCGTCTAGATTAACCTCAGGTTGAAGGGAGGCAATTCTAGGGTAACCACAAACCAAGCTTAGCCTTGCAGCTAGCCCTCCAGGAGACTCTCCTTTAGAATCTCAGTCGAGATGACTGGATCAGGTAAGGGTTTTAGGTTATGTATAGTAGCTTGAAAGGTTTTGATTGATTTTTTTGGTGTTTTCTAGATCAGATGGAGCTGGGAAGTTTAGGTTTGGGAAACTAGGTCAGAAATGCAAGGTGTTCTATGGGGAAAGGTAGGCATAGGCTTTAGCACTTTAGGCTTAATGATGTGAAGTTTTTAAGAATGATGAGGAGCTGAGGAGGGCATGTGACAATCATGGATCGTTCTCAAACAGTAGAAAATATAAAATATTGAATGATTTCCCAAGGTAGAGCACTGTAACAATGGATTCTACCTATCTAACTCGATAACATTCAATAAGAACAATGTAAACTTTGAAACGGGAACTGATACTGTTACCCGTTTTGTAGAGGTGGCAAAAAAATGACCCGATTTTCAAAAGTGGTGATGCAGAATACACATGTTTTTTTTAGAACATGGTTTTTGGAACTTTAATTTTTTTCATGTGCATTAAGTTTTAGAATGGTAGTGAATGGTAGTGATTTTCATCCTGATTTTAAAAAGTGAGTATTCTGCATCACACCCTTTTTTTAAAAGACCTATTTTTTGACTTTAAATTTTCTAGTGTGTGAAATGTAAAAAATTATTTTCTAAATTTGATAGTTTTTGAAGTCGTCATTGTATTCATATTTTCTTGTTCTCTATCTTAATTTTTTTTTTTTTTTAGTGGGGTTTTTATTGTTTTGTGTTTTTAAATTAGAAAGTCGATAGTTTGAATTTTAGATAATCTATATGTTTAGACATCCTTAATTAATTTTTCAATCCACATGAAATAATTGTTTCTAAAAAACAACATTTTTTAACAATGGACATAAAAAATAACCATTTTTAACATAAATATAACAAAAAAACTAAACGTTTTGATAATTTTTTGCTAGAATTAACATGTCAAAATCACAATTTTTATACAAAAATATTAACTAAAAATGGTCAGATAATAGTTTTTTTATGAATTACATGTCAAAAAGATAATAATAACTACTTTTTTTTTTCAAAAAATAATGATTAACTTAAAAATCAATGCAGAAATCACATATTACCAATATTGAACATATAACAACCCTAATTGAGTGTTTATTCTTCTCATAAAATGTCAAAGTCAAAACATTGCAAAGCTTGATTTACAAGCATAACTTAAATTTAATCAACAATGTCACGTAATCCAAATTCTTCGTCCTCTAGAGTTTCATCATTGTCCTCTTCCACAATATTTTCTGTTTCATTTTGCTCATTTTCCTTTTCTAATGGGTCTTTGATGTCTGCAAATCTCCCAATATATGTCTTTCCAAACATTCCATGTAATGGTGGTTGGGGTTCCTTTGCCTTTTTTGCCACACGTGATTCACTAAAGTCCCCTTTCTTCAACCCAATTTCTTGCATTGCATCTCGAAGAAATTGAAGAGCATTAATTCTTTGCTGAATGAAATTGCATTGTAATGGATCTTTCTCAATTACCGTTAGATCTAGCGAGGAGATTCGACGATTAAGGATATGTATGTAGGTCAAGGTGAGTGTTATCCTTTGAGTTTGTTGTGCTTCATGGTGGGAATCGGTGGATTTCGGGTGGACTACATGCTCGAGGGTTATCCCCCCGTTCAGACCCAAAATCCTTTTAGAATGGTCCGTATTTCCTCATTGGGTTCGATTCTAATTTTAACGTGGTTGCAGGTTCTCGCCCCGATATGAGCCTCATCCGTCAGATCTTTGAGGGGTGATCGAACGGTGTTGAATTATGTTTGTTTTTCGAGGGTTTTGTTGTTCTGTTTGTGGGTCTATGGCTTTAAGCAGTTTGATATTTCTTTAGCCCAAAGTTCCTTGGGGACTGTTGTATTTTATGTATTTTTCTTTCCGATTTAATGAAATAGAAGTTACAACTCTTAGTTTAGCAAAACAAAAAGAAAATTTTCTCAGGGGGAGTTCCAGTACAGGTACCAGTTCCCATTGGTTGGGTAGAGCATCTTTCTATTCACTCTGGTTTTGCGGTAGGCCAAGTCATTTATTCATATAAGCGAATGAATGTTAAACATGTATTTTTTTATTTTTTTTTTGTCTTTATTTTTTATGCTTGTGGTTATTCCAATGTATTAATGTTTTGTAATTTGAAAATTATGAAATCAAAAGAGGAATGTAATATTTCTTTGGGTTAGGTTAGTTATCGAGGTTAATAAACAAACTATAAGTCATTGAACCAAAGGGGAACAATCATAAACGCTAATTAATAGGCTTGAAGATTGCTGCAAGCCCTAGGTTAAGCCTACATTATCCACAGACTAAACACACATACACACACACACATATAAGTACTCTTGAAAACATAAAAAAATGTGTAAATGAATGTGTAGATTGTTTTTAATACTAAGTGAATTTATTGTTCTAGATATTTCTATCTAACACACATAAACATAATATGTTGAATGAAGGCTTTCAAGCTATTTTTGAAAAGTATCAACTGTAACTAATATAATGTAATGAGAAAAATATCAGAGTCGAAGAAAGTAATACATGAGAGCTAAGAAAAATTGAAAGAAAAACTAATTTAAAATTAGTAATATTAATAATATATGTCAAGCATACTATTATAGGATTTATCATTCACATGTGTTTCCTTCCAAGGTGTTTAATACTTAAAATGGTGAAACAAAATTTAGATGTGAGAACATAAGGGTTTTTCTTTATTTTTCTAATGAAAAATGAACAACCACCAAAGAAGATGTACAAGCAACATGCATAACATAATAGGTAACCTTTTACTATCCCTAGCAAAACATAATTAATTTTTTTTGCATCTAGTTGCCTGGGGATACCATAGTTCTCCACACAATGTACCCAGATATGATTTATAAAGCACTTGTACAATCGACAATTTGTATAGAAAACCATAAAAGGAATATACTACATAATTAAATCTCCACAGGTACATAATTAAATCTCCACAGGTCATAATTAAATTAGGACAGAATAAAGATCTACGGGCTTTAAATAGGATGCTCCTCTTCTCATCTTTTCAACATCGATTTGCTTCACAGGTCGATTCCTCGCTCTAATTCAACCATGCCAGAAATGAGGATACACCTCTCTACTCGGCTTTATTGCGCAGTCACACCACAACGCTTAATTTCAACTATAAACTCAGCTCTGATACCACGAAAGAATCATGACAAATAGAATATATTTCACACAATGGTATAGATGGTGATTAAATTAATTTAAATAGATTACATATATTTATTTCAACTCTTAATTTAACAAACTTTGACCTCTTTTGATAGCTATCGAATGTTGACGTGATTAAAGCACGGCAAGATACTTTGTTCCACAATAAGCTACATGATTAACTACAGTTTATAAATACACTATATTAGATTTAAACAATTCACAAGATACATTTGCTGATACATTATTGCAACCTCCATAATATTGATACATTGTTAGAATGCAGAAATATAGTTTCAATTCGCAATTTAACATCAACCTTTAAGCTTCATGCAAAAGCTTAAAATCTTCTCGAATTACAAATAATCATTAAGACTAAGACCATTAAACATTGTATATTCGTGATAACAATGTATTGGTTAATGTCCACGCCTAAATCTGACTATCATTACCACCATCCATCTCACACCACCAATGTTCAATTTCTGGTTTCGATTCGTAGTTTAACATCAACGTTTAGGTTCTATCTAAAATCTCAAAGCCTTCTCGGATAACAAACCTTATCTCCTAGCATTCTGTTTACATAATGGGGAATGCGAGGTGCGTTTGTATTGCTAATCACACTCTAATCTTGAATGGTAATGTAAGTCGCATTGCAGAGGGGATAGCTCTTTAGCTACTGATCCGCAGGCGAAGTGGTCTTATTCATTAAATTAAAATAATGCTTACAATAGGTATTCATTAAATTAAAATAATGCTTACAATAGGTATACGACAGGCGGAGCGTCGATTCCCGGAATCGACGCTCCGCCCCTGGGGCGGGGCCGGGCGGCCGCGCCACCCCGCCCCGCCCGAGGGGCGGAGCGTCGATTCCGGGAATCGACGCTCCGCCTGTCGTATACCTATTGTAAGCATTATTTTAATTAGCACGCAAATGTAAATCTCAATTTAATGTACAAACGTGGCAGTGCCTGTCCTATTCCTGAACTCTAGCCATATAATTCCTCAGTCGCCCTACATCTGAGACCTTCACCGGTTGCAACACCAACTTTGATGTGAAGTATGGAAGGTATATCATTTTTTTCCAAAACACAATAATAATGAATTGGAGAAACGGTTAAGTTTGTACAGTTTTTACCTCTCTTCGTCAACCTCGTGCTTCCATTCATATCATATTCTTTAGCGTCAGGTCATTTCATTAAATATTTGTACATCACAGACTTTATAACAACGTAATTGTTAATGTCAAAATCCTATCTATATAGGCCGCTCAATGTAATAATATTTGCGGGTGTCATTACCGACAGCATGCCGCAAAAGTCAAGTAAAACGTCAATCTTCCACGGTGGTCGATTGAATTTCAATTATGTTACGACCATTAAATCTCATACGACACGTTATAAATTGTTTGAATGAATATTTTGCGAAAAAGATGTAGAATTTATTCGTAGTACATTTTGACATACGTAAGAGTGGACTATACTTTTGTGCTACAGGTGGTTGTGAGAAACCCAAAGGTGACGTGTAAACATATCTCCACGTTGAAACTCAGAGCCCTCTCGCACCTCAGTGATTTCGTTTTCCCTCTCAATCATATCTATATTAATTTTCCTCCGCTTATGCCATTGCTGAGAACAGTGAGAAGCTCCAGGTTGTTCATATGTTCATCTCTCATTTTCTTTAGTATTCAACCTTTCGTTTCCTCTCATTTCAACCAAAGAGCGCATATATTTTTTCATAATAGGATCTTAAAATAATAATAGGAAATTAAAATAATGATTACAATAGCTATACTACAGGCGGAGCGGGGCGGCCCGGGGGTGGCGCGGCCGCCCCGCCCGCGTGGCGGAGCGTCGATTCCGGGAATCGACGCTCCGCCTGTCGTATACCTATTGTAAGCATTATTTTAATTTAATGAATACCTATTGTAAGCATTATTTTAATTTAATGAATAAGACCACTTCGCCTCCCCTCTGCAATGCGACTTACATTACCATTCAAGATTAGAGTGTAGTCCTTAACTTATTTTGAATTGACATTTTGTCAAATTGTGAAATGGATAAATTCTTTATCGCAATAAGAATGATTTACATGAACCTTTCGTCAATAGCTCTGCTGTTAGCTTTCTGAGTTAGACTTGGTGGTGATCAATGGGCAACTCAAGGAAGCCTGCGCAGACATTGTGCTTTGCAGCTCTGATAGCAGTGGTTTTGCAGAGCTCATGTGTGGATGCACAGCCACTTGTGCCTGCTCTGTTTATTTTTGGAGATTCCACTGTCGATGTGGGGAATAACAACTATCTGTTCACGCTTGTCAAGTCCAACTTTCCTCCTTATGGCAGGGACTTCGACACCCACAATCCCACTGGCCGGTTCTCCGATGGAAGACTTGCCACTGATTATGTTGCTGAAACACTTGGGTTTACGTCTTTCCCACCAGCATATCTGAGCTCTCAGGCTTCTGGTCGAAATCTACTAACTGGGGTGAACTTCGCTTCTGGTGCATCTGGCATTTATGACAATACAGCACAACGCTACAATGCTATATCGATGACGCAACAGCTACAGTATTTTCGACAGTACCAATCGAAAGTGGAGAGATCTGTGGGCAGAGCCAATGCTTCTTCCATTGTGTCGAAAGCTCTTTACGTCGTCAGTGTTGGCGCCAACGATTTCGTACAGAATTACTACATAAGTCCTGACCTTATGAGGCAGTTCACTGTTCCACAGTTCGTGGAGTTCCTCATGCAAAAGTTCTCAGTGTTTACAAAGAGGCTGTATCAGTTGGGGGCTCGCAGAGTCGGTGTGACTTCGCTTCCTCCATTAGGGTGCCTTCCGGCTGCAATCACTCTATTTGGCCACGGTGAAAATGTCTGCGTCAACCGCTTGAACAGCGATTCTCAACACTATAACAACCGCCTCAAAGCGACAGTAAACAGCCTGGCGAAAACCCTACCAGGGATGAAAATGGTTGTATTTGACATTTATACATCGTTATATAACTTCGTTCAGCATCCTTCAGACAATGGGTTCGCAGAGGCGAGGAGAGCTTGTTGTGGGACTGGAGTTATTGAGACAGCTGTATTGTGCAACCCTAGGTCAATAGGGACGTGTGCCAACGCTACGCAATACGTGTTCTGGGACAGTTTCCATCCCACCCAGGCTGCCAATGAGTTGCTGGCTAGCGCGCTCATTCTTCAAGGAATCTCTCTCATTTCTTAAATCAGTCCTGGCCTCCAAACTGAGATTAGATGAATTTTAATTTCGATATAGCTGCTCTAGGTGTACGAGAACTTAAATTTACAAATATCCTGTCATAAGGCAAACAGTTTGCGTTCTTTTTTTTTGCCTTTAGAACTCCATGTTTTACTATAATGCTTTTAGAATGAAATGTGATTTATTGAGCTTTTATGAGAACCAGCTTAAAATAAGAATGATTTACATAGATTTATGATGAGGCTTTTTTATTTTATAATTAAAAATTGGTTTATAGTTTAAAAAGTATGAAAAACAATAATAATAAATTTGTTTTAGGGTGTTAATGGGTGATTTTAGTAATTTAGATATTTTAGGACTATGGCTACTACAAGTCTCAAATGTGTTGATCATTTTAGGACTATGGCTGCTGGTTAGATTGTCTTCCATCACGTTCAATTTTAAGTGGCTTCATTTGTATTTTTCCAGCACCATATATGTGAGGTGGCTAACTATTTGTCACAACTCTCACATGCTTATATTTACTCAGTGGAAGGACAATGGGTTTGCTGCTACTTATCTACTTAATGATGACCATGTGAGTGATATGAGATCAGGATTTACGTTTTTGGCCTATAATAGGTTGTCATTAGATTCTATCTTTGTCATGGTCGCTCAGTCCAGCCACATGCAGTAACACTCAACACGTAACACAGCAATGGGTATATATGTGAGGTGGCTAACTATTTGTCACAACTCTCACATGCTTATATATGATTAAAAAGAAATAATAATAATTTAAGTAATATAATTTTATATAATATAAAAAATGAATATAAATTTATTTTGATTTCAAGTTTATTCACCTGGACGATTAAACTCTGTAACATATGTAGAAATAAAAATGATCTCTTTCTAAATGAATTAAAAACTAATTTGCTTCCTTTATCTAGTATAGACAACATAGAAGACCACTATCATAATTTTACTACAACCCTCGCATATTCTATTAACAAGTTCTCAATTGAAGTTTCAAATAATAAAAGAAATAGCAAAACCAATCCATGGTATGACAAAGAGTGTAAAAGTGCGAGGAGAACAATTGAGGAAGCTGTTGATGAATCTCTTAAAATGGACAAGATAAAAATATATAAAGCCCTAACTAAAAGGAAAAAGAGGCAGTACATTCGTCAAAGACAAGGGAATCTCTTACACCTCTCTAAGCTAGCTCCTAAGAAATTTTGGAGGCAAATTCTGACTAGGAAGACTAAAGAGGTGTCTCTCCTCCATTCTTGGAATAAGAAGAAGGATTCAGGGGAAGTTGCTAGGGGGATGCATGAGAGAATTCAAATAGGAGGATTCTCATAGATATGATTGCGCTTAGTTAAAAAATAATCGTGCATATTCATTGAACCCTTATGCTTTGGAACAATACAAATATTAGGATTGGATAAGTTCTTTAGTGATGCATACGCCCTTTGGTTGGAAGTCCTCACATGTATAGTGTATTTCAAGACCATATTACACTTCATGGACTCTTAAAGACTATTGTAATATATTGTATTTTATTATATGATACTGTGAAGGATGCCTCTTAGGTCAGCAATGGTCCAAGTAGCATGTTTTTGAAAAATTAATTGTATATATTAAATTTGTTATTTATTATGTGAATGCTTGAGCAACGATATCTATATTTGGTCGAGCTCTATTATTTTGTCTGTACTCCAATTATATATAGTTAGCATTATAGTTTTGATGAAAATTTTAAGGTGACGTTAGGTTGCCTTCGCATCCCCGACTACAGGTTTCGAGGGTGGACGTCAGCTTGTATGTGCGATACAACGGACATAGAGATAGTACGCGACAGAGAGACTCGGCAAAGTGAAAAGACGCAGACATTCTCCATTGATGGGCACCTTGGGTTTTACCAATTCCGCGCATCAAATGACGATCCACATTACCAATTCCACGCAGCGGCACCCCCGGGCCGCCCCGCCCCGCCGGACCGGCGGCGGGTCGATTCCAGTATCAACACTTTCGTTCTGAAGCTATATTTTGCAGGAAAATTTCGTAGAAAATTTCGTAGTCACTGCCATTTTTAAAACAGCCGCAAAATTGACACCTAAAAAAATAAATCATTATTCCAGTATCAACACTTTCGTTCTGAAGCTATATTTTGCAGGAAAATTTCGTAGAAAATTTCGTAGTCACTGCCATTTTTAAAACAGCCGCAAAATTGACACCTAAAAAAAAAAACATCGTTCCAGTATACACACTTTTCGTTTTGAGCACTGTTTTTGTGGTTTTTTTGGGGTTTTTGGGCCAGAGTTCCCGTTTTGAGTTTATAGTTCCCGTTTCAAAGTTTACATTGTTTAAGAAGCAATGAAATGGATGATGGCATACATAAAACATGTAAACAAATGATTACAAAAGAATAAACTGTGCTAAAACTCCATACCACAGGGATCCCATAAAAATCGCTGCAAATCCTATTAATTTCCTTGCCAAACTGCTTACAATGATGTACAATCAAGCTATGAGCCTCTAAGTGAGTCCAACCTTTACAAATGACAAAGAGAATACATGATATAGAAATCTAAATCCTGGTAGCCTCTAAAATAACAGATGGTGACACTATGAAAGTCACCCCAGCAAGAGTCACTTCATTGCTATGCAGGTGGGCTACAAAGAATCTAGCCAATTCATGATGAAACTGAATTCTCTCCACTAGTTCACAGAACTCATAACATCCAAGGTGTCTAAAACATGAAACTTCTAATGGAGAGGCCTGTAGTTCTCTTAGGTTAGTTGGCTCTTCTCTGGTGATTTTAGCTCCTTTATGAGGCTTTCTGTATTACCTGCTCCTCTCAACTGAACTATCACTTGTTGTATTCTCCTCATCATAGTCATAGTCACCTCTATACATGTTTAAACAACTTCTTGATTGCACAAATTTTATACAATGTAAATGGGACTGAATGGGATACTCTAGGGTTTGTAGGAATAAGTTTGAGTGAATTTAGGTAGTTATGGACAAACCATGAGAGTGAGGGGAGGGTTTAGGGAATGAGGGATAGATGGTGGAATGTAGATGAGGGGGAAAGAGAAAGATGGGTAAGGAGTTTTAGTTATGAAGCATACGCAATGGGAAAAACAAAATGATTAGGGTTTATAGTGAAAAACTAGGGTTTGATATAGGGTGTAAAAAAATTGTCTAAAACTTGAAATGTGCAAGCCAATCCTTCAGTGAAGTGAGAGTACTTGTAAAAAGAGAATTTGGAGGCAATTAGGCGAAAAATTGAAGTTTGGAGCGTTTTGGTTGCTTGCTACCCTACACGCAGCGCACTTGCCTAGAAGCACAATGCTGGATCCTACACGCAGCTTCCGTTCAAATTAACACAGGAAGAAACTTGCCTACGCGCAGCGCCACGCCCTATGCGCAGCACCGGGAAAAATCTTCCAGAAGCGTAGCGCCAGTTGCCTACACGCAGTGTCGCCTCTGTTTTCCTCAAAACCACTTGAAAATTGCTTCTTTCTTCTCTCCTTTGGCTTCTTTGACTTGCAAGATGACATAATGAAATAAAAGTAGGATAAGAGGGTTTATATATGGGCACCATTTTGATTTTTACTTTTTGAAAACCCACTTTTCCAATGTTCTTTGCCTTTTTGAAAACCCTCTTTTTAATGCTTGTTTCACTTTTGCTTTTGCAGGTGGATTAGCTCATGCTGACTTGATTTTTTTGCAATGTTTGTAGCTAGGTAGTATGGATTGATGCTTAGGAGTAGCTGGGAATCAATATTACATATAGAAACATAAAATTACATAAGAAAAAATAAAACTAAATACTCTGTTTTCACCTCAAAACATGTTTTGAGGTGAATATTACATTAAACTTTAAAAAGAATAACTTTTGACTTTCCAGATACGATGCTTGAGTTTATTTGGCATCCTCATGTCCTTGCTGATATTTATTGGCATTTTCATCATCAAATTTGACTGTGGTGGAACCCTAAAACCTAATGAGACCAAATCCTATGACCTAATGAAATAAACTGCAGAATGAAAATGAATCATGACTGAAGACTATAGAAAAGAGGATCAACAAGTATATTTCATGAGGGAAAAATGAAGTGACCTCAACCATTAGTGGATCCATGACTTAATGGAGTGATGAAAATTTACAGTATGGTACTCCTATCATGCAAATGCAAAAGAGCAAATTTCGATCACTGACGGCAGTATGACAAGACTAACACTAACATTGGCTCGAATGGGGATGGTAGCTCCTTGGAGGTGCCAAGAACACGGTAGGCCTAATAGGCTTATCTATTGGGCAATGGGGTCAAAACACCTCAAAGACTAAAAACTGACACAATGCAAACTGAGACTGACTCATGACTGAAAATATGTCTGAAGACTTACTTAATTGGAACAAGTACTTACAAAACTTATTAATGGCAGCAGACCATCGAGATTTGAGGGCTTCAAATACTGATGAAAACCACCTGCCTACTAAAGAAATATGTACAATCATGTGAAGTGAACCTTCCAATGTAACTAATCCTGCAGATGGCTACGCACTGAAATTCTGCTCTCACTTTCCTTGAGCAGGCATAACAATGTACATGTAGGCAACTCACAATAACAATTGAAACCAAGGCTTATGCTAACAAACTAGACAACATTCATCTTCTCCAATGCTTGCAAAATAATGCCGAAGGGATCTTGAAAATCCTAAAGCACTAGCTTGTCTCGAGATCCAGCACCAAAAATACAAGTACTCCCTTCATTATGATCTAAAAGAACAGTTGGTTGCTGATTGATAGGAAGGCATAGAGAAGTAAAATCTTCTGCTATCTAAGTGTTGGCTGTAAATTCCTTGACCATGAGAAATTATGACTTGATTTCTGGCATACTGTCTCTCTCAGGCTCATACTCCTCAATTTCATAGTCTAAGCCTTTCTTAAACATAAAACATTTTTCAAGATTATCAAACATGACAACACTATCATCTTCATGAAGGAAAACAATATCTATTCGTTGATCTGTAAATCTAATTTCAAGACTGTCCTCATTTTCAAAAGTGGAAGAAGCTTCACTAACACCACCTTGATTATGTGAACACTGCAGACTTGCATTAGCTTGGGCTATAATATGACCTTTCAGAAGTTGATCTATATCATCTTTAGGCAGAGGAGATAGTGCCTTTTGTTTTATTTTGCTAAAACAATAATTGTCTTCTTGAAATAACAATTCAAAACATGAAATATGGGAAGAAAAATCTAAATGAGAGTTCTCAATTCCCTGGTCTATTGAAATTTGAATACATTGTTGATCATCTTCATATGACATGGCAGCCAAATTGTTATGTTTCTCATCGCACTCATCAGTCATACGAGGGAAAATTTCAGATAGTTCTTAAAACTCAAAACTAACACTTTTATCATTTATCAGTGAGTTATCCAAAGAAGGTTTTTCACTTACTTGAACAAAGATCTCATCTTGTTTTTCATAAAAGGATTGGATTACCTCCTTGTGAAGGCTTTGTTCTAATGAAATGAGAACACTTGGGTCAATAAATTTGTTTTCTTCATTTCAAATGATCTCAACAACAGAGTGTTGGGCACTAAAAGGTGTCTTTTAAAACTCCTAATTGCCTCACATTAATTATCAACTTGGGTAAGTCTTTTTGTTTCAAGAGTGTACACAATATGTGCAAGCTATAAACCCAGAGTGTAATTCTTTTTAAGTTGAACTATAAAACTTGATACAAGAGTAAACAGATGCATCTAATAAACTAAAATTGAAATTATTAAAGAAAATATGACATTTAAGCTTCAAGACTCAATCCTCTACTGAAATTGTAATCAATTCTGGCATAAGTAATTCAATTAACAATAGCATCAGCTGAGAGTACAGTAGCAATAACTCATATCTTCTTAGCTGATTCAATCTAAATCATACTCAATCTATACGAAGCAATCCAAATGGAAACGATATCAATCTGAGAGTTCAGTAGCAATAACTAGACTCTTACAGCTGATTAAATCAATATGAATCACTGTCTAAATAATTTAATCTGGAATAAGCATAAATCGAATCAAATGATAGTGCTGTAAAACATGTAAAGAAAATGTACTACTTCAATACAGGAAAGCGGTAAATAGCGAATAAGATAAACTCACAGAAAATAGAAAAATTATCAAACCAATCAAACTTGCGAGAATCAGAAATATATAACACAAGGAAGCAGTTCAATCCACCAGAGGCCGGGCCCTTAGCCACCAGCGAACACTGCTGAGCTACTTCAGAGAATACGAATGAACCGCAACGTAAATTATGTATTAACCATTGATTTCAATCCTCATTATAATACGGTCTCCTTCAGAATCACATTTTTTATATTGAAATTACAATTGAGGTCCCAAGAAAAAATCTAAATCTCTCCATTAGCCCCTCTCCTCCTATCCTATCTATCTCTAATAATCTCTCCCCCTCTTTCATCTCTATTCTCATTTAAATACACAGAGAGTAGAGAGAAGTTACAACATATATGATTAAAAAATGATTCCCATAACAAAATTGCATTTTTCACAAAAATTTGATCAGCAAGATCATATCTGAAATATCTTTTCATCAGCATTCAATAGGAACAGGTCGAATTTGGTATTGCAACTGAGATAATTTGGAAACCGGCCGCAACAACGAATCTGAGAAAAATGTCTTCAGAGAACCTTCTATTTCTCTTAATACGTACCGAATTTTGGAAAACTGCTCACAACAAGACTAATTTGGTTCATTCTGAACAAAACCCATGTTTTGGATTTTTCAGATTCTTCTCCATTTCCCCGAAACATCCAATTCAAAACTATCACTTCTTATTCCTGTGAATTTCTGAGTTGGCACATTTAATGATGAGTTGGAGATCAAATCTGCAATATGGAAAATATCTTGGAGGCTAAAATGGTGAGTGGTGTTACAAAAAATTTATTAATAAACCGTCATTGGTAAAATCATGCATAATAATCATCAATTTATTAAAAATAAAGGAGAAGAAATAATATTTATCCATAAGAGCATACATAATTATAAAATGGAATTATATGATAAATCATGATAAATGACTTGATAAAGAAGGGTAGAAATGGATGAAATAGGTGTTAAAGAGTGATAATAATAATGACAAACTAGCGGCCCAACATACCCCCAAATTGAATATATTGCATGTCCTCATGCAACCCAAAGCCATTTTATTAACCAAGCAATAATACAAAAATTGTTCATCCCAACTCACGAAATGGATGGAACAAATGAATTCTTCCTCAAATAATGAATATTCAATTTTAGAAATCTTGATGAAGGCGTAACAATTTTTACATTGATGTTCAACTATATGTATATGAAGTTGCAGTGAAATATGATATAGGTAACAACAAACTCCATTAACTATTTTCTCAAAAACTACAAACCAGATTTTGCTGAAATTTTGCAAGTAGATTTCTATTATATTAATGCTTCTATGATCCAAAAATCAGATTGTTTTGATGCACGGATCATAATATATAAACAAAATGGCTGTAGGTGATAGTGCATGATTTTTGAAATTTGACAAACTAATTTGAAATTTTCTAGGTTTGTGTATTTTAATGATACCTCTTTGTTTTCCAGAAAATCACAAGAATTCAGTTCATAGTTTTAAGGATATACACAAATCAATATCTACACTGTATAAAAATGAAATTGTATGCCTTAAATGAGAAAGAAAGTAGAAAACATCCATCATGTGTAGCAATTCCTCCCCCAAACTGAAGAATTAACATGCCCTCATGCAATGCTAGAAAACAAATTGAGGTGGTTGCTACCATCTGTTGAAATCTATGCTTGGTGTAAAATAACATGGAATAAGGGAGGTGTTGAGAATGAATAAGAAGGTCAATGGATGATAAAGAATATTAATGGCATTGTCATAATAAATAAATAAATGAAAAGAACACTCCCCAAAACTGAAAGAATCTATGTCTTTGAGAAATGGAAAGTGGTAAAGATGTGGAATTAATGATGATAAATAATGCTCAACGGATTTTCATGAAATTCTCCTAAATTCGTAATAAATCAGAAAATTATGCTATTTTACCTCAAGTTTTACCTCTGAAAAGAAAAATGTGGAATGACATGTATGGAATGGAATTCGTTGAAGCTGATGTAGGCTAAGCGGATACTGAAAGTGATGCAAAAGGTGGAATCCATGCAAGCACATAATGTTTGAACAATTGTTCTCATTTATGAGTTTCCCGAGCCTCTTCTGTTAGTTGCAATAGTGTGGCCTCGCTACGAATACAGTTTCCCCCCATACTTGTTGTTCTCCGGTAAACAAATCACTACACTGCATGCAAATTTCTTGAATCCACAGTTTTAGTTTTGAATAGCAATAGATAAGCCGCATGCAAAAATTTCAATCAGAAAAAACTTTTGTATAGATGCAACACTAATATTTTGTCAAATTAACAAGTTATGGCAGAGTGTAGTAATTATATCACATGCTATGCCATAATGCATACATTCCCCCTCCAATTGGAAAAGGGATTCCATGACCATAAAGCATATGAAAGGTGTTGTGCTGACGGCAAGGCAAGGGAATGAACAATACGACAGTAAATGAAGCAGAGTACACATATCAATGATAGGATGGCGAGAGGTATGGTTATAATGAGAGCAGAGTGTGTAAACATAGTTATGAATAAGAGATAGGATGCTTTGGATTGATGATAAGTTATGCAAAAAAGAAAAATGACAGCAATATGCCAAAAAGATGCTTTGCTGACAGTATTCTAGCTGAAAATGATGCGATTGATTGGAAAACAATTTCTCATGCGTAAAGGTTCAAAACAGGGAAAAATTAAGGAAATAACTTCTCCGATAAAAAAAGAGAATAAGAAAAGGGTATTATAGTAATAATTGATGATAATATATAACTTCAATACCATAAGCAGAGCCTCTGCTACTAGCAGGTGTCCATAGCCTCGACAGGGTTTCTTTTTAACCCATATGAGCCAGGATCCTCAATTTATAAATGGAGAGTTCCAGTGTTGTTCTACAGAAGAGATCAGTGTGCTGGCGTGGTAACCAGCTAACCACACTGCCATTCACTGGAATGTAGCAAAACTGATCAAGCCAGCTCGTGATGAGACCTCCTATTCCAAGGATATTTTGGCTATCTAATGGATCATAACCCTGGTGTGGTGGCCATAGTGCGAATGTAACTTCGTTACATCCTTATGAACATGGTAGGTTGGCTCTTAATGAGACCCCGTATCCTCTATCTATAAGCAAAATTTTGCTGTTATTACACATTTTTATGATAAATAGAGGGAGGCTCAGTACTCCTTAAGAGTAGGGATGGTGGAAGAAGTTGAACATGTCAATAGAAAAAAATATACCCATAATCTCATTTATTACAGACAGAGAAGATTATAACGAGGAAGGTGGAACCAACATAGTATTAAGATGATCAATCAGTATCATGTACAACATAAAACAATGTAGTAAAGTAGTATATAAATAATTGTGTCCCTTTTGAAGAGAATCTATTATCAAGGAGTTGTCCTGTTAAAGATCATAACGTGAATGATATTAACTCGCTTCAATAGAATCCATAATTCTTGTCCTCATAAAAGTAGTGTACTTCATGCCATGAAGATGAATCAGTAAAATGTGGTTGAGATGAACTAGGAATAGTCCCACAAGAGAAAGGAAGGGTTGTTCTCGAAAATAATCCCAAAGTGTTGTTCCTTATAGGGAACAACAAGGAAAATACGCACAAAACTGTTGTTCCCTATAGGGAACAACAATGGAAAATACACGCAAAAGTGTTGTTCCATATAGGGAACAACAAAGAAAATGCATGCCAAAAAGTGTTGTTCCTTATAGGGAACAACAAAAAATGCACACGAAAAAGTGTTGTTCCCTATAGAAACAACAAAAAATGCACATGAAAAAGTGTTGTTCCCAACAAAAATGCACATGAAAAGGTGTTGTTCCCTATAGGGAACAACAACTATTCCCTGTAAGGAACAACAAAAAATGCACACGAGAAAGTGTTGTTCCCTATAGGGAACAACAAAAAAATGTAGGTTTTAACCCTGTACAGAAATTACCTGCATATGAATTCTTAAACAAAGAAAATAAACAATGCGAGAGCATAACCCATAAAACACATATGCACAGAGATTTTTCCTTGGATCCCAAAACTGGGACTACCAGCTTGATTTTTCATTATGTTCCTTTCAATGTTACAATACATATTTATACATGCCAAAGCATCCAATACCATGGACTGAAAACCATCGCGTCCAATACCATGGACCGAAAATCATCGCGTCCAAAAAACATGTGCGAAAATCATGCACAAAACCATAGGTGGGTCCGCCCAACTTAACATATGGTCCAAAACCAAAATTTTCTGGGGTGCTGCCTCGGACCCCATAAAGTGGGGTTACGGGTGCCCTTCAAACCCCCTATTAACTATGTGGAAAGAATATAACACAACCCAACAATCTCCCACTTGTTGTTTTCTTTCCACAGGGGGCCACAGGAGAGCTTAGTCATTTTTTCAGCCCTGAGATTCCCATTGCTTCTCTACACCAAGAGAACTTCTCAGAGCTCACAGATTTTGTCAATGCATCTGCAGTATTCTTCAAAGTGTCCACCTTTACCAGCAACACCTTTCTATCTTCTATCATATCCCTCACAAAGTGATAATGAACATCAATGTGCTTTGTCTTTGAATGATAAGCAGGGTTCTTTGCCAAGAAAATTGCACTTTGGCTGTCACAGTCTATTCTTATAGCTCCTTGTACTAACCCCATACTTGAACACAATCTCTGCAACCAAACTGCTTCCTTGCTTGCATGAGTGGCTGCCATGTATTCTGCCTCTGTAGTTGATAGTGCCACTACAAATTGTTTCTTACTCATCCAACTGAATGCACCTCCAAATAGGTTAAACACATACCCACTTGTAGATCTTCTCTGATCCAGATCTCCAGCCCAGTCTGCATCAACAAAGCCATGAATATCCAACACTTTGTCCGATCCTGGTCTTCCTTGGTAGCACAAACCATAATCAATAGTGCCACGCAAATACCTGAAAACCCGCTTCACTGCTGTCCAGTGCTCCTTCCCAGGTTTTGACATAAACTTGCTCAATACTCCCACTACATGTGCAATGTCTGGTCTAGTACAGACCATTGCATACATCAGGCTACCCACTGCACTTGCATATGGAACACGGGACATGTCCTCTTCCTCTTCTTGTGTCTTGGGACACTGTTCAGCAGATAACCTCACACCTACAGGAATAGGAACCTTCACCGGTTTACTATCCTGCATATTAAACCTCTGGAGTATTGTCTCGACATACTTCCTCTGGTTTAACCAGAGCTTCCTCTTTGACCGATCTCTTTTAATTTCCATGCCCAAATATAGTTTGCAGCACCAAGATCTTTCATGTCGAATTTGGAGGACAATTGGGTCTTCAAATCCTGGATAATTTCTTTGTCATTTCCAACCAGCAACATATCATCCACATACAAGACCAGATAAATAATACGGTCACCAATTAATTTAAAATACAAACAATGATTTTCTTTGCTTCTGGTGAAGCCAAGTCCCCGTATAAATGTATCAAATTTATGATACCACATCCTTGGTGACTGTTTTAACTCATACAGAGACTTCTTTAACTTGCATACCAGTTCTTTCTTACCCTTCACCGCAAAGCCTTCAGGTTGCTTCATGTAGATTTCCTCTTCCAAATCCCCATGAAGAAATGTTGTCTTCACATCCATCTATTCTACCTCAAAATCAAAAGCAGCAGCAACAGATAAAAGTAATCTAATAGAAGTTACCTTGGCAACAGGAGAAAAATATCACCAAAATCAATTCCCGGCACCTGGGAATAACCTTTTGCTACCAACCGAGCTTTGTATTTCTCCACCTTTCCTTCTGTATTTGTCTTCTTCTTGAACACCCATTTGTTTCCAATGGGTTTCCTTCCAGCTGGCAACTCCACCAGATCCCAAGCCTCATTTTTGTGCAAAGATGCCATTTCATCGACCATGGCCTCTTTCCAGAGTTTTCCATCCTCTGAATCCACTGCTTCCTTCACAGTTCTGGGATCATTATCAGTAACAGACAAAGAAAAATTTGAACTGAAAGCAGATGGACTATACCTTTCTGGCTGCCTTCTTTCTCGAACTGATCTTCTCACAGCCGGATTTTGTGGCTCTTCATCTTCTGATTCCTCCTCTGTTGCAGAGTCTGATTCTTCCTCCTTTGGCTCAAACTCTATCTTCTCAGGTTCCTTTGGTTGGACTTCATGTTGAATAACATCTTTTACCTCTCTGAAAAACACATCTCAGCTGTACAAAACCTTCCGTGTGACTGGGTTCCAAAGCTTATAACCCTTTAAACCATCCTTATACCCAATAAAGATGCACTTTTCAGATTTACTATCCAACTTGGTCCGTTTCTCCTTTGGAACATGTACATATGCATCACATACAAATACCCTTAGATGTGAAAGAGAGGGTTTCTTACCAGTCCATACTTCTTGTGGAGTCTTATCCTCCAACGCTGATGAAGGTGATCTGTTGATCAGGTAACATGCAGTATCCACCGCCTCTGCCCAGAATTCCTGTCCTAACCCGGCACCACTGAGCATGCTTCTTGCCCTTTCCATCAAAGTCTTGTTCATTCTTTCTGCGACTCCATTTTGCTGAGGTGTATATGGAGTAGTCTTCTGCCGTGCTATACCACACTTCTTACAAAATTCTTCAAATTCCTTACTGCAAAATTCTCCACCATTATCTGTCCTCAGCACCTTTATCTTCTTCTCTGTCTGATTTTCCACCAGAGCCTTAAATTCTTTAAACCTGTCAAAGACTTCAGATTTCTTCTTAAGAAAATATATCCATGTATTCCTTGAGAAGTCATCTATGAATGATACATAGTACACAGACTTACCCAGTGATGTAACCTTCACAGGTCCAAACACATCACTGTGCACAAGCTCTAATATCTGTTTCGTCCTCTTACCACCAGAGGGGAAACTCACTCGATTCTGCTTCCCATATACACAATTTTCACAGAAATCAAAATCCAGAGAGCTATTATTCATACCTTCTACCATACCTTTACCATGAAGTATTCGAAGGCCCTTCTCTCCAATATGTCCAAGCCTTTGATGCCACAACATGGTCTTCTCTCCAGAGACCACTAGATTCTCTACTCCATTTTCAGGAACCATAGAATTGTTGCACCCATCAACAACAGTGCTACCTTGCAGCTTGTACAGAGTTCCAATCTGAACTCCCTGCATTAATATCAGTGCTCCTCGAACCATCTTGCAGGTATCTTTCTCAAACACCGTCTTTACACCTGCATCATCCAACTTGCTTACAGAAATCAGATTTCTGGCCAATGCAGGAATATGTAGAACACCCGGAAGTGTTCTAACCCTTCCACCTTGCAACTTCAACTTTACTTTTCCCTGACCAATGATTCTAGCCTTCCTATCATCTCCTAAGAAGACATCACCACCATTGCATTTATCATACTCGCAGAACCACTCTCTATGGGGAGTGAAGTGAAAGGATGCACCTGATTCAATCAACCATGCCTCATGATCTACATGTGTACTTGAAGAAGCCAAGTACACATCCCCACCTTCATCTGAGGTGGTTTTCGCCTCTGCAGAAGGAGCATCATCAGATCCCTTTCCTTTATCAGGAGCTTTAGATTTACAATCCCTTCTGAAGTGCCCTTCCTTTCCGCATTTCCAGCACACCACCTTTATAGGTTTTCCTAGAGATTTAGATCTCCCTCTAGATTTAGATCTCCCACTCGATGACTTATTTTTGTTTCTGTTCTGGGACCGTCCTCGTACAGACAAGGCATCACCATTCTGGTTGTCCATATTTTTCCGTCTCATCTCCTCCATCAGCAAGGCTGAGACTATTTCATCAAACTGCAAAGCAGTTGCATTGCTACCTATTGCAATAACCAGACTATCCAACGAATTTGGTAGAGAACACAACAGACTGATGCACTTATCTTCATCTGAAATTTTAATATCAACAGATAATAACTGACTTACCACAGTATTAAATGCATTCAGATGCTCTGTCACCGAGTCTCCATCTTTCATCCTCAGGTTATACAGCTTTTTCCGCAGGAACAGTTTATTCACCAGAGACTTAGATTGGTACAAAGTCCCTAGCTTGACCCACAAAGCCTTTGCCGTAGCTTCCCCTGATACATTCAGCAATACTGAATCCGAGACACACAATCGTATTGTGCTCTTTGACTTCAGATCCAACTTCTTCCATTCTTCATCGGCCACTCCCGATGGTTTAGTACCCGGATCTATCGCGATCCACTGATCTTTATCCACCAACAGATCCTCCATCTTGAGTTTCCACAACTCAAAATTCTGACCATTGAACTTCTCAATCTCTATCTTTCCACTGCTCGCCATCTTCTTTCACCACCAGAATCGATCTCGCAGATCTCCCACTGAACAGGGTCTACCACAGGCCCAAGCGAAACCCCTCAGCAACAAAGGCGTCCCCTTGAAGCGAAAACAACTCCGATACCAAATGTAGGTTTTAACCCTGTACAGAAATTACCTGCATACGAATTCTTAAACAAAGAAAATAAACAATGCAAGAGCATAACCCATAAAACACATATGCACAGATATTTTTCCCTGGATCCCAAAACCAGGACTACCAGCTTGATTTTTCATTATGTTCCTTTCAATGTTACAATACATATTTATACATGCCGAAGAATCCAATACCATGGACCGAAAACCATCGCGTCCAATACCATGGATCGAAAACCATCGCGTCAAAAAAACATGTGCGAAAATCATGCGCAAAACCATAGGTGGGTCCGCCCAACCTAACATATGGTCCAAAACCAAAATTTTCCGGGGCGCTGCCCCGGACCCCATAAAGTGGGCTTACGGGTGCCCTTCAAACCCCCTATTAACTACGTGCAAAGAATATAACACAACCCAACAAAAAATGCACATGAAAAGTGTTGTTCCCTATAGGGAACATAAAAAAATGCACATGAAAAAGTGATGTTCCCTATAGGGAACAACAAAAAAGTGCACACGAAAGTGCTGTTCCCTGTAGGGAACAACAAAAAATGCACACGAAAAAGTGTTGTTCCCTAAAGGTAACAACAAAAAAATGCACACAAAAAAGTGTTGAGTTGTTCCCTACCAGCAAAAATGCACATGAAAAAGTGTTGTTTCCTGTAGGGGAACAACAAAAAAATGCACACTAAAAAATGTTGTTCCCTATAGGGAACAACAAAAGAAAACAGGAAAAAAACCGAAAAATAATCATCTCTATTGTTCTAAGAAAATACAATCAAATAGAAAGAAAACAAAAAAAAAATTGTATGTACAGGTCTAAAAAATAACTTTTTACAGAATTGGGGCTGCCGAAGAGTTGCCTTCTGCAACTGAAACTTGCATGGTGGGGTCCTCATTGTTCAATCGCTAATGGAGCGGAAACTACAATTTGAAGGAAGCAACACCTGAAACACACAAACATAAGAGAAATCAGAAAAGAAACAACACTTTATTTAAAAACAATATATAAATAAATAAATTAAGTTACAACAACTATGATGTTTTTTCCTAAGGGAATATCAATCTGTCGATGGAAAAAAAATGATCTCTTGGAAAAATGTTGTGGTAGCAATGATATGAATATTCGAATGGAAATAAATTCTTCATTTTTTCTGTATGAATCCGTTAGGTAATGAATTGGATGAAATTACCTTGCTTCATTAAAATTCCTTTCAAGAATCACTCGTCCATAAATTGACCCTCTTTATTCTCCTAAGATCTGCAAAAACCGAGTGTCTACCTGCAATAAAACATTAAATCATGGAGAAAGAGAGGTGATTGGGCTCCCTTAATCCAAGAATTATGCAAAAAACTGACAATTAGTTACTCTGTAAAACAAGTTCATCGAAAAAATAACAAAGTAAAATTTATTTGTCACTAGTGGGAGAGCATGGTCGACCATACTAACCAGCAGTGTTTTAATCACAACTCCTTTGTTTTTGGTCCGATTTGAGTGATTCAAAAGCCAAATGAGAATTAATTCAAAGTTATATCACCAATAGAAACAGGTTTTAAAAATTCAATGATATGATATGTAAATTTTACTTAGAACAACCCGCATAACGAAGTCATTTTCGATTTCCCCACTTAGAACAACAATGGATATTTTAAGCATATATTTTTCGTTTGATGACGGATTTGAATGATTCAAATTGGAAATGAAAGTAGATTCATTTATTTATCTCAAATAGAAACAATTTTTGAAAACAAAAATACTTGATGGGTCAGATACTCTAGTGAACAACCGAAAAAACAGAGTTTTAAGAGTGTTGATTTACGATATATAGTCAATATTTTGGTCATAAATTTCTCATATGATATAAAAAATGAGTGATTAAAATTTCCTTGTAAACTATATTCATAGGGAAATATACCATAGAAACATGTTTTCAAAATATAGTCATTTATGCCTCCAAAAACTGACTGTTCCAACTCAGTTCCTGAGCTGCGTATTAGACACCATTATGTTTTGGTTATAAATTTTTCATTTTAGATCCAAATTGAGTGATTAAAATTGGGTTGGAAAGTATACATCAAGGGATACTTACGATAGAAACATGTTTTAAAAATATAGTCATTTAGGCCTCCAAAAATTAACTGTCCCAACTCTGTTCCTAAGTTGCCTACTAGATACCCTGTCAATGTTTTGGTTATACATTTTCGTTTCAAATCCAAATTGAGTAATTCAAATTGGGTTGGAAAGTAGAAATCAAGGGATACTTAGGGTACAATTAGGTTTTAAAAATATTCCCTTTTGGTCCTTCAAAACATGATTGTCCCAACTGTGTTTTCAGAAATTTCATCAAGCCCAGAAGCCAAAAAATATGATATTCAAGCATTTTTTCCAAATCGGTGATAAAAATGAATATGAGTGTTTGTAGAACTGTTATTTATATCAAAATTCATCTACATACACAAATGAATTAAAAAATTTATCACCGATGTTGATTTCTACGACGTGTTGCAACAAAAACAACTATTTCTACATTAAAAAAATGTGTTTATTTTATTTCCTTATTTATTTTATTTTCTACACTACCCTATTCTGATTTGAAAAATTAATAAGATTACGTATAGGAATACTTCCAGTGGAACCATTTTCGAAATAAGGCTTCAAGTATGTACATACCCAAATTTGCAAAATGCATGTTAATAAATATTAGGGTATGAGAAGCCAACTTCCCTTGAAAATATGGTATCAAAAATTGTTGAAGTATGGAGTGATGCTGCAAACAAATGACAGAGTGAAACCAATATTAAATATATCCTTTACTTTCTTGATTTCCCATATCCATCATATTATGAAGTTCTTGAGCTTTTAAAACTGCTTGTTTATGCAAACTAGAAGAAACCTCATTTTTTTCCATAACCTCTACAATTTTTGGATTTGAAACATTCTGAATCTCAATATGAGTTTTCTCCAATGGTGTGTGTGAGATAGAATGGGTGGGAAGGGTGCATAAATTTTGCAGTTCAACACTATAAGCATGTTGTACTGGTTTACTATGGTGAGGGTGTGGAATGAGTTGAGCAGGAAATTGTGTAGGGAATGGAGCATTTTGATGATGTAGTTGATTGGGTTGAGTGGATGATTTTGATAGGCAAGCAAGATGTTGTGGAAGAGCTGGTAAAAAATATGGAGGATGTGTTTGTGCTACAAGATGAGGGAGGGTAGTCATGCAATCATAAGATGAACCATGCCAAACTTGTAGACAAGATTGGTGGTGGTTATATTGAGATTGACATGGCTGCCCTAAAACATGGGTGTTCCATAATAGATTATGCAAGTAAGAGAATGGAGAGGAAGTGTTTTGAACCATACTTGTAGGCCATGATTTCCATGGTTTTGACCTTGTTGCAGCTTCCTCATCTCTTTGATATGCTACTTCCATCCTAGGTAAGGAAGAACAACTATCTATAGGATGCTCCTTTCGACAATGAGGGAAAAACACTTCTTCAATTTCTTGATTTTTCTGAACCTGCAAAACATCCAATTTTGAATTTAGAGAGCTAACAAAATCAACAATTTTTTTTTTCAAATAAAACATTGATTTCAGCTCTTATGTCTCCTGTTCTTGTATCAGATTTGGAAAAGAAAGAAGAAAATTCTCTAGAATCCTTATCAGCCTTGGAGATTCCTCTTGAATACCTTATGCACAATTCAAACATCATCATATGACAACTGAAAAACATCACCTTTTCCTTTTTTGAATTGAGGCTTCTGTGATCCATATCAAATTTATGAGAGAATTTTCGGCGTAGATCACATGATATTTCATTTGTCGAAGCGTTTCGAACCAACCAGTGTGGTTCATCGTTAGGACAAGTTGAAGAATCAGATCAAGCATTACATGTTAAATAGTCCTAGCAAAACCTCCAACGACTATAATTCTTGACCAGGCAACATCTATATTGGCTAATGGCTAAATATGACTGGGGGACAGCTAGATGGACCAGGGTCATAAAAATAAGTTAATTTCATAGCTTGTTAGTTATATTATTATTAAATTAAAAGTCAAAGGGACATATGAATTTTCTAAGGGGTTTTAAATATATATATATATATATATATATATATATATATATATATATATATATATATATATATATATATTATATATATATATATATATATATATATATATTATTTTTTATTTTTATTTTTTTCCAGCTGGTTCACGGACCTTGGTCAGTTGATCCGCTACTCCAGGTTCGATAAATCTGGGTGGACCCCACCCGAAGGGGGTCCACCCCTCCGTCACCACAGACCTAACCCCAAGAGCTTTCGGGTTTCGACCCTATGACCTCCCATTGGCGAGGCCCGACTTGACCGATTGAGCTAACCCTTGGGGCAAGGGGTTTTAAATATATATATAAATAATAAATTAATTTTAAATGATTATTAAGTTGATAGTTAGTTATAAAAAGTATTAACTATTTAATAAAAATATAAATAATATTTTAAATATTCAGATTTAATTAATTGTTTCTCTAATTGTCACATTAACCTAGAGGAATTAACTAATTTAATTGTTTATATGAATTTACCTAAAGGTCTTTACTATTTTATAATATATATATATATATATATATATATATATATATATATATATATATATATATATTTCTTAAGATAATAGTTATTTATAAACAAAAATATATTGATAGACTAAGTCAAGTGTTGGAAAGAAAATAGTATAATTAATCATTTATCTTAATTGTTACATTAATATCTGATTAAAATTAAAAAAGAAAAAAAGAAAAAAAAGGCCAAAGGATACGGGAAAACAAGAACAAGCCAAAAAACGAGGGAGGGGGGAATGAAGAAAATGACTAGGAAGAGAGTGCTGGGACCCAACAACTACTAATATTCTAGCCATCTTCTCTATTGAGATTGCTCGACCTTTTTTCAATCTCAAGGGCTTCCCTAAATCTGAAATTTCCTATCAGATTTAAGAGTTCTAAAAATTCATCTTTGATTCCTCTGAGTAGGAGTGGTTTTAAGATCTCTTTTTCCAAATACTTATGCTTTGATTTTTGAAGGTTGTGTCGAAATCGCTTGACATAGTCCTCCAAGCTTTCATCTTCACTTTGTATCATATCGAAAATATCTTCATTGTCCTTGCAATAGTCCCGGTACTTCTTCAAGAATATGTTCTTCATGTCCTCCCATGTCTGGATGCAGTTCCCACCTAGGCTTATGAACCATCGGAGAGCTGCTCCTTTTAGAGTAAGATACTTTCAACCTTTGATCATTAGTACAATAATCATATCCTCTACAAAGTATTTCAAACTCAAATAAGAATGTATCTGGATCTTCATTTGTTAAACCATGAAAATTTGGTAGAGAAAATGGGGGAATTATGTGCATTTGTGTCACTCCTCCTAGATCTTTGATAGGGAATTCAAAAGTAGAAATGTGAGTCATTTATTACCATAATAGAAGATGTTCTTCATGTGTTTCTTTGAGGCTCCTCCTTCAAATATTCCTATCAATTGGTTAGTGAAATGGGTGGTTCTTACATCATCACTTAAGTGAAATCATGAGATTTTTTTCAAAAATTCTACCTCTAAAATTCTTACTTCAATTCTTACGCTATTCTGCTAAAAAGCGGGCGGAGGAGCAAGAACTTTACTTGCTCATGATGCAGGTTATTACCTTCCATTTTTAATACCCAATTATTTCACATCAGACAAACATCAAACACCTACTTAAACTTCTATTCAATTGTGTCGAAAAGGGGGCGGAGGAGCAAGCACTTTACTTGCTCGTTACGTAGGTTCTTACCTTCCGTTTTAAATACCCAATTCTTTCCCAACAGCAAATATCAAACATACATCACTCTCTGTGAAATGGCAACACTCTCCCCGGAAACGGCGCCAAAATGTTGGGTGCTAAAAGGTGTCTTTTAAAACTCATAATTGTCTCACATTCATTATCAACCTGGGTAAGTCTTTTTGTTTCAAGAGTGTACACAATATGTGAAAGCTATAAAGCCAAAGAGTAATGCTTTTTAAGTTGAACTATAAAACTTGATACAAGAGTAAACAGATGCATCTAATAAACTCAAATTGAAATTATTAAAGAAAATATGACATCTAAGCTTTAAGACTCAATCCTCTACTGAAATTGTAATCAATTCTCACACAAGCAATTCAATTAACAATAGCATCAGCCGAGAGTACAATAGCAATAACTCATCTCTTCTTAGCTGATTCAATCTAAATCATACTCAATCTATACGAAGCAATCCAAATGGAAACGATATCAATATGAGAGTTCAATAGCGATAACCAAACTCTTACAGCTGATTAAATCAATATGAATCACTGTCTAAATAATTTAATCTGGAATAAGCATAAATCGAATCAAATGATAGTGCTGTAAAACATGTAAAGAAAATGTACTACTTCAATACAGGAAAGCGGTAAATAGCGAATAAGATAAACTCACAGAAAATAGGAAAATTATCAAACCAATCAAACTTGTGAGAATCAGAAATATATAACACAAGGAAGCAGTTCAATCCACCAGAGGCCGGGCCCTTATCCCCTTCCTCACATAGATGATATTTTAGATCAATTGAAGGAAGCTGTTTATTTCACCAAGATGGATTTGCATAGTGGATACCATCAGGTTAGGGTTGCAGAGCAAGATGCATGGAAGATTGCTTTCAAAACAAAGCAGGGATCGTATGAATGGCTGGTTATGCCTTTTGGTTTAACTAATGCTCCTGCTACTTTCAAGAGATTAATGAATGATTTACTCAGACCTTTTCTTGATGATTTTGTTATTGTGTACCTGGATGACATTTTGATTTTTAGTAAAATGTAGGAGGAACATTTAAAGCATGTTATGCAGACACTAGATGTTTTGAAAAGAGAAAAAATTTATGTTAAACTCTCAAAATGTGAATTTGGCAAAACATCTCTAAACTACTTGGGTCATATAGTAGGGGGAAGTGAATTGAAAATAAATCCCTCTAAAGTGGCAGTCATTGTAAACTGGCCTAAACCCAAGTCTGCTACATAAGTGAGAAGCTTCTTAGGGGCAGCACAATATTGGAGAAAGTTCATTTCTAACTTTTCCTCAATTGCAGCTTCCTTATATGCTCTAACAGGATTGAACATGGTGTTTCAGTGAGGAGTCAAACATCAGAAAGCCTTTGACACCTTGAAAGAAAAGATTAGTACAACACCTGTACTAGCATTGCCAGATCTACAAAGAACATTTGAGATCCAAACTGATGCCAGTGACTATGCCATGGGAGCAGTGTTGACACAACACGGTAAACCCATATGTTATCATTCTGAGACTTTTAATCCTGCAATAGTTAACTATCCTACATATGATAAAGAATTGTATGCATTAGTTTCGAGTGTGAAAAAGTGGAAACATTACTTAATGGGCAAAGAGACAGTAATACATACTGATCATTAACCACTTCAATATCTGCACTCCCAAACTAAGTTTCAACAATCAAGACATTACAGTTGGATGGGTTTTCTACAACAATTTGATTTAGTCATTAGATATAAAAAGGGCATACATAACAAAGTTGCAGACATGTTATCTAGACCCATTATAAATGCATCTACCATACTTAATCATTATTCTGCAATACATGAAAGCTACATTGAACAATATGCTCAGGATACAGAATTTAAAGATGTATATGCAACTTTGAGTCAAGGCAAAAGAGTAGAAGAATTGGATTATCATGTGAAGGACCGACTCTTATACCATTGTGGGAAACTCTGCATTCCACAAAATGAGAGAGTAAAGATAATTAGGGAAGCACACAACAGAAAACTAGGCTTGTACACTCCATTGCCCGTTCCTTCTCACCCTTGGGAAAGTATTTCCATGGATTTTGTTGGAGGACTGCCTAAATCTAGGAAAGGTCATGATTATTTATATGTTGTTGTGGATAGGTTAAGCAAAATGTGTATTTTGATACCTTGTAATAAACAGATTATAGCTGAACAGACTGCAAAATTGTTCTTTGAACATGTATGGGTTCATTTTGGATTACCCAATTCTATTGTATTTGATCGAGGCACCCAATTTGTGGGGAAGTTTTGGTCGAGTCTGTGGGAACTGATGGACACCAAATTGAAGAAGAGCACAACTTTTCATCCACAAACTGATGGAAAGACAGAAGTAGTTAACCAGACAGTGATCCAGTTACTAAGAGGATATTGCAACAAACATCCTAAGCTTTGGGATGAACATTTGTGTTATGTGCAGCATGCTTACAACAGAGCAAAACATTCTTCTACATAGAGATCTCCTTTTGAGACCTGTTTTGGTTTCACACCAAGGTCTCCTTTGGATTTTGTCTTTGTTAAAGATACCATGGTTGATGGACACAGTGATGTGAACAAGGCAACTAGGTTCATTGAACAGATCCAGGAGATCCACCACGCAGTAGAGGAACAACTGGAAAAGAGCCAAGCCAAATACAAGGCTAGGCATGACAAGCATCAAATGGAGCATAGTTTTCAAGTTGTTGACCAGGTTTGGCTGTATATCAGCAAGGACAGGATGCAAGGTGAAGGTAAAAAGCTAAAACCTATCAGGTATGGACCCTTTAGGATACTTGAGAAGATTGGTGAAAATGATTTTCGCCTTGATCTACCAGCGTACATGCACATCTTCTCAGTCGTAAATGTAGATTGCTTGAGATTGTTTGAACCTTCAATGATTGAGGACCCTGAAGAGAAAAGTCAATTTCCTTCTATCAATGACCTGCTACCTGAATATCTTAATGAATTACAGGAAGACACAGTGCTGGATAGGAAGGTGAGGACAACGTGCAGGGGAGATGTTGAGTACCTTAGAGTTGGGCTCAAAGGTTCAAAGCCAAGTAGTGCAAAGTGGATTGAGATTGGGCAAGTGAGAAAACAATACCCTTTCTTAGTCGATGCTTGAAAACCAACTTTTGGTGGTCCAAAAGCTTTTCAGTGGGAAGGTTGTGATTCAAATTGGATCCATAAATAACTGTCAAAAGAACCATGACTGTATCAGGTTGGGACAAGCATCAAAGAATTCAAAACAATGACCAAAAACACCTCAAACCAGTGGTAGTGGCAGCCAGCATGGAACGACGAGGACCTTGGTCAAAGTGCGTTGACCGAGGCCCATGGTGACTGCACAGGAGGCAAAATTAACCCCTAGGAAGCCTAGATCAGGAAACAGAGGAGGTTTTTGATGTGAAATTAGCACTCGCTAGGCAAAAACCCTCAAAATGGGAAGCCCCGAGCACTTGGTCGCATGGAGAGTTGGGGAACCAAAGGACAAAAGGCTAAAAGCTAAAAGGCGGGACCCAGTCTGAAACCGACGGTATTGATCAGGGGCTCCTTGAACGATAAGTGGTTTTGGATGAAAGCAGAGCAATTCCACTTAGCGATCGACACGTGGCGAGCGGAGGAGAGAGAAAACTGCTGCTCATCATGCGCTAACGGTCGAGCAAGTCAACCTCGCGAAATGAGTGGACGACATTGGATCTGGGGGATCCAGATCTGACGGTCGGCATCGCACCTGATGGCAAGACCGGATTTAACGAGGGAATAAGCCGCAATTTAGAGGAATTTGAGGTTTGCTTTGACTGCCATGGTGGAGGAAGACTCATTCCATGGCGTAACAGAAGAATTGAACCGGCGAAGCAGGCTGGCGCGTTACAGGAGGACGTGTGGCCACTCCCTGTGAGCCTGATGATGATGTCGAATAGGGAACTCCAAGTGCAACTGTAGAAGGCAATTCGACGGACGTGGAAGAGGACCTGAAAAGCCTTGAGCTCGAATGGCTTTAAAGCCATGAACATAAGACAAAAGACACACAGAACCCCGAGAGGAGGATGGAACACAGAGAGGAAGAAAAAAGACAGAGAATTGAAGAAGACAGTGAAGAAAAGAAAAGCAAAAAGAAGATAGAGGGTTGAGCTGACCAAAGGTAGCGTCGAGCACCAGAGAGCTTGAGAGATTCAATCCATCCTCGAGAGGATCTGTCAGACCAGAGAGGTCAAAGAGCTGGTAGGCAAAAGAGTCTGTGCACTCCAGTGGCTTGGGGAATCCAAGAACCACCTTGCCAAGCAAACACGTTTCAGGAGACTCATATTGAGTCCCTGCATTGTAATTCTCTGCTTAAGACACAATAAAATAAGGCCACCATTGAGAGCTGGACTGGAGATGTAGCCCTGGAGGATAGGGTGAACTCCTTATTAATTTCTTGTGTTCTTGTATTTGCTTGTTGTATTTCTCTGCTGTCTTTCCATTTCAAGTGTCTGTGTATTTGCAATCTGATCGATCCGTTGCTTAAATAACATAGACAAACACACCAACATATGAGTATGTAATACCTTTATTCAATAAATCTTTAACTGAGGTCACTCATAGGGTGATTATCAGATCATGGAGGCCTAGGCTTACTTATCCATGGAGGGCCAACTTGGTCATCTTGTGGACTTATAGACTCAAAAAATAAAATTCAATTTATTTTTCTTCTAAATGTCCAAATGGGACATGACATAAATAGTTTTTACTTTGACTCAAACTAAATTATTTTGACTCTAGCATGAAGAACATGCTTAACAAAAAATATAATATATACATCAATGATAAATATACATTATGAAGACCGAACCTAGTTACAATTTCAACACCATCTCTTAACTAGGGTGGTATTCATAATGACTCATCAGGATATTCTCAAGTTGAAATATACTATAAGAAATTATCTAGATTGATAAGCATCATCGATAACATCATAAACAACATTATCAAATTACCAAGGCCTTGACAAGTAAACTCTATATCTCCACTAGATCATAGCACAATGTTGGGAGGCATTCAATAAGACACCACACAAATGCCTCTCCGAGGCACGTACTTCACCTAGGTTCCTCAGAGTACAACTCATCATGATCTCCTTTAATCAAGGGATAACTTCCTCAATCAAAGGGGAAACTATTGCATGTCTTCACATAGACCTCATGTTTGATTTTCTACAACTAATTAACTCAAGATGAATTAATTAATTATTTTACAAGCAACTGCTAAGATCAAATTCGAATTTTAATTCTCAATTTTAGTTTAGGGACTAACTAAACTTGGAATGTATCCTGAAATTCTATTTATAGCAGTGCTATTTTTATCACTTCTATTTTTATCATTTCTTGTTGCTATTTTCAACACTCCCTCTCAACAAGAAAGGGATTATCAGTCACCCCAATCCTGTCTCTGTGGAACTCGAACTTGCATTTTGACAATGCCTTAGTCAAAATATCTGCATCCTGTTCCTCAGTCGAAACATACAGCAAAAACATGATCCTTTGCACCACAGAGTCTCGAAGATGATGATACCAGATATAAATGTGCTTGGACCTATGATGAAATACTGGATTCTTAGAGAGTTTGATACAACTCTGATTATCCCAGTAGATCACAGTTGGATCCATCCTCTAACCAAACATTCCCACTAGAATCTTCTGCATCCAAATGGCCTCACATGTTGCCTGAATGGAAGCCATGTATTCAGCCTCTATTGAGCTAAGTGCAATTGACCTATGTTTCCTGTTGTACCAGGAAATTGTAGTTGAACCAAGGTTGAAGATTCCTCCAGAAGTGCTCTTTCGGTCTAATAGACTCCCTGCCAAATCTGCATCTGTGAAGCCCTGAAGCTTCACTCCCTTTGTCCGTCTGTACCACAATCCATACTAAGATGTGCCTCTGAGGTATCTTAGCACATGCTTCACTACCTTCCAAAATAGCTTGGTAGGCTGAACCATAGCTTGACTCAGCTGGTTCACTACAAAGCACAGATCTGGTCATGTGTTCACTAGATACATTAGTGAACCCACAAGCTGCCAATAAATAGTAGCAACTACTACCTCACCTAAAGTAGAATCCTCCTTCCTCTAGTTACCATCTAGAGGAGTTTGCATGGGCTTGCACTTCACCATGTGGAATCGCTTGAGTATCTCATTGGCATACTTGCCTTGAGACAAAAACACTTCCCCATCCTCTGCCACACTTCCATGCCTAGAAAGTAGTGCATAAGACCTATGTCTTTCATCTCAAACTCTCTTGCAAGGTCCTCCTTGCAAGACTTGATCAACTGATCATCACCTGTCAAAATCAGATCACCCACATAAAGAACAATGATCAATGGCTTACCTTCTACCATGATGTGGTAAAGGTTCGCATATGCTTCACTCTTGGTGAAGCCCAACCCGGTGAAATAGCTGTCGATCCTGGTGTACCAAGCACGAGGTGCTTGCTTCAACTTGTACAAAGCCCTCTTGAGTCGGCACACATGCGACTCACGATTGAAGGTCTCAAAACCTTCCGGCTACTCAATGTACACCTCTTCCTCAATCTTCCCATTGAGGAACGCAGTCTTCACATCCATTTGATGGATCTTCCAACCCATCTGAGCTAATAGTGCCTATATCGATTTGATAGATGAGTACCTTGCTACAGGAGCAAAATTTTCATCGTAGTTGATCCCCTCGACCTGTGAGAAACCACGGGAAACAAACCTTGCCTTATGTTTCTCAACACTACCATCAGCTGCCTGCTTTACCTTATAAAGCCATTGGGAACTCACCATTGACTTTTCATGAGGTCTTGGGACAACATCCCAAACACATTTCTGAACGATGGAGTCATACTCCTCCACCATAGCATCAACCCAGACTGGTTTCTACACTTTTTCCTTGAATGAAGAAGGTTCAGACTCTACAAACTCCCCAACCAGGGCCATGTAACCATTGTACCGCTTGGGTGACCTCCTCTATTTGCACTTTGAATATAGCTGTCCCACATTCTCTCGCGCATCCATCATCAACCTGTCAGCTTCCATTGAGCGTTTTCACCCATATCTGGAAGACTCAGCATGATTGGATGTCTCCACTCTCGGATCCTCTGCATGTGGCTGCTCTACATCAGTCTGAGGCTCCTCCTCCTTAGGAAATGAAAGTTCCTCCTCTACATGCAACTTGAGCTCCCTCTCAAGTGATACTCGCATGGCTTTCTGCTCGTTGAACTTCAGATCTATACGTACCATTGTCCTCTAACTGGTAGGCAGGAACACCTGATAGTTGTGGGGTGTATTAGTATACCCCACAAGTATCCCCAACTCATTTGTTGGATCTAGCTTCTTTCGGGCATCTTTGGTCACATGGCAGTAAACCAATGATCCAAAGATCCTAAAGTGACTCACATCTGGTCACTTCCCGGAAAAGGCTTCCATTGGTGTCTTCATCCCCCGTATATGGTGCGGGCTTCTGTTCTGCAAGTATACTGCTGTATTGCATGCCTTAGCTCACAAATGAAGTGGTAGGCTTTGGTCATGCAACATCGCTCGAGCTTCTCCCACAATCGATCTGTTATTCCTTTTGGCCACCCTATTCTGTTGTGGGTGGTGGGGTGTTTTCAACTCCCATTTAATTCCTTCTACTGCGCAGAAGTCCTTAAACTATTGGGAACATACTGTCCACCATTGTTGCTACGCAAGGGCCTTATTTTCTTTCCAGATTCTTTCTATACCAAGGCTTTAAACTCACAAAACCTTAAGAAGGTTTGATCCTTATTTTTGCATAAAGTAGATCCAACATCTATGAGAAAAATCATCAATAAAAATAACATAGTACCTTTGTTTAGTGGTGGAGGCTGTAGAGAATGGTCCACACACATCTGTGTGAACTCGCTCCAGGATTGCTCCAGCTCTACTGTCTCGATCATGAAAGGAATATTTCACATATTTACCCAAGATACAGCCTTTGCACGTATCCATATGCTCCAGTTTTCCCTTGGGAAGTCTGGTAGAAATCTGGTGCATGATCTTCAAGGCCCCATGGTGCAAGTGGCCTAATCTTATATGCCATAAATCGCCAACACCTTGGCTCTGCACCAACTCAGCTTTGGAACTCAAAGCAGCATAGTCATCTACCTCTAGCTTGTAGAGTTTCTTTACTCGAATCCCAATCCTCTTGGTCTATCCAGTGCCGATATGCCTCAGGAATACCTTTCCTTTACTAAAGACTGCATCATAGCCTTTGTCTTCCAGCATAACAACAGACACAAGATTATTCTTCAGACCCGGTACATACTTTACATCAGCCAGGGTGAGAGGAGATCCATGCTCCCTCTAAAACAAAACTGTACCTTCACCTGAAACACAATACTTTCCATCATTTCCCATCTCGATCCGCATTTGGAGATCCTTCTCCTCCAAGGTACTGAAAATATTCTTGTCACCAGACATGTGGAAAGAGGCTCCACTGTCTAGGTACCAAACACATCCCACCATGGATGAAACCACACATGCGATGAGAGAGAAATACAATTCGAATTGTGAGGTCAATGCCTCACCATCTGATCCCTTCGAGGATCCCTTCTTGGATTTCTTATGTGGATAATTCGTAACATAATGGCCCACCTCATGACAATGAAAGCATCGCACTTTCGATTTGTCAAACTTCTTCCCACCATGGGAAGAACTAGATTTGGGATGGGATGCCTTCCCTTTCCCTTTCCTCACCTTACTCGCTAAGGCTAGATTTTATTCATCATCTTGCTTTGATGAAGATCCATCTCTGGTTTGTCTTTTTATCTCCTCTTGCATCAGATCTGACCAAAGTCATTCCCAATATAGCAGTTTCTCTCTTCCATTTACCGAGTCTCGGTAGCTATGCCAACTCTTAGGAAGACCGAGGAGAGCAAGACTCACCATGTCATCATTGGCTGTCGTGATCCCTACACTTCCAAGCTCATCCCTGTAGGTGGTGAGCTTGTTCAGATATGTAGAGGTCATGTCACCCTTTTCACACTTGATTTTCCGAAGCTTGTCTTTCAGCACCAACTTCCTCTAATCACTTATGTTATGATAGAGATCTTTCAATGTTTTCCACATTGAAAATAGTGTCTCCTTCCCATGGAGACTCGAGACTATGTGGTCTCGAACTCACTCCAGAATGATTCTCCTCACTCTAGCCACACATTTCTTCCGTTTCGCCAATTTTGTAGCATTAGTTGCTGCTGGCTTGGGGACTTCTTGATCAATGAAGTCCTTCAAACCGTTGTCCTCTAATACTACTTCCATGTGATCCTTCCAGGCTATATAATTCGAGCTGCCATCAAGGGCATACTCGAGTCATAAACCGTTGAACACCATTGGTGAAATTGGAGATATGATAAGAATTTGAATTCTATAATCAAGAACTTGAAAATTCGAACTTATCCCTTCTTTGTGTACTGTTCTTCACTTTGATCACCTTTGCTTCAATACCATGTAGAATTTCCCATTGTAGATCACTTGAGAATGCAATATACTAAAGCAAAATACTTGATCTACTTCTACAAAAAAACTTGCGGAAGCTTAATCGATTATGAGAAAGATCAAATAGAACACATATAACAGAGAATGAGAAATCAATCACACATGAACACAGAAGAATACTTTGGGGAAAGCCTCAGCTAAAAACCTCGATATTTGTATTATCATACAAGTGGAAATATGTTTGGATTACAAAAAGCTTTAGATCACAAGCTATCCAGCTCTCAGTAAAATCCCTCAATACAACTCACAGACTGAATAAACACAACATATGTCTTCCTCCAATCTTCCAAGCCTCCTATTTCCTTGTGCAATTTCTCCTGGGGTCCAATGCTGCCACCTGTTTGAATTGGCCTCATCACACACTCATCAAACTCAGAAGTAAATGCGCAATCTCCAAGGAATGAATTCCTTCTACATGTAAGAGATATCCTCAATGGAATATTCTTGCAATTGATAGTACACTGTCCCATCATCTGATCTCAACTGGGTGTCTGACTGAACTGACATGCATGAGTTATTTATGAGCGAATATTTAGTTATTTGAAGTGCAACAGTTACATGCATGCATGCATTAACTAACTGAACTCACAACCAGTTCCACAAACTGTTGGAACTAATGTAACTGGACTTAACTCGGTTAACTGAGCTAACTAATTACAACTCAAAGTACAACTCATCCTGATCTCCTTTAATCAAGGGATAACTTCCTCAATCAAAGGGGAAACTGTTGCATGTCTTCACATAGACTTCATGTTTGATTTTCTACAACTAATTAACTCAAGATGAATTATTTAATTATTTTACAAATAGCTACTAAGATCAAATTCGAATTTTAATTTTAATTTTAGTTTGGGGACTAACTAAAATTGGAATGTATTCTGAAATGCTATTTATAGCAGTGCTATTTTTAGCACTTCTATTTTTAGCATTTCTTGTTGCTATTTTCAACACATGGTGATATCTTATAATGAACATGGCCACATCTTCTATGCCATAATTCACATGGGTTTATGTCAATGTGCACCAAAGCTTGAGAAGGAGGAGTTAGAAGTCAATAAAACCTCCCCTCATGAATCCCAATAGTCCTAGCACTTTATATACTAGATCCCTTATCCCAAACAACTAGTTTTCCATCAATAAATGTTATCAAGTATCCTTTATCTTCTAAATCCAGGCCTGCCAGAGACGGCGGTAGCGGCAATAGGCCAAGGAATTTTTCGTACAACCATGACAGGTATTTATTTTATATTCATATTCATATTTATGATTTATTCTTTGGTTTTGACGAAGAGGATCAGCCAGGAGGGATGCATGGATGATATTTGGTACCGCCATGACAGTAATTTATTTTATATTCACATTTATGATTTATGCTTTCATAAATGTTAATGTTTTTAAATTTTTATGTTTTTTTATTGCTCCCTCCATTTCATTAATCTCCTTTTTCTCTCTTTGATCTCATTAATCTCCTTTTGCTCTCTTTGTGGTCAGCTGGAAATTCCATGAACTCCTCTTACCTTTAGTTTATTTCTTCGTGCTCTGTTCTTGGTCCTAAAACTTTCGATTTTCTTGGTCCGTTCTCTTTTATGGCAATGTTCTTAGTCATAAAACCTCGAAAACATCGTTAGTTCTTTGTCATAAAACCTCATAATATATAACCCTTTTGATACCCTTGCTTTCATAATATCTAAGCCTTTCGATCTTTTTGCTCTGTTCTGTTTGAAAACAACGTTAGTTCTTTGTCATAAAGCCTCATAACATCCGATAGTTTTTCCAAGTCACAGTTTATAAAACATGAACTAATGTCTAAATGTCAATCTGTCAAAGTCTCTGAAGCTTCAAATCTATATCATTCCTTATTTCACACTTTAAGTTGTTTTTTAACTCTTTCAACATTGCATTTTCTTCTGAATTGATGAATCTTGCTACCACTTTTAGAAGCTTTTGGACTCTTCCACATATCTTGACTATCTAATTCAACTTGTTAAGAGGTAGTTGCTTCTCACTATTGTCATCCATATGGTAGAATTCTCTTTTTACTCCACTTATTTATCTGTCAACCTCAATGTACTTATTTTAAATTATTTTCTTACATTTAAGTATTTCAAATTTTTATATAAACAAATTTTTTAATTTTTTTTAATATTTGATTTTCTTATTTTAAATATTTAATTTATTCAAGAAATATTTATATTAAACTATTAAATATATAACAAATAAAACTAATATAATATACTTAAAGTTATTGTTCTATATCTTATGGTATTTGATTTATATCATTTATATTTATATCGTTATTAGTGAATGGGTTTTTCACTTAATTATTGTACTTGAATTGTTTAGTTATATTTATGTTTGTATAATTATTTATTGATTTGAAATTATATAGGAATATTTTTTTTAATTGAATGTTTTGATTTATAATTTATTATTTATAATGTGAAAAGATATCTTTGTACTATTTTATTATATGTAATTATTTATTTTTTGGAAAATGGATGATATAAAAGAATTTATTCATGAGTAGATTTTTATTTTTATTTTTATAATATATGTGAAATGGATGTGTTTGTTTACTTAAATGTGAAAAGAGGCTTAATTTTTTTTTAAATGTACCCATAAATTGTATTTTTTTATAATATGATATATTTGTTAGATGACATGACATTGATATTTATGTATAGACATTGTCTTTTATTTAAAATGATATGTATATGTTGGTGTATTTTATGTGTTTTTTTAAATGAAAGCATTTTTTGTTTATTTATGTGATATGATGGTTGTTATTTTGCTAATTAGATAATATGATTGCATTGAAAGATAATACGATGTTGATAATTTTGTGCACATTTAATGTGTATATGTTTTATTGTTTGTTAGATGATATAATGATTGTGTTTCTTAGATAATATGCCTATAATTGATTTCTAATTGATAAGTTGTTATTTTTTTGCTACATGATGTGGATTGTATTTGTTAAATGATATGATTATGATAATGATGATTACGCTTTTGTTTGTTAAATGGCATGATCCAGATTTAAGCAGGAACACAATAGATTATAGAGATAACCATAAATACAGAGATGCGATAACCATAAAAACAGAGATGCAGCAGAAATAATACTTCATTTCATTAATGGAGAATACTGAAATATGCTTACAAATAGAAATAACCCAGCTAGGGCAATGGTAGCTTATCTCTGAGAAGAGATGTGTCGGCTACATGCCTCTGAACTGTTTCGAACTGTCTTTACAATGAGGCTCGAAGGCCTATTTATTATTGAGAAATAATGGAAAACCCTTAACATTCCAAAACCTAACCCTAGAAGATGAAACGCCAAACTATGGGCCCCGTTTGGGTAAATTGGTACATCAACTTCCTGGGGTCGTAACTTTGGCATACGATCTCCGTTTGACGCGCATGATAGCCCGTTGGAAAGATCTCTTCGAGGACTACAACGAAAAAGATGATTTTTTACATAAAAAATCACGGAGGTAGATTTCCCAAAAAAAGGTCGTAAAGGTCGTTTAGGGCCTCAAAACGGCTCCGGAAGTTTAGGACCCAAAAAACTGCTAAAAATAGTAAACTACACTATAATTAAGGAAACTGAAAAATTGAAAGAGACAGTTGTGGGGGTCCAAATGGGATAGGTGGGTGGCCACCAACATCCACCTGGATCATGGCATGCTTTAGCTTGTTTGATGATATGATGGTGATATTGAGAGCGAGAGAGATAATGAGAGTGAGGGGCAGGGGAGAGAGAGCGACAGAGATAATGAGAGTGAGGGGCAGGGGAGAGAGAGAGAGAGAGCCAGGGGGTGGGAGAGTGGAAGAGGGGGT